>VZTG01002435.1:290382-462082 GCA_013397845.1 Melanocharis versteri
CACCCCTTAGATGGCCTTTAAGTAGTAGGGAAACAGATTAGGATAGGTCTCCTTTCTATATCCTTGTATTTGCACGGGTTGCCATGTTGAAGCAAACAGCCTTGAATTTTTGTTGCCTTTCATCTTGTGGATCACGTTCAGGAGTGTGAAGGGAGCCATAAAATCAGACTTCCTGTGTTTTGCATGTCTTCTCCCCAGGCACTAGTAATTACACAAGGTACAAGGAAGTAAAGAACTGGGTCCCCAGGGGCCCCTGTGTTTGAATAAGGACATATAGCTTTGAGACCTGTGTTCTCTGTCAAGCTGAGTCCAGAGGTGAAGCTGCAATGCATCTAACTCTTTAGATTATGAAATCTGTTTTGTGTGTCCATGCAGCTTCCAAAAGTGGGATGAATTTTCTGCAGCTGTTTCCAAAGTTGTGGTCTGCTTTCAAGTTCTCAATGAATTCCTGTGTGTAGGCTGGAGGAGACTGATGTCAGGGTGGGCCTCTGGCTCTGCAGGGAATACACTAGGCTCTTGCTTTATGAATTGTTGTGGGAACCCAGGCTAACTACTTGACCATTCCAGTCCTGCACAACACCCCACACTTTGAAGCAAATGCAGTTCACAGCAGAGTGCACACAAAACCCCTGGCATAAGACAGGAAGGTTCCTCTTATTTTTCAGGCTGGTTGCTGTAGAAACATATAACAAAGGACAGCCTTCCTCTTCTGGTATAAATGTGCAGCCCCTTTTCTATATGTCTGACACCTGTCTGAATAAGAGTGATTAGAACAGAATAACGTTCCCATTCCTGGCCATTGAAGATGTGGTTCATGTGCTAAAAGAAAACTGTGCAAGTGAAGAAGTAAAATTGTTTATGTTGTTTGCTACTATGTCTTAAGATTTTGTAAAACTCACTTTTTTCACAATGTGAAACTGAAGGTCAATAAATTATTAGATATTTCCTCTCCATGGAATGTTTATTTGAAGTGTTGTCTCTTCCTACTCTCTTTCCTCACCCCTAAATGCTTTGAATCCCTTATAATGCCCTTTTTTATGTCCTCTTAAAAGAAGCACATCAGCAACATGCAATTAAATGCTTTGGTTTAAGCTTCTGCTTCAGTTGCGCTTTCCTTCCCTTTGTTCTGTTCTGCTGCTGTTACTATGATCTCTATCTCAAAGTTCAGCAGTTAAAACTCAGAGAGCCTCAAAACACTTAGGAACAGGAAATGCAAGTTTGTTGGTGCTTGCAGTACAGTTTAGTTAGTGCCTGATACCACTTGGAAGTGGAATTAGGCATCTTGAATCCTTTCTAATTATTCTCAAGTCAGAAAATGCTGGCTGTGTGTGAACATTCCAGTTGTTCTATGTACACGCATAGTCAAACTCTGAACTTTTCATCTTATATTTTTGTGTGTACGTGGTGGTGGGGTTTTTCTTAGTTTTGGATGGGGTTTTTTGTTAGATTGTTTGTTTAAATACCATTTTAATACTATGGATTTTCTACATTGGCTTAGCACCTGTCTGGCCTGAAAGTGTTGCTGAACGCTGTCCAGATATAAAATAGCAAGTTTTCTGACATCTTCTAAACTACCTCTATTAAAACTCCTGCAGCTGCCCTGTGAAAAGTCACAGTTCTCTTCGTGGTCTGTCTTTGCTCAAAAGAGCTGGGGCCTTGGCATGGCTTGGTTAACCTGTGTTTGGGATATTTGCCATCAGTTTTGGCTGGGGGAGCGGGACACTTGGAGAATCTTTAAATATGAAGGATACCAGAAGAAATCAGCCTTTCCACAGAACGAGGTAAGGTTAAATCAGTTTCAGTGCTTATTGCAACTTTTTGCTGGACAGTAACCTGGGTTGGTTTCCTTTATTTGGATTTCACCAGGGCATGAGATGCTTACAGCAGCACTGGGCATGAACAAACTGCTGTAGAATGATTCACTGATGTCATTTTAGGGCATTGGGTTGCTTATTCTATCTGGTCATGGATTCAAACTCCTTTGCTTGGATGTTTTCTCATACTGGAGGTTCTGATATTTATGGTGAGAGTGGAAAAAAATAATTGCATTTAGGTTTAAAACACTGATAATTTGAACAAGATATTTGCAAGGCATTTCCTTTATTCATAGTAAGTATGAAAACTAAATGCCTTGAATGATTAGAAAGTTATTAGCATTGACTGTGGCTTCATCAGGCATACTGGGGTGATCAGCCCTGACCTGTGAAAGTCTCAAAGGCCCTGTTTATGCTAGTAAATTGAATACGCCTGGGGATGGTCTGGCATGGAGGCCAGAAGCAGCATGAGCTCTTTGAGCAGCCCCTTGTCCTGGCAAGACAGGGTGGCTGCATGCAAACTGCTTGGGGTGGCTGCTGGAGTGCTCTGGCTCCAGAACCCTGCCCAGGAGCACTCCAGGGGAATGCAAGTTTGCATGGGCCAAAACCACGCTGGGGCTTCTCAAATGATTGAACAGAACTGACGATCTGTTCTCTATCTGGGAACACGCCCAAATGCAGTTTGATATATTGCCATTGTCCTAGCCGGAACATTAAGAGTAACATCACATTTAGGTCCTTCATAACTGAGCGGGCTGATAACTGGTTGTATGACCTGGCATCAATGACCTAAATGCTGTTGAAGGTGGAGGGAGGAAGGAGTGCTGTCTCTGAGTGACACAGACCTTGGTGAGTGGGAGAGAGGGGTCCCGAGGAGGTGGAGTCATGCAGCTTCTTCAGACGCAACAACACGAAGCTTTGGGAGAGCAGGGAGAAGAGGGTAGGAGTGTCCACACTGTAGGTGAAAGATGTCTGGTGTGCCCAAAGCCCTCCTGGTGGCAGTGCCCTGTGGGCTTTGCAGCAGGTGCGTGGTGTCTCCTGGTTTCAGAAAAAGAAAATGGAGCAGAACTCTATCAGAGACACAGCTCAAGTGTGCACAGGAAGACATGTGTGCCCATAACCCTGGCTGGCAAACACCGAACGAGACAAGTCACTTCTGTTATAAAGGTTCATTAGCCCCCAGTTTTACCCAGCATGGCCTCCTCATTTTTGGCCCTTACACCTCTTACTCCCGCATAATTTACTCCCCTCCAAAGCGTGAAAGGCTGTGATTTGAAATAGTCTGTCATCTGGGTGCGTGTATGCATGTAAACCATACAGAAACATAAATATTGTAGAAAAGTCATATGTTTATTCAAATTTTTGTGTTTGTGTGTGACATGAAACCAAGTACAAACTCGCTCAGTAGTAACATGCGCACATACACAATGTACACAAAGACCATCTGTCTTCCATGTGTCTTTAGTAATGATCGGTGAATTTTGAAGTTTCACTATTTGTTAGAAACTGTACATTGAAATATGAGAATTACCCTTAAAACAAAACATGGTACATAAGGCGTGCCTGTGAATTAAAGTAAGTGGCTAAATAAATTACAAATCTCTTTCATAATCGTGTTTAGGCAAGGCGGAGCAAAGGCCTGACAATGCTCTGACACTCTCAGGAAACCAAATTAGACAATGTGTCCTTTTTTTGTGTGTGTGTGTGTCTAGTTACCCTAGAAACCATAATCTGTATCTCTGAAGCAATGGGGAGCTATGAAGGAGGCAAAGCCACAGGAGTTTCTTCCAAGACCCCTCCTAATCCCTCTCTTATGTTATCAGACATTCAGTAAATTACTTAGCGCTTGGTATTAGATGAAGTTCATTAGATATTTTGTAATCACTCTGGAATTCGTGGGTCATAGTCCATGCTTTGATTCAAAGGTAAAGTTTATGGCTGACTGTGTTACTTAATTGCAATCACATATTTATATGAGCCAAAGTCACAAATACCAACTAAGATTTTACAAACCTGCAGCTCCTTCCAGGAGATTTTAACATACCTCACCACGTTTCATCCCAACAACAGGTTCATTAGGAAGCAAAAACACTTAGTCCCAGCCTCAGACTGAGAAGCTGGGGTGTGGGGGATTCGTTGAAGGGTGCAACAGGAGTAGTAGCAGAGCCTCCTCAGTTCTCCCAGCACCTTCTCCTGGAGGCACCGGGTGCACTGCACCAGTCAACCAGGATGTCAGGCTGCTTTGTGAGACGGGCTGTGAAAACTTGTCATCTCACTCATGTTGTTAATGGGCTTGAGAATGGTTAAACTATTTGCAGATACACTGTCTCCCAAGACTAACAGAACTAGGTCTAGAAGAAATAGGAAGGAGTTGCCATCAGATGAACACAAGCAACCTGGCTTTTTACGTAGCAGTGAGGAACAGTAATTCTTTCAGGCAGATGGTTACCTAAAGAGTGCTGATAGGAAGCAGACAAGTTTAGGGGACTGCTGGTAGTAGAGTATTTACACAGACTTAAAATGTTATCCTGCTCCTTGGCATACCTCCCAGTATGGAGAGGAACTGAGCAAAAGAAAGGTGCAGATTGGACCTTTTATCTTAGAGGCAATAGGCTTTCTTTTCTGTTCCAAGAATAGAAACATCTTGTCTTAAAACACTTGGAAAGAGTGTTTTAAGGCCTGGGGATCCTATAAAGGGACTCAATCAATATGGACTTCCTCCTAGGGTGAATGGCTGGCTGGAGTGGCTTGGTTCAAGGTTTGGGAAGCAGCTGTGTGAGAGGAGACTAGTGGCTGGTGGAAGTGTCCCTGAGTACACAGGACAGTGGTCCAGCTTTCATTTTCGTGTGAATGTATCCTTTACTTTCCCTCACCCCATCTTTGCTCTTCCTATCCATACCCGTGTAAATTCCTCACAGAGCTGTTGCCCCAGCCCTTATAGTTAGACAGGGAGCAGTGAATATTGCAGAATTAGGAGGAAGGGAGGTAAAAAACTCTTGAAGTAATTTGCTTACATATTGCCACTGAATATGGTCCAGGAGCTATATACCATGGCCTGATAATCCTGCGGAATATCTGTCTTTGTCCTGCTCTTCCTGTTTCAGCCACACAGCTTGTAGCTATTAGCTGTTTGCAGCCCTGTGTGGCACAGACCTGTGCTTAGCTGTTTCTGCTTAACTTGTCAAAAACCCTGAAAATAGTTGTGTCATAAGGTAACACCTGATGTGATGTGTTAGCCAGTGCTTTGTTGGCTGTGAAAGGGTTAGTCATCAGTGCTGATGTATGTCCTCTGTATGTCTTCTTCTAGCTGAAGCATGCCTTTCATCTTTGATCCTGCAAATGGGTTGTGGAGCAGCTGGGTGGATGCAGATGCTCCCACAAGGGACTGCCTCACCTTGCTTGTGCGTCTCTGAACACATTCCCGGTTACTGGGAGTATTTTGTCTGGTTTTATTGGCTACTTTGCATTTTCAGCAAAACAATTTGAGTTGATACGAGCAATTCCCTCTCCCCCACCTCCCACTCAGGTGAAAATACCACCCCTTTGGTCACAGAGTAGGGAAGTCTGTCTGTCATCACCCAGTGTTTTTTTTCAGATTTATTTGCCAGTCTTCTTGTGGTGGACATCCAGTTTACTTGATCTTCTATACAAAAGTGGCACATTTTTTTCGGAGTGTGACTTGACAGTACCTGGGAAACCCACCTGCCTGTGTTGTCCTGGCCACAGCATTGCAGTGAGCTGAGTACTGGGGGATGAAGGGACATCTGCTTGGCTTAAAGGCAGCTACTTGTGGGAGATGCTTTGGTTCTGCCCAGAGATGGAGGTGTTGATAATAAAAGTATTGAGAGTGGCACCTTGAGAAACATGGGAACTTTCTTCCGGTTGGAACGGACCTAATAGCCTAATAGATGATAGAAGAGTTTCCTAGGAGCCCAGAAAAGATTTTGTGGGGTTTCTTCAGTGCTCACAGTTGCTGGACTTGGGTAAGATGCGGGAAAAAAAAGAGAATTTTTCTGTCATGCACTTTTCCGTCATGCACTTTTAGAGGTCTTTAACATGGTATTTGTGGTCAAGCAACTCTACTTTGTTAACCTCACATAGTGCATTTGGGTTTCTACTTAAAAGTTATTTTATCTGACAGATAAGTATCTACTGCAGAATAAATAGGTATCTGCAGTAAAATATGAACTTCTTGATCAAAAGCCTGTAGACATCTATGGTCCATCTTGCTGTCATGAGAGGGTAGCACACACTCACCTCAAGCCTCATGCAGGGCCGTGTTGAGCTGCTGCTTGGTGTTTCTTAACTGAGACCACAGGCAGTAAATGGGAAAAATGACCAAAGATGTTTGCAGCCCCAGAAACTGGGGATGTGGCCCTGAATCCTGACTCCACAGTGAGGCTCAGCTTCAGATAATTACAAGTGCAGCTGCCAATAAGGTAAGGCACATTTTCTCACCCTTTGCAGCTATTTTTGTCCTTAGAAAAACAAGTAGTGTTTTTCTCCTGCTTTAATCCATTTCAAAGTTACAAGTATGAAAATAATATTTGTGGTAAAAACACTCCAAACCATTAAAAACTGTGGTATGGGTTTTATGAATTCAGAGACAAACTAGCTGGTTGTTTAGACAATTGTACAATCAAACTCCCATAATAAGAATATTTAAATAAAAAGGTATAACAGTAATTTTTAACTTTGTTGGAAAGGCAAATAATGGATTGATTTTGATCTCTAAAATAGACAACACCTTTCTTTTCCTCCTATGTTTGTTTAGCTAATCTGGTTAAAAGCTGGCCTATAAAATGCCTTAGCTTTCCCCCTGTCATCTCAAATACAGTCTTTACCCTGCAAGCATGTCTGTGTGTGCTTAGCTTCACACAGCCTGAGTACTCCTTTTGAGTTCAGTGGATTAATTCAGAGACCACAGTGTTAGCATGCATCACTTGCAGGACTGAGGCACATGCTAAAAGGAAACGGTTTCATGGTGGAGCACTGCAGAATACTAAATTGAAGTGTTGAGAAAGAGCCAAACTGTAATTTTTTACTGAGGCTGTCAAAAAGATTGGTCCATGGACAAACAGATTTTACTTTCACTTAAGGGTGCTTGAACAACACAATAGGCAGAAATCAACTACAATGACTTGGAAAATCCTATCTAAACAGTAAATTTTAATAGTTTTAAATTGTCACTGTCATAATTTATTTAGCATTCTTTTCTCATTATGCTATATTAGTTTCTTTAATATGCTTTATTAGTTTCATAAAATGCAGAAACATAGATGTTCACTGACTTTTCCCCTGTCTAGACAGTGATGTGTGCATTTAAAAAAAATTATAGAATACTTTCCAGCAGTTTGCCAAGAACTGTATTGGAAGAGAAGGAAATGATGTTTCTTTTTTCTTCTCTGAATAAATATGAGATTAGCCACTAAGTGATCTTGACAGCCCAGTCTGAGAATTCACAATATTTATGAAGAATTAGATGCAAAAATCCTAAATTTATTTCTTTCTGTTCTTACGGCCATGAGAACTAGTGATCCACCCATTTTCTGCTGCTGTTAACACCTCTGATGGAGATGTGCTCAGTGAACGTGCTGTTAACACTGAGCATATCTTGGAATCAGATGCTTGGGCTAGGGCTACAGTCAGGCAGGGGCAGACAGTTGTTACTCTAGCTCAGCATCCTTCATGGATTAATTGCCTGATAAAATGCATCAGAGCAGTTGTGAGAAACTCTGTAGCAGGAACCTGTGACATAGCTAACCTTCCTGAGGAGTTTCTCTCTGCTTTCCTGGGTAGGAGAGAGTTTCCTTGAAGTCATTGAGACTCAAGGAAACGGTACTGTAAGGAAATTGTACTGCCTCTCCCAGAGCACTGTGTAACCAGTGTCGGGAGTTACGATGTCTGCCAGCAGCCACGGCTCAGGGAAATGCTCTTCCTCCACCTCATTTTTCACCTGAGCCTGCAGTGAGGGACAGAAGATCTTGAACTGGAAAATGGTGCACATAATAAATCTGTAGTTTTATTGGTATGAAGACTGAAAATGAGCGTCTATCAAGCATGTTCAAGCATCACACAATCACCGTATCCCAGGAGGGCTGAGATTGGAAAGGGCCCAACCTCCACCCCAGCTTCCAGCAGGGTCAGTCACAGCAGGCTGGTCAGGGCCGTGTCCAGTCAGGTTTGTGTATCTCCAAGAATGGAGATGATACAACCTTCCTGGGCAACTTGTGCCGGTGTTTTACCACTCTCACAGTAAAATATTTTTGCTTATGTAGGAGTGGAATTCGTTATATTTCAGTTTGTGCCCGTTGTTTCTTGCGCTGTCCCTGGGCCCTGCTATGGAGTCTGGATACATGTCCATGATCTCCCATCAGGTCATATATCTCTTCAATTTAGCTATGTTTTAAGAATAGAGAGATGCTTCTCTTTTTAAAATTATCTGCTGAAATGGCATAATAGAAGAAAGGATGTTTTAGTGCAGTTTGCAATGAATAGGTATGGTTTACATAATCTAGTAGAAGCTACCTCTGACCCATGTAACCAAGATTTGGTACTAAATTAAGAGCGATATATTATCATATAACTGCTGAATTTAGAGTATGGAGCGGGCAGTATCTATCAAATCACAAACTCCGTATATTGTGTCTTCTTAATGGTTGGACTTGGTGATCTTAGAGGTCTTTTCCAACTCTAATGATTCTATGATTCTTTCATGAGGACTTTTACTCTATGAACCCTGAATATATTGATCATGTATACAAGATACAGTCTGCTGCTCCAGCACATTCATGCATGTATTTTCATGGTATAATAAAGAAAGGATCAATGTTTCTGTCATAAGGCACCTAAAAATCGCTGTTATTTTGTGGACAGGCTGTATCTTTCCAATGGACAAGGTAGATAATCCCTGGGATGGGGGCAGTTGATCAGCAAATATATTAAAATCTGTAAGGTTTGGAAGGAAAATATTTCCTGTTGTTACCCAGTAAGTGACACTTTGTGCCAGTAGCTGGATCTTGATTGTTAATCTTTTTGGTAACATAGCGCTCACAAAGAAATTAGTAGGAAATGGGTGTGTGAAACGGAGCATAACTTGTACAGACCTACAGCCAACAAAGAACAAATCTTGCTAATTGTGCATTCTTTTGGCACTGATATATTGTAGGCAGAGAAGGTGCTGCTGAAAATTCTAAAATTACAATATGGGAGGCTTTTTTAGGAGGCATAAGTTTATTAGCAAGTGAGTAAATAGTGTATTGTATTTGACACAGGAAGTAGAGGACATGGTTTATTTGGCAGCTCAGTGTGTAGACATGAAATGCAAATCATCCAGAAAGGCATTGGCCTTTATGAAAATAATGATTTCAGACCTAAACCTTCCTGTTGTGTCTCAGATCTCCATACTTCTGCTTTGGACTCACTCTCAAAAAATCTCACGTACATTGTTGTGCAGCTGAGGGGTGAAAACAATGGTGCCCTTGGGATTTTTAAGATCAAAAGATTATTTTTATTTAACTGGATAGTTGTAGGCAAATATCTTATATTTCTGTAGAAATCTGAAAGGAGAAAGTGCTGTGAAGCCTCCACATTATTAGCTAAATTATCAAGGCAAAGCTTCAAAAGCAGTTTGCTGTGAAGGCAGAATAGACAGCCAAAGAGTTAACTGCTTGTTTGTTGGTAAATTAAAAACTAAATTAGTTAACCTGTGTTATAGATCAGAAAGAGAGAAGTAGTTGCTTGTGTTTTGTTTTGACATTTCCAAAACTACTCTGAAAAAAACAAAAAAAGTGGAGGCTGCCTTGACTCTGGCCGTTGTCCACAAACATTCTCTCGAACAGGTCTATGTGGGTACGAACATTTCCGGAACAGGGAGAATTTTGTAGGGAAGAGCCCTTGCACATCCAACACTTAGATTTATATTTGTTTCCCTTTTCCATGAATTCCAGCCACAATCTTTCACCTATTGTTTTTGAACCATGACAGTTTCAAGAATAATACATTTTCAACCAAAAAGTTGAATGTTCTTTCTTTAAGATATCTGATATTAAATAAAATGCTTAAAGTAGTTAAACTGTTCACTTCTTTGTCTTTGCATTAAAAAAGTGTGGTCATCGTGCCACAGGCCTGAGCTACAAAGGGATTCATGAGCTGTAGGACCATCAGATCAGTGCTGAATATCTGTATATGAATTTCAGTTTCCAGCCTCCCTCAGCTATCACTTAGTGTGATTCAGATATTCATATCTAATCCTGCTTTCATCTGATCATACATAATCTCTCTGCAGCCTTCTTAACAGGGTGCCTTTTGTTAATAAAGCCTGCTAGAGGTGTTCAGGAGCTGGAATGTCTCTACCTCCAATGGAAAAATCTCAAACTTGCTGGCAATACAGAATATGGCATTTAAATTGATGCAAAACTTGGTATTTATTAGCTTGAGACGCTAAAAAAAATCTCTGATGCTACTATGTATACCAAAAATACACACATTTTTAAATCTACAGGAGTGTCTGTACAGTGTGAAAATGTACCATTATATAAGCCCATGTTCTCTGCAGGACTTGTTCCTGACTGCAAAGCCAGTGAGATTCAAGTCTAACTGTTATTGCTAAGAGTCTTACAGATGCATCTCATTGAATAGTCAAATGGAAACTTCAATTTTGGTTATGTAGACTAAATGAGCAGAAGCAACAGGTTGTTTTACCACATAATGTATGAAGAATAAGAAATTGTGTCTCCCATCTGGAGGCAATCGTAACTCTATATAATTTAATTAAATTATCTCGTTTATGTCATACTATTGTCTTTAAATGTTAATTCCTGACAATGTTACAGGGAATAGATCTCAGGTATTTCTCCCTGTTTCTGGGAGTATAGAGGTACTTGGGAAACACTAAGTGACAGCTGAGTGAGGCTGAGAACTGAAATTCAGAGCTTAAGAGGCCTTACCAACTAGTTAGAGGCACAGCTAACTTCAAAGGTCACAAAAGCTGAAAGAAGCCTTTTCCTTTTCTTTGGACCTCTTTATGTTTTGGAGGCAGTTTTCTGAAACAGCCTTCATAAATATCCCCCATTTTCCAGAACAGGGAATTTCTCTTTACCTGGTGCCTCATGCCTGTTCTTCCTCAATTCTGAATACGTGTTTGCATGCTTTGATTAGGCCCCTGTTTTGGGTCCAGTTCATGACAAAGACTTGAAGAGTTTGGGCTGAGAGTAGTGTAATGCGTGACTGTCCCTGCTGCCAGCAAGGAGGAAATTGGGCTATGTATGACTGCTGCTGAGGACATCGTACAGAGGGGATGCTCTGTGACCTCTCTATGCTCTTTCTTGTGAATACTGGAAGGATGAGGTTTCATAACTCTTTCATCACCAGAAAGTGATGGAGAAATGTGGTGTGCTCCACAGGGACTTCACTAGGTACTGCTGGGAAACATACTCTTCTGGAGAATTTGGGAGCAAAGCAAAAAACCTTCTTGTTTCCCAGGGGAGAAACAAAGGGCTGAGAAAGTGGTGGGATGAGGAAATGTTCGTGAAAGGTGGCCTTTGTCAGCACTTTCACCTCTTGATTGATGCTGGGCGTTGGAGTTACTTACACAAACAGAACAAGCTGCATGGCATTGCACTTTGCTGACTTTAACCACAGCAGGGTTTGCCTTTTGCAGGTTGTGATCAGTTTTTGATCAGTGAATTGAGACAGATCACTCCTGTTGAAAAGTGTGCAATGAAGAGGTAAAAACATCCCGTTACAAGAACAGAATTTGCCACTCAATAAGTAATATCTGTAAGTTAGTAAATTTAGGAGAATGTAAATTTGTCCTGGCAGAAAGTATGCCTAGACCTGTTGTAACAGTTAAGCACAACAGATTAGTGGTTTAATTTACTGGCAAACGTGTAGCCCATGGGTTCTAGTTTGCTCAGCCGTGGGAAAGGCCTTGGTTGTCAGTTCTTCTTCTTGCTAGGGGAGAAGTGATGACAGCTGAAGATTTATTTGTCTGTCACACTTCCCTCCTATGAATGAGGAAGGAGTCCAAAGGGGTGATTAAATAAGCAGAATTGCTTAGAGGAGATGTGTGAAAGGGCAGAGGAAACTGAGGTAGAGTTTTCCAAAAGCTAACCTAACTGGTAGAGAAAGAAACCTCCCAACAGCGACAACTATACCAAGAACAGGGAGCAGAGATAGGAGACTACGCTTACTGGAAAAGCAAATCACTCTGAGATAGCAAGAGCTGGGAATGAGGCAGAGAGTCCTCAGAAGACCAGAAGTGTAGTTTTCAGCTGAATTCAGGACTGTGAACACAACCAGTATGGGGAGCACCACCATACAACTTGTCTCTTGAGGTCTTTTATGCAGCCTGTATTCCGAAATACTGAGCCAGATTTTACCATAAGAAAAAAAGGGCAGCTGATTTGGTACAAGATGCAAGCAGTTAAGATGCTTTTGTATAAGATTCTATCCTGTTTTCACACCTATCTGCTAAGGCATTACAGCTATTACAGTAGTGGAAGGCTTTCTTCGTAGAGGTGTGTCATGGTGTGTGACTCTTGCGTGGTGCTCTGCCAGCTCACTGAGCACTGCAGGTACCTGGCTGGAGTCTGCTTCCCAAGCCCTTCCAGAGGAAGGTTAGGACCACACAGACAGGAAATGGGACTTTTGTGGGAAGGGAGAACTAGTATCCAAGAGGGAATAAGTAGGCTCTTAGGAAAACCCTGAAATTAACTTCCTTTGAATCAAAGACACAATAAATTACATTTTTTCTCACATTCAGTTGACTTCTCTGAATCAAAGAATGCATATACCAGCATGCATATACGTACACATGTAGAAATACAGGTGTAAACCTAGAAAGCACCCTTGCCCTCATACTCAGCTGTCCTTTGCAGCACCCATGTGTGCTTAGCACACCACTTGAATTCACTCATTTGTATGCTGATAAGGATGGAGTAAGAAGTTGCACAGGGCAGAAGAGACATCTGCATTGGACTTCAATAAATCTTTCAAATCCAGCCTTTGAGCTAGAGAAGTACTATCAAATTAAATATTATATTATGCAGTAGATTACTGCAAATGTCCAGAGTATTACATTTAAGAGGAAGAGTGCAACACCATTTTTTTAACAACGAACTGGACGTAATTTACTGTTAGCGCTATATTCTGTGGCTAGACCATAATTTTTTTCTGTTCATGGCCTGGACTGAAAGAAAGTTGTGTGGGGATAGACATTATTCTAAATCTGAGGAATTAAGCCTCATAGAGGATCAGACTATATTAGCTGAAGTGCTAGGAACTTGTACTTGGAGAGTACCAACCCATGCCCAGTGCTACTTGTTGGCTTGGGGCAGGAAGTAAACTCAGTTCTGCCCAACTGAATGACACCCAGTGCACAATTTAGCACTGAATCTGAAAGAACTTTCCATAACTGATTAGATGCCTTATCAAAATGCATTTAAAATCTTGCCTTTAGAAAGTCTGGTTTTGCAGTTTAACATTAGGACCTAAGAACAGCCCAAATTGATAGACAGGATATGGCTGATATACCTATTTTGTGCCCATTGACACAGATCCCAGGAACAAGATGATTTCTGATGTATTTGTTCTTATAGCTACTGCACAGTGGAAGGCTTCATGCTATGCACTGGCAGAGAGGGACAGAGAATCTTGTATTGGTGATTTTACTGAGCAATCACTTGAGTAGAAGGAGTCACAGGGATATAACCATGCAAACTGTAATTTTTACTGTTTTATGCTGTAATAACAAGGGGTTACAAAAGAAATTTGTGGTGTGGAACAAAAACAAATTCTGATTTTCCAGAGTCTTAAGTAACATGCAGACTTCTGGACCACCTTACTCTGAAAAATAATGAGCTGGATGGTTAGAATGAAACACAGGAAATTTGTTCTAAGTGAAATACTCTTGACATGTAAAGATATCACGTATGTACTTTTTCTCTGATCAGTTTGACAGTCATAAGGTTGTGGTAATATTGCAACTATGCTAATCAGTCCCTTACTGCCCTTCCACCTCTCTCGTACGGCACCTCCCTAGGAGCACCTGGAGGGTCCCCTGCGGCGTTGATAGCAGAGTGACCTGCTGTGCAGCCAGCGCACATGAGAGAGCCCAGGCGTGCCACCACTGCTGGGCTGTGGGGCTCTGGTTAGCTCAGCTGTGTCTGTGGAGCTGTTAGGACACACACACCTTCCTTCTCACCCTCAGCCCTATCAAAGGAAACAAGACATTTCAAAACAGAGGCACACATGAGCTAGTGGATAAATGTAAAATCTCTTCTTTTGGTTAGAGCCTAACCAGTAATTTCAGCCCTGCATTCTCACTCCATTTTTTTTTTTTAATGTCTCTTCTGAAAGAGCTTAAGAGAGAGTCTTTAATTAACCAGTAAATAGAGTCTCTTGCCACTAAAGAGTAGATTTAGAAGATCCCTTTAATTACTGGAACCAGATTGATTGCAAATACCTGGTTGCTCCCTGTTCCAGTGAAGTGAGGTTCTCGTAAAGTGTTACAGAAAGCTTTCATTTGCATCATCCCTCCACTCCAACCAACGTTGCTGTTACATAAAGGGAAGACTTGTTTAAATCCATATGTCCATGTAGTTCTGTTGTTTGAACTGGGAAGGCAGGAGAAATTGGATTCACATGACAGCTCATGAAATTTAAGGTGGTATTCTCATGGCTGATTTCTTGTCATGTGACTAATGTCTCACAGTGTGTCTTTACAGTCCAACTGAACAAGACAGAAGTTGACCAAGAATCTTGTTATATTAAATTAATTCTCTAAGTCAAGATTTGTAAGTAATTTGGAGGACTTTCTTACTGACATTTTTCTAGAACTCCTACCTTGAGTTGTTTTTTCCTGTCCAACAGAATTACAGAATTTATGTTGGTAAAGACCTCTGAGATCATTTGTCCAACCTTGTCAACTAGACTGTGACACTAAGTGCCACATCCAGTCATTTCTTGAACACAAGTCTTCCAAGTAAGCACTGAGGGCTCTCAATGTACTGCTACTTTCCTCCCGTGCTTTGTCCCCACTACCTAGGTGTATAAAATTATGTTAATTTAACTTCTCTTAATGCCCTTCCTTTTTGGAATCATCTGGTTTAAATTTTGATTACCTGCTTAGTATGAAACAAGTCTTCTCTGCCTGACTGCACAAGTCATTTACAGCTTGTGCTAAACTCCATGGTGGGAATACGCAATCTGCCTACAATGATATGTTTTGCTAAGGTGGGAAAAATGTACTGAATGCTGCAAACTAGGAATGATGATTGATCTAGGGAGATAGCTGAAGGACTTTGCCCTGTCGCAAAAATCATTTACAGTTGGCTGGAGAAAGTCCAAATTAATGTAAAATACTTCCATTCGAAACATCAGATCCCCTCCAGCAGCAGCTTCACTGGAGCTGCTTGCTCTCAACGCCAGAAGCTGTTGTTAGAACAGGTTTGACCAGTTACTGCAATTCAGAGAACTGTTTTAATAGTTATATACTAGTGTTGCTGGATTAATCTGTGTGAAAATACCCCTATTGCTTCAGTCACCACCACAGTGTTCTAAGATGAACCTTTACCTCTGATCCAAGCGCTACTGAGCAGCATTGGTGCCTGGGTTTAGCCCAAACACTGTGTCAGCAGCAGCAGTGCTCAAATTCCCAGCTCTACAAGCATGGGATTGAAAGAACTAAGGGAGTGGGAAGAAAATGTTTGCCTGAAACAGCTATGGAAGAATACAATGAGATCCTGTGGCTCTTTCTACAGAAGAATGGTCTCCTGCTCTTTCTCTCCCTGGTGCTTCAGGGTATGTCAGTCAGCTCTGCTTTTGGATGTAATTTCAAAACAGCTAGTAAATAATGAGCTGTTGAGGAGAAGGCTTTCAGGTCTTAGTTATGACCAAATTATAGAATGAAAGAATGGAGAGGATCAATGGCTGTTGATTGGGAACAATTCAGAGACAGGGAAGGGAACAGAGTGGAGGCATTCAGTACTCGGTGGAGAACAACACAAACCGAAAAGATCCAGGCCTGCTGGGGTTAATGGTTGCAGTATCTCTATCTATTATTAAATACAACAAAAGCAAAATGTAATCTGTTATTGTTGTAATGCCATATGTCAATATAGCTCACCTCGCAGCATGCAGATGTTTCAACCTACACCCAGAACAAGACGTCCAACATAAGAAACAAGAAAACAAGTGTCTTTAGATGTCAGAGCATAAGAAGACAGTGGAAAGATAAAGTGGAGATACATTTTGGGGGCTCTGCTGTTATACTGCTCTGGAGGAATTACAGACATCAGGCTATCACTATTGATTCCTAAGTGCTTGTTGTGATGCCTACTGATGCATTTCCAGTTATTCTATTCCCTCTTATGGGAGAATATGATGGGAATGTTCTATTTTCCTTGTTTCTCCAAAATCTGCTCAGAATCAAATAGGCTGTAAGCCGATCAGTGGATACATCCGCCTCTTATTTGCCCTACCAGCCAGGTATTGGCAATGACGTCTGTCACTGATTTTATCTCACGGATCTCTTCAACAAGCACTTGAGGTCCTAATATATTATTCCAGACTTCATATTGCAAATATTGATGTGCATTTTAGTCTCAAAGGAATTATGATCAAGTTTTCACTTGAGGAAGAAAAAGGCTAACAGCTGTAACTAATTTTCTTAGATAAAACAATAGCAGGAAGGATTAGTGGCTTAGTCTCTGGGCTCATAAACATCTAGTTAGAATTGACTGAATTCTTGTTTCTCACATGTAAACTGAAAATAGATTTCCCAGTTGGGTGGTGTTAATATAGCAGAACTGCATGAGAGTTCTCAAGCAGAGGGTTTGTGAAGGAGTCATTGAAGATAACAGGTACGTCATCAGGTCGGCAGGTTCCCACGGCTGCTCCTCCTCCATGGTCAGGGTGAGCTAGTTTGAAATTGTGTGCCCTTTGATGAAAAATGGATGAACTAGTTTCTGTTTGCCCAGTGATAATGTGAGATGGAAACACCCATAAAGGGGAAGTTCCTGTGGGAAAAATGTGACT
Organism: Melanocharis versteri; assembly: GCA_013397845.1. Lineage (NCBI taxonomy): Eukaryota > Metazoa > Chordata > Aves > Passeriformes > Melanocharitidae > Melanocharis > Melanocharis versteri. The sequence continues at coordinate 307,236 of VZTG01002435.1, forward strand.
ACTAGCTTACTCTCCAATGGCTACATGCTGTGTGTCCTTCTCCACAGGATCATCCACTGGAGTACAAAGCAGAGTTCAGAAAATATTAATGCCTATGCCAGCTGTGCTGTGTTGCATTTCTGTCTCATGTGAAGTGGTCCCTTGTAGTGGTTACTACTTCAGATATATTCTCTCTTGACTAGTGGAAAGATATATACTTCTGGGGCTATTAACCCAGCTGACTTTGAGAATATCACAGAAACAGCAGCCACCACAATGCCTGCTCTGTCTCATTTAGTATATTGGCTGCCAATGCTGCATATACTCCTTACAAAGGAAAGCACAAAGAATTCCTCAACTCTTTGAGTCTTTTAAAACACTACAACTATTTCCATCTTATAAATTTGCTCTTGCTTAGTCCTATCCTAATTGTGATCAGGCTGGCTAGATAAGCTATTGGTCTTTCATCTACAAAATATGCTTTTGGCCTGAGGCATAACTAGAGTTGCTCAGTAATGTCAGAAGAACCAAACTAAAATAAACATCTACTTCTGATGTAATTTCTCTAGGGCTTTCCTTTGTGAGTAAAATATTCAATCTAGCTGAAAGCTGCGGTAACTTCTTCAGGCAGTGGCTTTTGCTTTCCTTTAGAAGAAGACTATTACAAGGATTATCAGTTGAAGTGACAAGGTGCTTATTCTGCTCTCATTTCCACCAGCCTAGATCAGGACTAATTCTATTGACTTCGAGGATTTAGTCGCTGTGAGGGAAGAATGTGGGTGAAAAGGTGCTCATAAAGCTGCAGCAGCATTTTGATGCCGATTAGCACTGTTAAGCACTAGCAATCTGCTGTTGCCAGCCAGCGGCTTTCTAGAATTAGCAAGAGTGCTCTGAGCACAGCAACAATCAAGAGTTCACTTGCATGAGGGCAGTGCTTTTAAAGGGGTATTTGATAAAATGTATACCAGAGTCATTCCCTCCATTTGCATTGCCTTTTGAAAATCCACTTCTTCTGTTCTGTTTTGTTTATATGTTTCTCAAGCATTGATCTTTACAGCAGAGTTTAACATTTCACTTCCTATCTTACTTCCATCCTGTCAAATAAAGTTTCAAGTAACTGGAACCACTTGTCTTTCATGATCAAAGTGATAGAGAGACTTGTGTTCTCAAGCTTTCTTGGCAACATGTCAAGAACAAACCCTTCTTGTGTTTAATATATAATAATGTGGTTTGTTGCACAGATATATGCATTTGAAGAAACGGTAACTGCGTAGATTTTAAGACGATCATGAGAAATATAATTTAAGAAATACAGGAAAAGCTAAAATCAGACATAGAGGGACTTAGTTTTGCTATAGGGAAACAACAGATTCATGGACTGTAAGGTCAGATAGGACCTTATGATCTCTAATTTGACTGGCTGTATAATTTAGGCTACAGAATATTGTTTAGTATTTCTTGCAGTGGGAATTACTTGTGCCCTTCATAAGCTTTCCCTGTCAGTGGTATTGCTTAGTAATTTATTTAAACTCAATAGCGATAATATAAAATGCCGAGTAAATTTACCAGTTATTTTCCTGATTTCATATGCTGTGGGGTCAGTGACCTGCAAAACCTTTATGATCCCTGTGTTGTGAGAAGAACTCAAGGGCTGAAGTCATGGTGCCCTCTGAGTCTCAAGAAAATCTACAGGTCAATAACCTGTTATTTCTGACCTTTTAACTGGCTCTAGTGGGCCATGAAGACCGAAATGCCAGCTCTTTCAGATTCCTGGGAAGCTTCAAGCCTCTTGAATCTAATTCTCTCTGAGAGTTTTGCTCTCATATATTCAGGTCACTGATATTGCAAAAGCAACTTGCAACCATGGGCAAGGGGGAAAATTTGGGGCATCTAGGGTTGGGTAGCTAGTGCTACACAGTGAACTCCAGGCAGTTGTGTAGCTCTTCTGCCTGAGAGTAACTCTAAGCTTGGTCTCACCTAACCATGCCTTTACAGGGAGAACAGGGATGCAGATTCCTCATGTGCTCTATCTGGATGAGGCCAGTCAATTCACTGGTCTCAGAGTAGTTTTTTTCCCACTCTGCTGTGCTCTCTGTTGTAAACTCCACTACTTCCATTTTAGTCATTCTATCTTTTCCTTTCTTTCTAAGGATGGCTTGTCTAACTATGCTAAAATCAATTGTCTAGTCTCCTAACTTTTCTATTAATTTCTATTTTGCAGACTTCCAAATGTTATAACTTGTATCAGGGCTGTTTTGAAGACAACTTCGAGATATGTTGACTTTGAGGGATTGAGGGTGAAACTCTAATTTTGTTCTACACCATCAATATGTAGCCATTCTACTGGTGGAGATAAAGGCCACAGGAAAGAATGAACATAATATCCTTTTTATGGGCAAAAATACCAAGGAACAACTTTTTTTTTTTTCCCCTTTCTTTTTTTTTCTTTCTCCCCACCTGAAAATCATCTTGAAATCAAATAGGATCCACGTTTTAGGATCTCTTCCACTCCACCTAGCAGAATGAAAATCAGGGGCTATTGCAACGGCTGAAACCAGGAGTTGACCTCTTTGAGACTTGTCTCTTGTTCTCTTTTTGAGCATGTGCATGCACATGCACATACACATACATCTATGCTGAATGGGGAAATACTGGCATGTAGACTCATATTCTTTTATTCTGCTTTTCCTTCACTATTAGTAGCAGAAACCATTGTCATACTGCAGGGTAATGGTGTCCCTCCTGTCTCAGAGAGAAGGGAAGACCCCACGGAAATGGCAGCACCAGTCTACACTGATTGCTCCTGGTGTCTTCCCAAGCGAAAGTATGGAGGAGTATGAAAATATAGGGCCTTGTCGGAGACCTCCCTCGAAATCAGGCACTGAGGCTGAAACCTTGCTGGTGCTGCAGCTGAAGAATTTTCTGCAGAGCACAGAGGGCCAATGCACTTGTGTGCACCCAGGTGGATCACAGGTACTTTGTAAGTGCCTGCAGCAGCACTGGTGTAGAGGGAATAGCATTCCAGAGTTATGGCTGTAATTTCAGAACAGATCAACTGCTGATCTCCTTTGTTGGCTGTTCTGTAAGGCCCCCTTCTCTTTTGATACAAATATGTGAAGGAGACTGTGCTGTCATTCCTGTACCCATGAAGGTTTCCTTAAAACTGAGAAGCTGAATCCTATTTGCAATTTTAAAATTGACTTCCCCTTCATCTTTGTACTTTGAGATGATAATTGGAACGTGTATTGAGCTGAGTTGTGGAAGATTAGGAAAAGTTATTTTTGCCATTGAAAGAGACTGTGGGATGTCTGCCATGGGATGATTTTCAGAACAGGTTAGACAAACATCTGTCAGGAATGGTTTAGGTGAGCTCAGCTGGCCTTAGGGCAGGGGGACAGATGAGGTGACCCCTTCCAGCCCCTCCCAGCCCTGCTTTGTGCAATCCTCTGCTCCCTTATCAGGATTCATTCAGTGTCCAGTTTGTGCAGAACAATTCACATGTTCAGTGCAAGAGCCTGAATTCTCTGAGTGCTGGTCAGCCCTACGGGTCTGAGTGTGCTCTGGGACTCTGTGCTCAATACTGCTCTGGCAGGAGGTACATTCAGTGTAGTTACCACCTTCAGCACAGTCATTCCTGATGGCTCGTAAGGAAAAAAGGTAGCTGGCTTCACTAGGGCTGTCAGGAGCCTGGGGTCAGAATGGCTACTCCACATCCTGCAAAATTGCCTGCTATGGCTATTTGGAGACTTGCTAGTCATAAGGCTCAAGCAGACCAAGTTTCTACGGTTGCAGTTCTGGGTTGTGGGTCACTGCAGAATGTCATAAGAGTAATTAATTGATCTATTCAAGTTTGGCTATCTGGGTCACTGAAAACCAGTTAATTCCTAGAGAGTGTTTCAGGGCCAGGGGATCCTAAAACATCTATGGCCCTTTTGTGATGCACTAAATGCCTGAAGGAATCTCATCTCTGACAGCTCAGTGCTGTGTTTCAGCTTCTTGTTCTGAACTGTGGGCGTGCTGGAACAGGCTGGTGTTGGCAGCAGTCCGTCCAGATTTATGGTTGCAGTTCTTGGGCCAACTGAAGGACTGAAGCATGACAGGACACTTTCCATCTTTATACACCACCTCCTTACACGTATACATCCTCCATACACAGAGCATGACACTTAGTTTTATTGAGGAACAAATTGGTTTTGTTTTCAATGTTGTATCAACGACTGAATCTCCTTTGGAATACTCTTGAAATAATCTGGATCTCTTCAAGAGAGCCACACAACTGTCAAAGTAGGATAATCTCAAGGTACCACTTGGTTTTGAGTTCTAATATACTGTGACATCTTTAATGGAGATAGGTATATCTTGTACTGGCCCAACCTGCTGTTTATGCAGATAGAGTCTAAACCAGACCCTCCTGAGACATCACAACTTTTCCATGGACTTTGGTAAGATGCCAGGAACATTGCTGCCTGAGACAAACTGTTGCTACATAGGAAAAAGCCAGGGCTTGAACTTCAAGGACTTGCACACCCAGTCAAGGAGATTTTATTTGCATTACAAGCTCAATAGTATCAGCAAAATGTAAGGATAAACTTCTGCCTATCTCCTTTGTAAGAGAAAATTCTTAAAAAGATTGAGTTGTAAAATTTTTCTGTAGTGAGAAATATTCTTGTAAAATTCTGATCTATTGAAAAGGAATCCTTCTTGAGAAACATAGCAATTCTGTTGAAGACATAGCTAGCAAAGGCTTCTCGCAAAGGATTGGAACTTCATGAGTGGGTGCCAGAGAAAAGGCAGAGGAGGAAATGGAGGAGCACATACATCTGACTCTACTGGATCAGATCAAAGATACTATTTTTTGTCAGATTGGATCTAGATGCCTACGGAAAGAAGTTAAGAACATGGAATATATATGGTGAGCCTTCTTTGTGTACTCCCCATTGAAAGGCAATGAGAAGAGAGAGAAGATGAGCACATTCAAGTCAGATAGCAGTCCAAGGGGAGAGGCTCTCACCATCAGGTCCTGAGCCTGGTCTCATATCAGGTATAACATGAGATGCACCCTGGGCTTCCCCCAGTAAGTGAGTGCCGTGAAGAGTGTCACTGACTGTATGTGTGCATCTTCAGCCTTTCATCAAACATTCATTCAGATTCAGAAACAAAACGTTTTCCAAAACTGTTCAGTTCCCCAGGATGTAGAATTTGCATGCTGTGGCCAGTTCTGGGCTTGCTCCACCACAACTCTTGCATGAGATCGTGCTAGAGTCAGAAGTACCTTTCCCACTCTGGTGTCAGGGAGCTTTGTACAGGAGTGCTGTCTCAATCATCTCCTTTGCTCTTCCCATCAGATCATCAGATAAGTTTCTTCCTCATGCTCTTGGGTGTGGTGGTACTATATCAAAGAAGACCATTAGTACCTTTGATACAAAGGCAGTGCAGAAGTGTGATCTACCTGGGTAAGAGAACAGTACCTATTAATAACGAGTAAACATTAAGGGCAGCATCTATCACAGTCTGGGCAAATGATTTTCACAACTCTTTAATAAGTGGGAACATACGAGGACTGAGAAATCTGGATTTCTCTTGCAAGCTCTGAGGCAGGTCCACTTGCGTTGCTACCTATTTTTGCTGCTGGACCACCACACTGTTTCTCACCTCAGTTTGATCCCTCCTCCAGTGATTCAAGTAAGACGTTTATTTCATTGGCCTGGTGACATTCACTGGGTGTGACAGCAAGAAATCAAAGATTTTAGAACAAAGAATTCATGTGAAATCATAGCAATATTATTTTACTATGGTGGGCTACTTTTCTGATATCTTTGAGTATGTGTTTTCCTCGCTACTTTTGTGCTACATTTTATATAAGTGAAGGATACAACAAGAAAATATGTATCCCTATTTCCACCCCCCGTTTAGCACTTTTTTTTTTGGCGCTAACTTGCTCTAAACTCTGATGTGTCTCAGCAGTAGAAAAACAGTTTGGAGTGCAAAACTGAAAAGTGATGTTGCTAATCACGCAACAGCATGGATCTAAATGTCTTTAATTTCTAGCTGGCTTTAGAGTGACATCTTGAAACACAATATTGTTGGGCCTGCAGTTAATGTAGATTGACTATAGTTAGTATATATTGACTATAAACAGTCCCCAGATGCAATTTTTTCCTGATTTCAAATAATACGATACAGTAACGTAACGGGAAAGGTTGCAGTCAAAGGTATCCTTGATGTGCTTGTGCACATTCCTCTTCTTGACAATATATGTTTACTACTGAGGAGACTTCTTCCTTGCTGCCGAAATTTAATACTCAGGTTTTACAGAAAGTGACAGGCAGAGTGTCATGATGAAAACACATCATCAATACAAGAAAAGACATAAGAAATGCACGTTCTTGACTTAAAGGTCTTATGTGTGATGTACATGTTCACATTGCATGGATGACTTGTCAGAGCAATGCAGGCCTGGAGAAGGCAGAGGGGCAGAGGAGAAGTTAAAACAAGTTGGAGAGAGCTGCTGCTTGGATATGGTGCTTTGGTGGCTTATTGTGACAAGGTTAGGAATTTAACACCAAGTCAAGTCCCACAAACTATGTTTGCCACTTTAGGTCCAAATAAGACTGGGAAAAGAATAAGCATGGAAGGAGGTGGTGTGGAGTAGGAGAAGAGGAAATTATGTGCCAGAGTCTCTGGACCATGGTTCCTGCCTGCTCCGGCTGCAGTGGCTAATGAGATTACTGTTCTTGCCTTTCCAGCCACCCTCTTGCCAAAGGGTGCCACATTGCACAGCCCTGGCCACTAATTTAAACTACTATTGAACCACTTGGGTTCAACTTGTTGGGCAATCTTTTCTGTGATTTTCTGCCTCTAGAAGAGTGATAAAATTTGAATGAGGGCTCGCAGAGAATTGAAGTTTTAGTCCATCTCAACCGCTGCCATTGAAACCAACAAGAAATGCAAATAACAGCCTAACACCCTGAAACTATCAAAAAATTTAAAACTTCCTCTTTTCTGATAAAAAAAGATAAACAGAATTGCATAATTTTCCTCATAGCATTGAGTAATCAAAATCGGCACCCAGGAGGTCTACACATTTCTGAACTGTTATATTCTGCATGGGTAAACTTGAGAAATTCCAAGCCAAATTACTTACTGACAGACTCTCCTGCAAGACTTACACAATTGAGTCAGCAGAAGTGACTTTGAATGACCAATTATTTCTGTTGTTCTAGTGAAAAGTCAGTATTTTACACAGACTGCCCTTTTCCCAAATTGCCTAGTATAGTTTTATGTCACTCTGAAAATTTACTTTTAGTGGCAAAAGTAGTACCTTGGTGGATCGCATCAGTTATTCCCCTGCACATTCTTTAAACCTATAACAATTTCACATTCTGTAATTCTTACTAAAACAAATTTGGCTAAGAGATAAGCCTTGGGGAAGAAGGTAAAGTTGCAGAACAATTTTGAATGAACAGACTAACCCATACACGTTGCCTCTTATTCACAATTTTTCTGATTTGTATATTGCATCTTATCCATTAGATCCCATTTTCTTAAGATGTGAGAAATGAAAGAAATGAAAACATCATTTGTTTCGCGTGCTTGTGAGTTATGTACTTTTAAGCAGATTCTGCTGCTCAGTGAAACCAGTTTTCTTTGACAGATTGCTCTGCTACTGTATTTTATTTAATTTCCTATTGAATAGCACCAAGTGAAATCTGTTATGGTTTAAGTTGTAATATCACTTTCTCCAGCACTGTCCTCATATCAATCATCTTGAGCCTTTTTTTTTTTTTTTCAGCTAGATGTTGAAAAATAAAATGGATACTGGGCCAATATTTACACAGGCCAAATGCAGGCAAGCGCCCTTCTGCCTTCCATAAGCAGCAAGAGGAAATGGAAACTAAGAATTAAAACAATTCTGGCATAGGGACCCAACTTTTTCAGTGTATGGTAGAGATATCCTGCTTGCTCCCAGTGAAAACTTAGTGAATCATCTGACGGCAATTGCCTCATTGTAAATGATGTCCTGAGGTCATCCTGCTTTTAAAGGAGAAACCTGTGTCTGGGGGAACTTGTAGCTTGCTGGACCTTTTGCTTATTCTCTTCCAACTTGTTTGTGCATCATTAGGGAGAAAGTTCAGATAACTTTTTACTTGTAGGAAGCAGCAGGAAGCTATCTCCATTTCTGAGAACCCAGCCTGCTAATAAAGCTTGTTTTCTCTCAAATCCAAGAATGCAGAAGCAAGTGATAACATGAGGTTTGTCTTGGCTGTTGTCTGGCTTTGTTCCCACTGAGAAATGGATAGGAGGGAGCTGTGAGATGAGTGTCACCCTTGCAGATTTCTTTAGTGCAGGATGAGAACAAAACTAGAAGGAGACATATAAATATGTAGTCACCAGATGACACAGTGAGAAAATGTCAATCAAAATTGCAGAGTTAAGAGTACGATATTTTTCTAAGCTCAGATGAACTCTAACTTCTGCAGTTCAGCAGGGTAATCCTGGGAAGAAACATCCCACAACCCACATGATGGCTTTCTGCTTGTCTTCTGATTTCTGGGAACTCAAAGTGTGCCCAGACTGGGCTTTCCTCTCTCCTGGGCTATGTAAGAAGTAATTATGAATGTTCCCATGCTCATATCAGTAGATATCTAGCTTCCCTGAGAGAAGGAAATATCTCTTTAAATGGATATACAAACGCAGAGGGCACTAGAGGTAAGGTTTTCTCATATGCCAGGTCAATATTGTTGCAATTGGGCTTGTCATTTGACATTTCATTTAACAGTATTTATGCTTCCAAAATTTGCCCCAAAGTTCACAAGCTTACTGAAGCAAATTATTAAATATCTCTTGCTATTTGGTGACAATCACAGCGACAATATTTTTTTTTCTTGTGGTAGAACACTTTGTTTATGATTTTAAAGTATCATAAAAAGATAGGACAGAACAAAAGGGCTTTTGTGCATGGGTTATTGGTTTGGGTTATTGGTTTGGGTTTTGGGCTTTTTAACGTATTTTGCTCCCCATTTTGCCTCAACCTTTTCCTATGATGGACTTTGCAAATTTTTTTCTATGGAACATTGTAAAGCTATTACTGAAATCTTTTAAAACTTTTCCTACAAGTGACTTTTCTTCTCAGCAGTTATTACCTTTAGCCATGTTTTTTTTCTTTAGTCATTCCATTACCATATATTTTTATTTTACTGTATCTTGCCCATTCTTTGGTGGTATAATGATTGCTTACTTTGGAAAGGACTGCTGGCTATCTTGTATTTAGAGTGAGTTAATATAAAACTTACGTTCCACAGTTCTTTTGTTCCTCTTCTGGCCATGTGTTTTCATTGTCATGTTTGTTTCCTGAATATTTGTTTTATCCACATGGTTGCTTTCCCTGAAACTTTCTTGAAAGGACTTATTCTGTCTATTTTATCTCCTGCTGTTTTATCATTTACATGTGAGTAGCTTCCTTTCTTCGTTGGTCTAGTAAATGCCTTGTATCTTGAGATACTCTTTTTCTTATTTGTGCTGTTTGTGTACAAGCAGGCAGACTCATTCATTAATCCATAATAATCTTGGTTCTACAAAGACCTAACTGAGAGCCAAAGGCTGATAACAATTGTGCTCTCACATTTATATCACTGTGCTGTCTCAGCTCCTTTTGATGTCTAACAGATCTGTTGAAATGTCCCCATTAATTCCTGCCACAATAGAAGAGTCTTACTGGGCATTTTTGACATTGTGAATGGTGTTTTTTTGTTGTTGTGGGTTTTGTTTTGGTTTTGGTTTTTCAATGCAGCTTTTTTGTACTTACATATTATCCACCAGTAAACATGTGATTCAGCAGGATTATGGGTTATGTGAGTAAAAGAAGGGTAAGTTTATCCTAATGATAATTTTGTTCTGGTTTTCTGATTTACAAGTCTTTTACCTATATAAATTCTGTAATGCATGGGTTGTGTGCACAGAAAAACACTAAATCTTTGAGAGTTATTCAATTTAGAATGCTATTCTGTTTAACTCTGTTCTATCCTTAGCTTGTTTGTCCCATTTTGTATCACATAACTTTTGGTAAAAAGAGAGTCTAAAGAAGACCAAACTGGTTTTGATTACTGGATTATATCTGGGCTCCATTAGCATCAATAGGAGTTTTACTACTGATTCCCTGGAACTAACTGAGCTATCCACTCAATGATAATTTAGCAGATCAAAATATAACTGTTCTCTTATATAATTTCTGCTTAAAGGATGACAAAATCCATTTTATTCTCTTCCTACATATTTTGCTTTCTCCAGTAATGAGATCAAGAGATCACAGTACTTAGGAAACATTACTAATTCATGTGGACTCTGCAATCCCCACAGTCTCTTGCTGGCCCATGTTCATAACTTGCATCATTCTCTCTTCTAGAAAACATGAAGCTACCTGGAAACAACTGGAATATCCTGCCCATGACTAGAAGAATGAACAGACGTGGTCAAACAGAGGCAGCACATTGTGTGGTTGTACTGAAGTTGAACAGTTTGTGCCTTTTGACTGATTTTTCTTTAGCAGTGGGTGGGACTGGGGGAAAGCTGGGGCAGAGGCACTTTCTTTTTACCTATATTTCTGTGTGGTAGCTCCAGGTGGAGACACTGGGATACCTGAATCTGCTGTTGGTATTGCACATGCTCTGCACAGTTGGTTAATGCAAGGATAGTAAATATAATGTGTTTAGGTGGTGGGAATTATGTGCATACCCAAATGCACTGCACAACACATCTGCTAGAGTCCCAATGGCTTCTGGATGTACTGGAGAGTCTTGTGTATATAAACTGCATGTTCAAATGGACTTTCATGTGGGACTTTGGGGCATGAGCTGAGGAATGTGTAGTGATTCTGGTCAGAGGCACTGTACCTGTTTTTCAACCTGGTTTAGGTGGCCACTAGCTGATCCTGAATTAATCTGGTGATAGCACCTAAGTGGGTTTTGTTGTGTTGGTACAATTTCTTTGTGTAGAACACCACTGATGTATCATCTGGATGTGACTTTAGAGTACAGTTTGAAAGTAGGTGTAAAAGCTCTTTGTCTCAAAAAGTCAGTGTTCAAATTACGTGCTTGGCAATGTTACTCTGGAGAAGCTGTGTAATGTCCCATTTTACCAAACAGATTTCCTAAGAACTGATCTGATCTTAGGCCTCTCACAGCAGCTAAACTGATTATTCTGTGATATCTTACATATTTGTGTAACTGTGCTGGCTCATGTTATGGATATAGCAGGGATGATAATTGGCAGGAGGGCAGATAAGAAAAATCTTTTCCATCTGAGGATGTCATTCTACATTTTCTTCAACAACAAAGTCAGCTTGGGAAATCTTTCTTCCTCCTCAGCTCTTTATTCAGTCATTCTTTCCCACCCTCCTTTGCAGCCACCACCCTTCCAAAGGTGGTGATAGAAGTGCTCGTGGGACATGCTGCAAAACAGGTTGCAGACAGGAGTGCATAGCATTATCAAGGGCACGCAAGTCTGTGGCACAGAAAAGAAATAGGCAGCTCTTGGGATGGAGTAACCGGAGCTTCTAAACCATCTTTTCCAAGTAGAAAATGTGTTGTGAAGTGAATCATTCAACATTGCTAATCTAGCCATTCTCACGTGTACGTGACAGCATGAGCCGCGAAAAGAGTTGCCTGAGAAGAGCAGAGTATACAGAAGAGATGTTTTGAATGGACAACAGAAACAAAGCAAGATGCATATGGCATTGGAGAATGTGGCAAGGCAGAACATTGGTTAGTATATCTGTTTGCTTGGTATGGCTACAGCTTGGGATTTATGCCGGGGAGAAAAAAAGGAGGACTTCTGAGTAACTTGATTAATTAGGAAGCCATTTTTGGTGTCTTGCCTATACATAGGCACAAGGATTGGAAGGAGTCACTGAATTGGCATGATAGGAGGGATAAGAGAGCTGTTGTGGTCAATTAGGGAACATTAATCAGTACACATATGACTTGCTGTGAAACAGGTGCTGTACTGAAAACAATCGCGATCCTGAAACATTTGCATGGTAAGATGCAAGATCCAATGCAGATGTGGTGGGTTACAGACAGCCTTAAAAATGAAAAATTTAAAGAGAACTGTGCACTGATGGCTATCCCAGTAACAAAGTGTTTACCCTAATGAATTCACTTCATGTACCTCCTCTTCAGAGTTCATATGCAAACCGCTGAGGTGTGTGTTTCTTGCCTCTCAGCTGTTAGAGGTATATTGGGCAATAGCTTACAGTTTGGCAGGTAATCTTTTCTCGTGGGTACCTGAGCTATTTTTAGATAATGCAGCTGGCACCTTTCTAAAGGTCCGATAATGGCTTAGGATGCTGATCTCAGGCATGTGTATTCATTCCTTCTTCAAGGCAAGCAAAACTGTCAGGGATCAACAAGGAGATTTATGAACCTCGCTGGAAGCAGTGGGTTTTCCTGGCATTGTATTCAGCAGGAGCAGTGGGTGTCGGAAGGGACATGCTCCCTGCTTACGTGAGCCCCGTGGGGAAAACTTCTGCAGATAGTGACTATAGGAGCCAGTTCTTTAGTACTTGCTTGGCAATAAAATATTAAATATCCCCTCTGGAATGTGCCTGCAGACTCTTCCTGGGGATTTAGAAGTGTGGAAGACGATAACAGGAAATAAAACAAGCCACCTCATTTTGGCAAGGGCAGTATGAATTCACCTTTGTGAAGATGAAAGGGCTTCTCCACATGCTCTATTGGAAGTTTTGAAACAAGACTATTTGTCAACAGCTGGAAAAAGGGCTCATTCCCCAGTGTTGCCAAATGGCCTTTCTTCACTGTAAGCAATTCTCACAAAGAAAGAGCAAACTTTCCGTTGAGCTTATAATGGCAAAGCCTCTTCTTTCTAATTTCAGGCATTTTGTTTGTAAGCAAAATGTCTGGTAAGACTTTGCTGGATTGCTAATGGCACTATTTTGGCGACTGCGATCCTGGGCAGGAGATCAGGATGTGCTTGATGCTTTACAGGAACAGAATGAAAAGGCAGTTGCTGTCCCCAAAAAGCTTTTGCACTCTGGATGTTAGAGAGATAGTAGAGGCATGTAGATGGGCAAATGAGCACAGTGTCTTGTAGGAGCACATTCAGAATGACAGGGGACTTGGCCCCTCTGCATCCCAACCCCCAGGCTCAGACTTCTGTTTGCGTCCTGACAAGGAAGACTTCTCCAATGACATTGAGGAAGGAGCTCTGTGGCTGTGCTTGGTGCACCTTCCAAGGGTAAGGGCACCAGAGCTGAGCCAGGAGGTGGCAGCTGTAAGGGTGCAGTCAGGTTATAAGCATGCTATGTAAAGGCAACATCACAGGAAAGGGAGGCTGGCGCCCATTCTGCTCTTCAGGACCCAATCCCACTTCCCATGCAAACAGCTGGCAAAATTCCTGGTGCGCCGAATGGGACCCGTCAGGAACAGCAGTGGCCTGGGGGCCAGATGCCATCCTTTGTTGGATCTGCCAGGCATCTGGAAGGCAGCATGTCACACTGGCTTCCTGAGAAGCATCAGCTGCCAGGCTTGTTGGTGCACACCTTGTTTTCTGCATTCCTGGGATCCTGGGCGGTTGGGCCTATTGCCATATGCTTACCAGCTAGTGCCTGGGTGGCTCCACACCGGCTGTGGTGCATGCAGACTGCTCCTTGGCAAATATCGGTGTGCAGCTGAGGCTGGGGCTGTAGGAGGATACTGTGGAAGGATGTGGAAGATGCTGTAGGGAGCAGAGGAGAGAGGGATAGCTAAGACTATCACCAGGCAGAAGACTGGGGACCTGGGGAAGAAAAAAGGGGGTTTGTTGTGGTCTAGCTAGGGAAGTCGGGGGAGCCTGGAATCCTGCAGTGGTGACGTAGGTGTGGTGACTCAGGTGCAGCCTGAGTGTGACCTATATTTGAGATCTGTGGTGTTGTGTAGGAAAGCTCAGTAAAGCAAGGACATTGCAACAAAGTGGGAAGGGACATTGGCAAGATGTGTATAAAAAGGTAGGGAGGTGGTGATGAAGGATATGAGAACACTGGTGTGTGGGAGGTATGGAGGGAAAAGTATGTTTTATGGGAAGAATCACATGTTGGGAAATAATGGCCTTTGTGGCCTACTGTTTATCCTGAATTGTGGAATTCTTCAAGCATTGCCTATATAGGCTATATCCAGCCTTGAACTGGATGCTGCCTTTAAAATAAAACAGGGTTTATTTCCTTATTCTGAAATAGCAGTACGCAGACTAATAGCCATGGCACAAGCCACAGGCTTTCAGAGATTGGATGGAGAGTGCCAGTCAGAACTAATCCAATTATAATTTAATTTTTAAAGATTTGTTTTAATTTACCATATGGTGTAAATTACAATAAGTTTACAGCTCGATAATTTTCACTTGTCTTTTACCAGAAATGCTGAATTACCGTGATGGCCACTGGAAGTACCAGGAAACTTGAAAGGAGACAGCCTGTCCTTACAGATTTTTGGTTGCAGATCTCTGGGCATATCTCTCTGAAAAGATCGACACTAGATTATTATTTTTCAGTATTTTATAATTTTAATTATGTTAGTACTTTCTGAGGAAGAGTAGCTTGAGAGACTGAGTTGCTTCTCCAGCTAAGGAATGGAACAATGGCTAGAAGATCGCAGAGGGATAGTTTCCTGAGATATCTGCCATGCCTGTGGCGTCTAAGCGACACATACTGCAACAGCACTGCAAGAAATCTGAATGCATTATCAGTGCCTTTGCAACTGGTTATGCCTCTGTTTACTGCTGACTTTGACCAAAATTTTGCTTCAGATTGACCTAGGAGACATCAGTAATTAAAACTAAGGAGTGTTTTGGTTTTTTTTCTTATGAACAGGAATCAGTGCTGGTTAAGACTGAAAGTCCTGCAAAGGAGGGTGAGAATAGGGTCTGGCTCAAGTGTGCATTTGATTCTGAACAGACCACAAACAAGGATTGTTTTCTCAGAACCTTTGTGAGTGGCACTAAACTACTGTTTACTCTCTTTGAGCCTTTTTTTCCTGCCTCAGCCTCAAATTCCTACCTTTGTGTATGTCCTGGCAGGATGAACCTGCTGAGGGCTGTGAAGTTCTTTGCTGCCAGCAGCCATAAAACGTATGGTTCCCTTGGATTGTTTTTATCATTTAGGGTAAATCAAGCAGAGAAGCTGAATATGAAGCCTTATTACCAGAAGCCCTTTTCCTCAGCAAAGAAAACCATCTGATTCCAAGCTCCAGGCATGAGTAAAATTCTTTGCTAACTTTGATTTTGACACAGCTGAAAAAGGAGAAACTTGTCTCAGTCATTTTCATTCTACTCCAGGTAATCATATAGTTTTAATTCCCCTCCTTGCATCTTTGTGCTGTAATATGAGCTGTGGGTTTCAAACATATACCATGAAGTGCCCAGGTGAGAAAAAAGTGCTGTGATTGACTTTTTGCAGACACTTAACTTGCAAGGGGATGTTTAAATAAGATACATTAGGGACCTGTTTTCCCAGCTAAGAACTGCACTTTGAAAACAAAGTATTAAACTTCAGCTGATCACCTGTCATAGCAAGAATTTTACCCTTTTTTACCGCCCAGACTCATTGTTAAACCTATGTAATCCTGAAATGTAACTCTTAAGTGTGGTTTATGGTTATGATTAGATTTGTGATATCAAGGTGCTCTTGTAAACGCCTTTGTTTTCCTGTGAAGGTGGGGCTATAAATATCCTGGGAGCAGGAGCACTGGGATGATATTGCCCAGTTTATTCTAAAAGCTTTGGTTTTGTTTTGTTTTTTTTTTTCTTTTAAAACACCGAAAAAACCCATCCCCAAACAACCCCTGAATCAAAAAGAAACCCCAATCCAACAACAATCACATAATAAAATTGCATGTAATGTTAAATTATCTAATAGGATTAGATTAAAAAATCCCAAACAAAAACCCAAAGAAACCATGGAAAAAGAAGGTGAGAACAAAACAGCCTGTAGGTGCTTGAAAAAGAAGGCAGAGATTCAAACTCTAATTGTGAGGACAAAAGCATGTTCAGAGTGAGTGTCATCTTCTGCAGGGGTAAAATGCTAAGGCTCTAAATTGTAACATTGCTGGGAAATCAGACAGATTTTTTGCCCTCCCCTCACTCACAGGGGGCATTGTGAAAAAATGAGAATACTGCAGGTACTTTGGAAAATAAATTTATCAGTGCCTCAGATTGTAGCTTGCAGATGCCAAGGGTCTGGATTGCATTCAGGAGATTCTAGAAAGCCATGCAGAACAAATATGAAAAAGAAAAAAAAGTTTTTTTCTGACATAAACCCTTGTGGTGGTGTTTTCATTTCAGGGCTGCCATTTCACTATACCCTGGGTTAGCAGTTTGCAACTGAGTGTGCATGCATATGTTTAACAACTCACAAAGGCCTTTACTGATAGAAAAGTGTCAGTAACTGATCCTGCTTTGGATATGTGAGATCACTGCTTGCAGCACTGCAAGAAGAAATATTTCCTTTCCTTCAGCCTGGATCCTGTACATAGGTCATCCTCTTCCCATCAAGCTTGCTGGACACTGCTTCCTCTTTCACAACCAATATTCCCTTTCTGAATTCCCATGCTTTTGAGGCAGTTTGAAGTATGCCATGATGATATAATTTTTCTGCTCATCCACAGGCTTAGCGGGATTTTTACACAGGAAAACACTGTGGAGGCATTGCACGATGTGGGCCATCTACCAAGATAATTCAAGGAATTCAGGTGTATCTCACTTCTATATGGAAGAGAAAGCAGCGGCAGCCTTTTGCTGGGGAGGAAGGGCCATTCTTGGGGACAGAACCCTCTCCATGTGGGCTAGGGGTGCTGGACAGGCTCTCAGCAGGGAGGCTGTGCAGGTCTTCAAGAGTGCCCTTGCAGGGATGTACCTTGACAGCCATCGTGCTGCAGTAAATCTGCATCCCTATACACCAGGAGGAACTGGGAGTTCGAGAGTTGTCCTCAGTGGGTTGGGGCTGTCCCTCCTGGTGTTTTCAGCAGGGCTTTTGAAGGGTTTGGCTCTGAAGTGCTGCAATCACAGGAAGAGGATGAAAGGAAAACTCACCTCGGGAGAGCTGGTCGGTGGGAAGGGCTGGCTGAGAAGAAGTAAATAAAAATATTTTAATTGCTTGTGAGAATTCCAAATGGAAAAGTGGGAGGTAGAGCTGGCAGTTTCCTCCACATTAAGACTGCTGAAATGTCCATAGGAAGTCAGAACAGCAGGATTGGATGCTGGTGTCCTGCACCATTTCATGTTTATCTTTTGAGTAACCTTTTGATGAACAGCATACTCGTGTGCACTCCACAAATATGCAGTCTAAGCACTGAAGTTGCTGTTCTGTCTGGTTCTTTGTCATTGCACTGAGAACACTGAAGAAACAGCCAGAGGGCTCAAAAAGATCAATATCAGTGTCTTCACTCAAATATGTCACTTTTTTTCTTTTTTTGAGAGAGGCAGATGTGATGTACCTGAACCTGACCAAAATTCAGTGGTTACATTAAAAGTAAGTACCTTGTTTGTGCAAGACAAAAAGTGAAAAAAGTTTTGAAAATCCATCAGCTCAGTCCAGAATGATGAGCCATTTTCATTAATTTCAGCTATTTAAGCATTTTCTTTGTGCTGAGCAGGATGAGATGGATTCAAAAATGAAGCAGAATAGTGCTTCTCCCCAGATCTATGATTTCTCTATCAGGGCCAAAGGTTCGGATGTATTATAAGAAGAAACAGCTTTCATCTCACACAGAGATCCTTCAGAAGGAGTTTTGGAGTTATTTAAATTTTTACTTCTGCTTGAGTAGCAGTCTCTGATGGCCGATTCTGAAGCTACCAGTCTGCAGTGTCATCAGATTGGGCCAAAACTGCTCCTCCGACGCTGATAGGTACTTGGGTTTTGCCTGAAACTGTGAGCTGAGAAAGCATTAGCTTGCCTAAAAGTTTATCAGATCTAGTGCACTTTTACTGGGATGAGGAGGAAATACAGCGGTGGTAAACAAATATAAGAACCTATTGTGTCTGTGGCTTAGAATCACCAGGAGACCAATTAACACCTTTTTGTTTGGATTAACGATTATGATGTTTTCAGCAAGAGCCTTAAATTGGTACTTTCTTGTAGTTCAAAGTGTGACTACATTGCAGTTACAAGGGAAGTGGAGATCAAAGCTCCCAGAACAAATAATTACATGAAGGTAAATTCCATCTTATGTAGGAAACAGCAGAAGCCTCCAAAGAACAGCAAACAGCCTGGCCGGGAGCAGCCCATCGGGGTATGAACCGCACAAAAGGCGGCTTTCAAAGGGAGAAACGCCTCTCGGGCTGGTTTGGAGTGGGGATGGGGGTGAACCGGCCCCTCTGAATCCACACCGTTGTGCGGGGATGCTCTCTGCTGTGTCAGCAGCTCCATCATGAAGCGTTTTATTTCCTGAGGTTCATCACTCAGCTGAACCGGTGCTAATACATAGCATAGAAATCCTGTGGGAGGTCTGTGTGCTCGGCTGGGAATTTTGAAGGTAATTAAGGAGGAAAAAGCCCATTGTGCTATATTTGGTGACTGGTTTATTTTCTTGGTGCTGGTGCTGTGCCCGGGAGAAGAGGTTGAGGGGTGGGAATAACGGAATTCCCCTCGTCGCCTTCATGTTCCTCTTGAGGCCATTCAGTGGTAGCTTGCCAATGAAAAACTTGCATTTTAATAAATAACTCTGGAATTAATTGAAGTCTCATCTTTGATGTAGTCTGCACTTAGATGATATTGTCTCCAATTTAGACTTTGAGCCTAAAGTAGAGGGGACTTTCTTTTTCTAACCTAAAATACCAAAAAAAGGCCCCAGACCATGAATAAATGGTTAGAGTGTTTTAGTGGTATTCTGCAGGAATCATTGATTTGTTTGTTTCTTTATTTTTGCTGAAAAGCACCAATGAAGTGGGTAAAAGACAGATGAAGACGTAAATTTGGACTACTTCAAAGAATAACAGGTTATGTAACGAGGAAGAAAACCCAACCAAAGAAAATATGGAAAATTCCGAAACATCTCAAATTTTCCATTTTGTCACTTTCAATGTTTAGTATTTCTTTGTTATGTGTTTTTTATTCCAGGTGGATTCAATAGAGTGTTAAAGTGAAAGAAAATATGTAGCACAAGGAATGAAAAATGTGTCCTGTTTTGGTTGGCATATGAATGAAAATTATACAGCAAAAATATACCTTTCTTGCAAATGAAATAAATTATTAAGATCCCTACAAATGACACTGCAATTATTCTCCTTCTAATTAGAAGCTGGGAACTTTTAATTCCGTAAGCAGTCTCCTTGTTATTCTCCTAGGTTATAAGAGAAGTATTCCTTCAAAGACTGGGCATCATGGAATAATACATTAACACTTCAGCATGAGGTTGACTCACCTGTTTTCTCTCAGCTTGTGCTCAGCTGACCACCTGTATTTCTGTCAGCCTCCTGAGTCAGATAAAATACAAGTCATACAATTAAATATTTATTGTGACCTCAGGGTATGCTGTATGAGACCTGCACTTGGTTAGGAGATGGTGTGTGCTTGCTCAACTGGTCCAAAAAGCTGCACCAACAGCCTAAGCACAGCTTGATTCAACCTCTTTTCAATTTAACTTGAACTGACAGGAATTAGTGTCAACACAACTATGTACAGTGTGTTTTTAATTATATGAGATTTGAAGCCATTTAATTAACCTAGTTTAAATCAAATACTAGTTATGATACTGAAACTTTTTTTTTCCCAAATGTGTTGCTTAAAAGAAAAGGATTTAGGCCAAGATATTTTTCCTTCCCTCTCCTGGGCGATGCAGAGATTAGCTGCCACCTTCTTGATCTAGAAAAAATACCAGAGCCCACTGATTTAACACATATAACTTCCATATGGGAAGAAGAAAAACTATTTCTAGAAAACCGAAACTATTCCTAGGTAAGTTCCCATCCCCCTCAGTTTGCCTTTTCGCCTGCTGGGAAAATGTGCTACAATATTGACTGTCAAGTCAATATTGTCCAAAGTAATTTAACTTTTTGGATGAAATGAACATTTATCAGGCTGTTCACCCTTTTTCTGCCTCCTTGAGCTACTGGCACACAGCTGGAGCGCTTGTGGGGTGAAGCTGGTACCCCCAGCCAGTTCGGGACAGGCTTCCTGAGGCCACAGGAATGCACAGAGCTGCTGCCAAGCTGCAGAGCTGTGCTCCAGCATGAGGAATGGTGTGTTCCCAAGTGCCTCCTGCTAGGGAAGAACAAGGCATTTTGCTACTTGTGCTACACCAGGGTGTCTAAAGGGGTTCATATGTGCCTCATGCCAGCCCTTGCAGACCCTTTGGCCCGTCAAGTCCATTTACCCTCGGGCAACACAGCAGCACAGTCCTTCAAAACAGCCTGCATACCTGCCAGCCACTCGAAACAGCTTGTGATGTTCATGAGGTGAAGACAAAGACGATTTTGGCATGCCTATGATAAAGACACTGATTTTTTTTTCTCTGTGAGGAGAAACCAAACGAATGAGACTATTCATTACCCAGGGGACAGCCCTCAATGCATGTGCTGTGAGGTGTTCATCCTGGGAGTTGGTGGGTCACCACTGGTTCATGCTCTCTGTCCCTGGGGGCTAGGGCAGGCATTGTGGTCATGTGCCATTCTTCCCCGAACCCGGGGAAGCGAAAACAGGAAGGTAGGTAGGTGTGCCTTCCCCTCTTCCCTGCATGAAAGACCCTTTCAAACACGGCAAATCTAATGTTTTGGTCAGGTTGATGTTTTGACATCGTCTGACAAAAGCCAGGAAATGCACACTCTGCACTCACCCTGGGCACCTTGCTAACTCCCACGTATTTGTTTTCACAACAGCTCTAGCTAAGGGCTGGATTTAGCTTATGAATTTCCTGGCTTGTGTCAGTTTGCCTTACAGCCATAACCTGGTTTGAACATATTTATTTCTGCATTTAATATTAATGCTGGAAGTGCTATTTACAATAGCCATCTTCTAATGAGTGGGAAAGAGTACAAAGCCTTTCTGGAACAAGAACAAAACTGTTTGAAATTGGTAACAGGCATAGGGGCTGTTGGCAGAGGATCACTTACAATAAATGATCTTTTTGTTTTTACTGATCAAGAGGTCAGTTCCATCAAAAAGAACACTTCCTACACTTTTATCACAGAAAGGGCTATTCTTTTATTTACTGCCTTGCAGTAATTAAGAAACAGAATTATTTGTATCAAAGAATGATCAAAGAATGATTATGAAACATATCATACAGGACGATGTAAAAATAAAGAATGTTTGTTGGGACATATGAAGGAACAACTCTTGCTTAGCTCACTGCTAAATTTGAGAGCAAGGGCTCTGATAGCGTTTTTCCCTAATTTTTTTTTCGACTCTGAGGTCTGCCTACAAAAATTTTCAATCCTCTTGGAAGTCAACAGGAGGTTCCTTATATGAATTGGGCAAAATTGTTTCTTCTCTTGGAACCAACAGCATCGATCACTGGAGATGTCCCGGCAAGGCATTTTCACAGAGCTCAAGTTGCATGTAGACCAGCATACTATAAGCAGTAATTGAGACAGACATACCTCATTGCTTCTTCTATGATTGTTTTCTTCCATTACAAATACAGTTGTCCAGAAATTAAAAAAAAATTAAAGGGAGCAGGTAAAAAAAGTCATTAGAAAAATGCTGAAAGAAGACTTCTCGGGATGACTCTGAATTATGGTTCCTCAGAGAAAGTCCTGAATATCACAGGTGCAGTGACTTTTCTCTATGCTTCTGGAAAAGGTCTTGGCATGTTGTATCAATTGGGCACATTCAATACCTAATGATCTTTTCGCTCATGTGTAAAGTGCCCGTAGGGTCCAGGAGGGCGCATGTGTCAGAACTGCTCTCTCTGGAATTCCTCCACCTTGTGATTAAGCTAGCTCTTTTTTTTTTGTCTATTTCTTTTTCTGTTTTTTCTGTGGAAGAAGATTCCTCCTGACCTTCGCAGAGACAGCTTTAATAGAGCTGATTTGCACTGAAGTGATTTTTCCTCTCTCCTCCCAGTCAATCAAGAGCAGTTGCCTAGAAAGCTTAGAGAGAGAGCTCCCTGCAGCTGGCTTAGTTTATGATGCTAAATGACTTTCCTTAGTGCAGCCATCTTTCGTCTTCTCTGGGGTTGCAAGGCACAGCACAAATTCAAGTCATGTTTCCATCTGTCGCAGACCTTACATTATTTTACAGTATAGTGACTATTAATGCAGAGCATTAAATGGTAAACAGAGTCCACATGGCTTGTGCTCCATGCTCTGCCTCTGCCGTTATTGGTACTTGATTGTCTCAACACAGCTATAATTTGCTGTTATTTAGGCCATCAGCCAGCCTCAGGGTGGTGGAGGGGTAGCATACCGAATGGCCCCTGCCGGGGAACATCATGCCTGGGAGCTAGCTGAACTGGTTTTCTGGAAAAGGAAGGTTTTATTCTTCCAGGCAGATATCATGATCTATTGTGGAAGGCTGGCAGGCCAGGAAACTGACACAGGGCTTGACACTGCCTGCAGAGATTGTTCTCAAACCCTAGAAATACAGAAATTGTCATTTACTTGTTAGCCTCCTGCTGGCAGAAGCCCTATTTCCTTTTGTTCTGAGCTAAAGGCTCCCTTTCCCTCTCTCAGCTCTTAAAGGTTTCTCCATAAAAGCAAAATAAGGGGTTTCTCCGTAGAAGAAAAGGGGTTTTGGGCAATGGGTAGAGTTACAAAGGAGTGAATGACAGGCTTCATCTGCCTGACAAGCAGCTGGAGTAAGGAGCGTTTGAGGGTGCAAATAGAAATCATTGTGCTGGGTGTTTGTGGAGTCACTTATTCATTAGATCTCTTTTCACTAAGTTAATGAACTTATGCAGCCCGATCCTGCTTCCAATTCATTTGGTGTCAGTCACAGCTCTGCAGAGTTTGGGACAGATCACTGGATCTCTAAGCTAATCCCATTCAGGCCACTGAATTTCACTTGCAGACTGGTGCTTGGCTGGGGTGAATATCTTTCAGAGTTCTCTTCAGAAAGGCATTCAGTCTTGATTCAAAAGCACAGGAGAGGAGAGTCTACCTTTCACTTGGTAGCTTATTCCAGAGTTGAGCAAATCACGTTAGACTGTTCTGAGTATATCTGTCT
The DNA here is from genome assembly GCA_013397845.1 of Melanocharis versteri. Taxonomy (NCBI): domain Eukaryota; kingdom Metazoa; phylum Chordata; class Aves; order Passeriformes; family Melanocharitidae; genus Melanocharis; species Melanocharis versteri. The sequence continues at coordinate 330,361 of VZTG01002435.1, forward strand.
TTACCTTTTCCCAATTGCTTCTTGCTGTGTTTTTCCCAACTAGATAAAAAAGTAGTTTAGCATCCAGTACTACTCACTCTGTTAGAGTTGTTCATAATTGTATTTTTTTCTTACTACTTTGTTGCCTTCTCTTCGGTTTCCCAACATCCCTTAAAAATAGAGTAGAACATGGATGTTGCACACAGCAGCACTTCCTACTTGAGGAAAATTGATTCTCTTTTTTTTTTTTTTTTAAGAATCCCCTGTTTATGAGATTACAGTGCATCAAGCAAGAAGATCAAAATAAGACTTCTCCAATTTCATGGAGAAATAAGCTGAGTTTTGACATTCAGAAGTTTTCATGCTGTTGAAACAACCTGGATATTTATATACCTCTGCACTAAAGACTTGTGTAATTGTAAAGTGCTGCTAGTTTTAAGAAGGCAAAATTTCTTACTAGTCTAATTTTCCTTAGTGTTCACCTAGGGGTTTCTATTTGATACCAGAAGAGAAAGCTGTTAGAGCATCTTAGGCTTTGTGCATGCTGGGAAATCTTACTAATTACACTGTGATGGTTAAATTTCTGTAGTCATATGGGTTTAAGAAGTAGTTCCCCCTATCTTAATAATTATTGATAGTATATTTCTAGAATAATATAAACTAAAACTAGAAAAAAAATTATGTGATAATAGGGTTATATGGCAGTAAACTGCACCAGACTGTATTAAAAATCAGCATATATTGACAAAAATTTCAAGCATAGACAAGTCATCTGAGTTGTTTTACAAATGCTGATGGAAAACAATTGCCAAATCTGATGATCAGTTAGTTCTTTGCTCTAAATCCTTAATATTTCAGATAGGGAGAAATACAGCAAAATATTCACTTTGGAATTAGAGGAAACACAAAAGTCTCCCTGAAATAGCACAACAGTAATAATATCAATCTGTTTTTGACAGCAACTGGCTCAGCACATTATGTATAAACTTCTCTTAGTACTAGAAATATCCAAGCTATGTTGCTTGGATTCCTGTACTTTGTGATATCAATTGATCCACCAGCTGAGAAGGTGTTTATTCCCATCGTTCCTAAGGCGAGTGATTATTAAGGTAGAGGATAGAAGGCTTGTAACATCTATTTTTGTGTGCACAAAACCTCTGCTGGACAGGGAAAAGTCACCAAAAACTGGTACATGAAACGTGAAACACAACTCAGCTGAGGGGAAGCTGAGATGGGGGATAGGGCATCCTTTCACTGCTGGTGGGAGAAGTTGAGGCAGGCTGTGGTTTATTATGATCTCTCTGCAGCAACATGGTTCTGAAGCACATGAATCTTGTTTGCAGGTGCTGTGTGATAGAGTTTCTAGTTGTAAAATGCTCTAAAAAGTGTGGGGGCTGGGGGTAACTAGGCTGAAACTGAGCTTTACAGGTCACTCAATGTGAAAGCTACTGAAGGAGAAGGACTTTGTCCTCTTCGTAACTGTTGTGGTTATGTATTCTTTGTCTTCAATTTGGTTTTGTTTCTTTTGTCCCTGTGAGTTAGTTTAATTCACCTGTTCTATGGAACATTAGCTTAGTCATCCCTCACCTACCTCAGAAAAAGAAAACAGTTTTCCACTGGGTTAGCAATATGAATCAGCTCAGGAAGGATTTTAACATGTGCTGAGGGAGTGGAAACCAGCAAACAAAGGCAGGAGCAAGAGGAGGAAGGAGGAGAAAGTGGGGTGACAGAGGATGCTGAGACTCACTTAACTGGATAGCTGCTCGATAGTCCTGGTAAGTCCTTCTGAGAAGTGCATGTGTTGATCAAAAAGACAAGGTCCAACCCTGAATTCAACTATGTTTTATTTCAGAAGTTGGCAACTGAAAGTTCTCAAGCAGAGACATGCATCTGCTGACATGGTTGCTATTGGCTATGTAGAAGAAAAACTGAGTAGAGGTGCCTAAAGCCATGGAAATAAAATGAGAGTTTGTAGAGGCTGAACTTTTACATAGATACCTGAGCTTTCTTACCAGATGCTTGATGGAGATCTTGACTCTCCAGGTGATGAGCTGGTTAGTTCTGCTAAGGCTCTTGCATGTGGCTAATGCCTTCTTCTCTTTGGAGTTTTGATTTCACTGAAAATCATACAGCCCTTCTTGTCTAAATAATGAATACTGGCTGAGTAACTAAAATATTTTTAAATATAATTATAGGATCATTCCTAATGTCTAGGTGTACTGAAATGTCTGGTGTTGAATATTCAGCATCCAAATTATGTGCATTTTGTGGATGATCTGTGTATATGTATATTTGTATATTACAGTTTTGACATGCTCCCATCTTGTCCTAAGAGCTGAAAGTCCATTGGAGCTTAAAGAATATTAACTGGACTCTCAGAGTGTATTCTCTGGTTTAGTTTCATCCAAAAGGATTCGGATTTTATTCTCTGAGACCACCTGCATGCAAATCAAAATACTGTTAATAGGGACTAACTGTGAAATTGGTTTCAAAAATGTGTTTCTCATCCAAAGTAAAATGCTAATGTACGCATTCTCTTCTTTTCTTGATGGTGATGTAACTTTGATGTAACTATGAGCATCAAAATACATGGCTAGAATAAAACTGCCTTGTTTTCCTGATGAATTACAATGCCTTATTTTGGAAACTGCTGGGACTCCTGGGTCTGTTTCGCAGAGTATGTAGATCATGGTAGTAGAAGACTATTACTTGCTCCTACAAACTTCAGGCAATATTTGGGATTTATTGAGGTTCATGCTAACTAACCACATGTAAGAGGATCTCTGGGTTTGGCTCTCGATCGATAAACTAGACAGAGCAGAGGCAAAATTGAGTTAAATCATCACATAAAACACAATGAAATGAAACACATCTCTGAAAGTGCTTCTCTAAAATCAGCTAGGAAGCCTGCAGCAGAGCTGATGAATCCTCTCGAGAATCCAGACCAGTTCTCCTGTTATTGTGCAATACTGCATATTTCTATAATAGTACAGTCCCTAACGAACACACAGGGACACGTTGACAAGACTTGTATCAGAGTACGAGCTGGCTAACAAGTCAGGAGTCAAAAGGGACCTCCTGTTGAAGGAATTCCAGCTGAAGAACCCTGTTTCTAGGCTCTACAGTAACTTTACAGTAACTTAAAGTAACTACAAATAAATATTCCCTTTCCTTTTAAAGTCCCTACAGATGAAAAAGAAGGTATCACACAAGAATTTGAGGTTACTAAAACCAGGGTGTAGGCTGCCCGTTCTTGGTTATATCTCTCTTGACTTCACTGCTTGTACAGCAGATGCATTTGGATAAGCAAACGCCAATTTAAACCTCAATTTTCTTTTGTCTAGGACAACAACATAACAATGCAATGATAAAATCATCTTACCATCTTGGCATAAATAGTTAGCTTTCCAGGGTTTAGTTTTCCTGCAGTATGACATGCTATTGTCTTCAGGGTATCTTTAAATTCATCATCATTGGCATTAGTGCAACTAACTGAGCTTAATTTTGTTATTTTCTGTTCTAATTTTAAGTGCTACACTGTTTTCTTTCCTCACAGGCTGACATTAATCACTTCAGGAAACACTTTGCCTTGTAGCCGGAGGCTCCCAGTCTTGCAAATGTTCAGTCTGTAGTGATCTGATAAGCTCACTGCTGAAAGTACTTTGTGAAAAGAGATTTCATTTATCTCAAATACTGGGTAACAAACTGTCAAGATTTCTCTTCCTTTTTAATACATCATTTCTATACAACTTAGACATCAGACAGAACAAATATCCAGACCAGGAAAGTGAAAAAATGCACTTGAATGAAACACACTACTGAACTCTCAATTTTTTTGCCTGAAAAAGGCAATGGAAATTCTATATAATTAGGTTATCATGTCTGGCTCACACCGCACAGTTTGTACATCAAATTGTCCAAACAACACATCAATATATCTCTTCTTTACTTTGAAGTTCTATGCACCAGCATAATGCTAGAATGAAACTCAGCTGTGAGTTTTGATATCATAGCAGGGATAAAGTTTGGTTATTTAAAAAAAAAAAAAAAAAGACAGCATGACTTGAATTCTAGCATGGCTTCAACTCAGAAAAACTAATAAGGCCCAAGGAAAAATTAAACAGAAAACAGATTACAAAAGGATTAAAAAGCCAAGTATCCTTTGCCAAACACACATATGAAAATCTATTAATTTTAATGAGTTGTGTTTCCAAAGCTTGAAGCTGTTTAAAAGGCTCAGACTTTGAGGTAGTAGCTACTTTTTTGAGGAATTCCAAAACAAGCACATGAAGCTTTGGTTCTTTTAATTTACAGACATCCCCTGTTTTCTTTTGTTTTGTTTTTATTTCACTTTTACATTAAGTGTACTCATTGGCTGATACCTGACTAAACTCTGGGGCCCTGTACATGACCAACAGAACCTATATTGGGTATGATTGGAAGGGATGTTGTGTGACTCAACCTAGAGGTGTGGGAAGCTCAGAGCTGTAATCCTGCCTTAGTCAGAGATGTTCCCATGAAGCATAGTTTCATTAATTAACTAGACTACCCTTTAAATGGGATTAATTGCATGGGTCTAACTTGTAAAACTTGCAGAATGTGAGAAATAACAAAATGGGTTATGGGAAATGCATCAGTGGGGTGTAGATTAGGATATTTGTGAACATTTTTCTGGGTTGCATTGCAACGCGCATATGAGACATATTGACAGAGCACTGACTGTTCAGCTCTTCTTATGCCATAGCTTATCAATAAATGGGCTGCCTTGTTCATACCTTTATTTTCTGCCTGGAGCCTGAAATACCATATTTGTCTATCAGTGGAAATATTAGGAAACATACTAATTGTGGTATTGGCAGGATGAAAGGTGGAAATAATGGAAAAGCAAATAAAAGGCACAAAATGAGAGCTGTATGGTGTACTTTGAAAACAAAGCCTCATCTTGAGGACTGTGAAAGGGATTAATTTTGTGGACTTTGTACATCATTAACAGAAGTTATTCTACAAATACATTTTATGTTATTCTGGATTTTATTACTGGAAATTTCTACTGAAAGGCATTTAGGTAACCAGGCCATGTCATTAAGGCAAGTATAAATCACAGTGTGCTAGTGAGTGTCTTTGGGGTGTTTGACAGCTCTTGTACCATGCTATCAGATTTAACTCATTTTCTTGTACACAGTTCCTGTGGCGATCTATCCTTGACTTGCGTTATGGCAACATACTGGTTGTTGTTCAATTAGTATCACTTCCTGTTTTGACTATAACTAATGCATAAATTGTAAATTAAGAGGACCATTAACCAAACAGCATAAACCTGACCGTAACATTCTTACTTAGTCTTTCTCATGTAGGTTTGGTGCTGGTTGCAACCGACAATTGAAAGCTAGAGTTTAGTCCTCTGATGATATCAAAACCAGTGGAACTTGTGAAGGGTGTAGTGATGATAGCTAGTCTAGGGGTGAGGGAACTGAAAGAGTTTGTTTTGATTTTCCAAGCAAAATACCTTACTTGGGAAAAGAATTTTTGTAATGAGTAGTATTGTCATTCTAATTCAATTTTACTTCTGCAATTGCTGTAGGCATTGGAGAACTACATAGATAACATAAAAGAAGAGTGAGAGTCTTAATATTTATTGATCTCTGCTTCTAGTTTCTCTTACAGTAAGATGTGTGTGTGGGTGTAGATTCCAGTTTGTTCTTAAATGACCTTTCTCCTTTCCCATGCATGAGAAAATGCAGTATTTAGACAAGCAGGTCCTATTCCCTAGATGGTACCTTTAAGTGTTACTATATTACAAACAAACAATACCGCTGGGCATAGAGCTTACAAATCTTTCTCTCAGCTGAGCCAGCTGAGGGATTACTTGCCTACTGATGCTGAAAGAGCTGTGTATTGCAGCGTCTTAAGAAAAGCTTTCTTCACTTTGTAAAGGAATCTCTGTGCAATTGGTTCATGATCTTGCAAAGCAGGCAGCTGGCTGACAGTGTTTCATTGAGCTTTGATGGAGAAAAGCCAGGTCTGAAAAAAACCTAGTGTAGTAGTCTCAAATGTTTTAATAAGATATAGACTTTCTGTGAGCTCAATATTATTAAAACTTCTTTTTAAAAACAAATGTCAAAGAAAACACTCAACAGTCTGGGAAAAATCTCCCGAGTGAAGAAGGCTGTAGTCTTGTTTTAGTCTAAAGTCAAGTAAGCCATAGTTTAGGAAGTTACTTACTGAGGACAAACAGACAAAAAGCTAAAGAGTACGGAATATGCAGCTAATGCCAGTACTTTTTACTGATTTCTTTATGGGAAAAAAAATACATGTTGCCCTAGTGAAAGCAATCCATCAGTCTTTTGCAAGCCTACTGCCTTTGCAGTCATTTAGTGCTATATCATTTAGAAACCAGACTTGCTCTAAGGCGTATGGTCTTCTTTTGAATTAATAAAACCTGACCAGTCTTTATTTGATTATCATTAAGCTGAAACTGGGCAAGTACTCTTTATGTGTATTTATCTTGACGTTTTACTGCTTCCATTCAGACCTGAAAGATTATTTTTGTTTAATGTTTGTCTATTTTGTTTCCACAACAGCAGCAGTTACGCTAGTACATTATTGCTGCCTCTTGTAAATCTTGCTGGACTTTATTTGTAAATTATTTGATTTAGGAATATAAGATCATTACAAAATGGAATTTAAAAAAATTACTTTTGAAGTATTGCTTGGGAATAATATGCTTAGGTTTAATGTTTTCATTATTTGATTAGAACTAGAGAAAACGGATTTGCTATAAAGCAAATCTTGTCTACCAAAGAAACTGTTAGTTTTCAGTGAAAAGAGCACCATCCTCAAACTTTGAACATTAAGACCTACATAATTGCCCTGGGGAAAGTTGCTTTTCTCAGAATTGCTGTGCTATGCTTTTGTTCAGTGTGTAAGAAAGTCATGAACAGATGGGTTGGACTACTTCTTAATTCAGGGGCTTAGCTAAACTGAAGTCTGGATGTATTTTCGTATATTTTGAACCAATAGAAACCTTCTCAGCTTACAAGTCAATGAAATCATGAACAAGTTCTGAATGCTATTGGTTCCTGCAAGTTTAATAACTATAATTTATCAATACAGCTATTGAGCCATGAGCAAACCACTTCTTAGTTTAGGAAGAAGTTATTTGTGTCACCAGTCTGGCACAGTTTGAAGCTGATGATTGTCATGTCACCTTGAAATGCACAGATGAGGCACAGGCAGCAGAAGCACAGTCTGTCTCAGGAAGGAAGATGCCATAAATGTGATGTGCTTGAAATCACTGGTCAGGAGAAGGAAAAACAGTATTTGAAACACTGATGGGAGGAATGAGTTTACTGTGAGCATGTTTATGGAACAGCACCCATGTAAATTACGAGCTAGTTTAATTTCCCCCATCTGTTTATGTACTTTTTCTAGAGCCCAACTCTACTTGGTTCTAGCTGAAGGCAGTGTGACTGACACCTCCCAGAATTATCCATCTTGGGCAGGATTTCACTTCAGCTGTGGCTGCACAAAATTGGAAGATAATAGTCATCTCTAAAGTATGTTGTTATTGAATCCTGCAGCCCTCAGTATCAAGGTTTTAGTTAGCAGTGATGTTGCAAGCATCTTTGCAAGTGACCAGAACCACTTCTTGGAGCTTGAACAGTCTTTGCATACGGGTCAGGTTGTCCTGGTTTTTATGAGCTTCTGTCTTACATAACTTGTAGTTTTAACACATACTTTTATACTACAAAGGGCAGCATTTTTGAGTCATAGAATATCCTGAATTTGAAGATACTCACAGAGATCATTGAGTCCAACTCCTGGCCCTGCTCAGGACATCCCCAAGAGTCACACTATGTGCCTGAGAACAATGTCCAAAAGCTTCTTGAACTCTGTCAGGCCAGTGCTGTGACCACTTCCCTGGGGAGCCTGTTCCAGTGCCCAGCCACCCTCTGGGTGAAGAACATTCTTCTAAAGTCCAACCTAAACCCCCCCGACACAACTTCAGGCCATTCCCTCAGGTGCTATCACTCATCACCAGAGAGAAATCAATAGTCTGTTGGTCCTTATCTAGCAAAAATTTCATCAGGGAAAATGTCAAAAGCGTGCATACGACTTCCATTGCCTTTCTCAATCTATCTTTATATTCCTGCAGGGTAGCAAGATGCTTATGTTCCCCATGTAGCCAGAGGGCAAGGAGTAAGAGACTTGTCCAAGGTCAGCCATGATGGTTTTAGGTGGCGAACCTGCACCTTCCAAAGCTATTGCCTTTACTTCTGCTTTTTACCATTGACAGTAACTCAGCTCTGCTAGCATTGGCCATGTTTGTCTTGTGATATAATCAATAGAAAAACTACTCCTTTTAATTCTCTGAACCAGTTCCTTTAATCCTTTAAACCTATTCAAACTAGGCTTAATGCACAAGGTGCTAGGAACACCTCTGGCAGTCAGAAATATGCCTATGGGAATATGGCAGCCCTCTGTACAACAGTGAAATTGAAAACGGTCACTATGAACCCTGGATTAAGATGCTTCCCTTCTTATCGCCTGCCATGATGCTTGTATTTACATTCCCAGGGTAGAAGCCAGATATTAAGTGCTGTCATTTGTCCTGCCTGCGTGTATTAGATTAAATCTTGATTTTATAGAATACTCTAACCTGACTATGACTTCATTCTTTTATTTATTTATCTTGGTTTTGGCTGGGATAGGGTTAACTTCCTTACTATTAGCTAGTACAATTGTAGGTTTAGATTTAGTGTGACAATAATGTTGATAACACACTGATGTTTTAGTTGTTGCTGAGTGGGGCTTACACTAAGTCAAGGACTTTCCATCTTCTCATGTTGTGCCAGAGAGGAAGCTGGAGGTGCACAAGAAGTTGGAGGGGAGACAGCCAGGACAATTAACTCTGACTAGCCAAAGGGATGTTTCACGCCATAAGGCATCATGCTGAACAGTAAAACTGGGGGAGTAGGGTAGTAACTGGGAACCTACTGCTCAGGAATGGACTGGGCATTTGTCAGCAGGTGGTGAGCAGTGTGCATCACTTGTTCTGCATATTATTTTTTTAATTATTATTTTTCCTTCCTTATTTGTCCTGTTAAGCTCCCTTTATCTCAAACCATGAATTTTACCTTTTTCCTGAGTCACTCCCTTGTCTCACAGTGAGTGAATGAGAATGAGTGAATGACTGCGCGGTGTTTAGCTGCCTACAAAATCAAACCACAATGATATTATTACAGGTTGTATTTTATATCAAGTAGGCAGGATACTTCTTGGTCTTTTCAAACATCTCATCACCTGAGTCACAAATATCCCAGAAAGTCCTTGCCTGCAATGGCACATGAAGAGGTAGTGAGGAATGCAGAAGTGTAAAGAGGATCTTCTTCAATAAGACCATTTGGATTTTCAGCAATATATTTCCAGAATGCTGGAGTACAGTTCTACGGTACTGCTGAATGTAGTTAGACTTCAATTCAATGCTGGCAGGCATGTATATTCTCTAACTGCAAATACAGCTCCTTTTCTTAAAACATTGAACCATCAGGCCATGCCATATTTAGAAAAATTTGGTCAGGATGATGGCATTACTTTGAGAATTAAAACTGCAAAGTTTGGATCCAGAAGGAGCTTTTCCAAGGTTGCCAGGTGTTGTCTTACTGCAGAAAATGCAGAAATGATACTGATACGACTTTGTCTAGATTACAGAGACAATAGTATTTTGAATTATGCCAGTCATGCCAAGCAGAACAACAAGCCTCACAGAAATTAGTTTTAATAGATCTATGCTAATATTTGACATTTCATAAAATTGTAGGTTATTTTACATACTTTTCCTGACATTTTTTGACAGAGGTTACATGTTTCCCCAACTAAATATCTTGAAAGAGAAAAGCATAGAATTTTCTTGGGCAGGGTAGTTAAAGTGGGGGAAAGTGTTGTTTTAAAGATTAGGCAATGTCTGAAAATTTGGTGGTGTGAATGTGATACAGAACTTTGAACTCTTCTATATACATGAAGGCTTTCCTTCATAAAGCTATCTAGAATAAGGCTGCTGGAGTGATGAACTCTTACCTACTTTCAATCCAGGCATAAAGTTCGTTCAGATATTGACATGATACTGTTCCCTGTATTCCTGGTGAAGATCCTCCATTTCTCAGCAGTCTATAGGGCATTAGTTGTAGGCTACTGATAGCATATAGTGCTTGGCTGCTCTAATGGTTGGCTTTTGGATGAGAAAATTCTGATTTAAAAAATAGCTGTAACATCTACTCTGATTGAGGTTACTGGTGCTGCACAGTTCACATCCAGTGTGAATCTTCTCTAGTCAACAAAACTACAGTGACTGAGAGCCTACAATTTGTGACAAAGATTTTTTAAGAATTCAAGCTCTAGAGATCCTCAGTTCTTGCTAATTTGGAAGATAACATTGACTTCCTGTTGTAGAGAATGGGGCACTGTTCACTGTCAACTCAGACATTTGAATGATCTGGTTACAAAGTTTGCCTGCATGTTGTGAAAACCCTCATTAAATTCTTGTCTGAGGGTGGTGTCTTCTTTAATGAGCTAAGTCTGCTCAGATGTCTGGACCGAGACTATTTCCATAGGATGACATGACTTTGCTCTTTGATCAGTATTTACAGTGTCACTTCTTTTCAATATGGCAGAGAGTTAAAATGTATTTCTTTGGCACCGGTGTACCACAAAGTGTGTGTTTTGCATTCCTCCCTGCTGTCTCTGTTTATATGTGTCATACCACAATCCTTTGAAAAAGAAAGGCTGGTTTTCTGAAGGATTTGTGCTGTGCGTGCCCTGAACACTACTAACCCTCTCTTTGTAACACCTCATCATCTTACCACGACCTTGATGTTGCTCTCTGAAATGCCATTCTCCCACCCCAGTACCTTCCCAGCTCCTCTCACACTGGTCTGCTCGAGTACAGGTGTGCATTACTATTACCCAAAAGATGGGCATGTGCAGATCAGTGGGACAGTGCTTCTGTGCTTGTGGGCCATCCAGATGAAGTTTCTCTGGTTTGATAAGGAAAGGGTGGCTTTAACTCACCCTCCAAAATGTGGTTTAATCTTCTATGCAGACATGAATTTTCACAGCATTTCCTGGAGATTTTTATTTCTGAGTCTTTAACCATATTTGACAGGCAGGTAAAATATGGACACAATTAAAGAAGCTGCTATGGGTGGAGGAGAGAGACCACAGATTGACAGTTTAAGGGTTTGAATGGGTCTCAGTTTCCCAGGAAACAAGGGAGTGAAGAAGCCAAAAGATAGTTAGTTGTATGTGTTCCTTGAACTGGTTGTTACTGCAGGCCATTAAACTTGCATGATGGGGGTGGGATGGGCCAGTGAAGGGTGACCTCCTACTAGGTCAAACACTATCCAAACAATAAGGAGTGCTTTATGGTCGTGCCAAAGGATTTGGAAATGAAGGAGTGTTCCTCTCTGAGCCCACAGGCAGCGGATGCTGGCAAAAAGAGAAGTGGTGGAATGTTTCAAATAGTTCTTAGTTACTTTCTCTGATTTCTGTCTTTTGTGTTATTGGAGAAAATTGAGAACTGTATTTTTTCCCAAGTGAAATTTAAGAAATACGGCTTTAGATACAGCGCTAGGAAGACACTAATTTCTCTTCTGGGGTGACGGGTGACAGGATCTGAGGGAACGGCCTGAAATTGTGTCAGGGGAGGCTTGAGTGGGATATCAGGAAAAGTTTTTTCAACCAGAGGATGTTTGGGCACCAGAACAGGCTCCTCAGAAAGTGGTCACAGCACCAAGCCTGACAGAGCTCAAGAAGCATTTGGACATTGCTTTCAGGCACTTGGTGTCATTCTTGGGGATGTCCTGAGCAGGGACACGGGCTGGACCCGGTGATCTTAGTGGGTTCCTTCTGGTCCAAAATATCCTATGATTTTAATTTTTTTTTACATTTTTTATTTGGTGTCCATCCATCCCTGCCATCCCAACCTCCCCCTCTAAAGCTGCATTGTCAGGATAAGTAATGGTTCAGCCTGCTTATTCAGTTTCCTGGAAGGATGCAACCTGAATGCCTGCACTCTAGGAACTCCATGGGAACAAACCTATTGCCTACCTTTAGACTGTACTAAAATCTTAGCCTAATTTTGTGATATGATGTTATTCTGCAGAAACTCTGTCAGGCTGCTGTTGAAATACCTTTGAAATACCTCCTGAGAGAAGCACTAGTCTTACCTTGTTTTGCGTTTAAATGCATCAAGAAAAATGTCAGATACATCTGCAAAGAGCACTTGTATTCTTCAAGACAGTGACCTGTCAGGAAAAAGGAGGTAACGCATGGTATTAATACAGGACTCAGCACTGTTTAGCTCATCAGTGGCATTCTCATTATGGCTAATGTAATTTCAAATGCATGACATAACATTTTTATTTTATAATATTTTTATATTATACTACGTAGCATACAATTTATTGCTTACACTTTTATGCTTAAGATAGTGGAGTGAATATAATTAGAACTGCTTGCAATTTCCCATCAAATTAGAAAGTAATTTTCTTCTCTTGAAATAAACAGATATAAACAAAATCCTGAGTTTCTTGTAGCCTGCAAGATTTAAAGTGTTCCACTTTGGAACTGCTGAAATTTACCAAGACTTTCCCTAAAGAAGATATTATATTTTTCCTCTAAGAAATTATTTAATCTAAAGTGCTGAATGTCTCCCTAAAACATGTAACTTGTGTGATCTGTTGGATTTTTAAACACGGTGATTTATAGCACAGTGAATTAAACTTCATAATTAATCTTTCAACATCTATATGAGTGTTAGATTAATATATATTATTCTCATTGATGTAGCACCTGTCTAGGTCCAACAGTACAAAACCCCCACAATGTATCTCTGTTTCTCCTGCCATAAACAGGCCGTCTCATTAACCTAGAAGACAGAGTAGATATTGAGATACCATTGTATGACCACTTACCTGAATTAGGTGGGTACGCGCCTTAAATTCTAAAGATAACAGTGTAATATTAGATGGTAAAAAACCAGACTCAGGGTTTTTTTAATTGCCAACTTTGTCTCAACAGAGTTTATGTGAATTTCAGAGAAGCATAGTACTCTCTAGCTGTAAGCAGTGCCCAGAACAGCAAAGAATTGCACCACACAGCTAAAAAGAAGTAATGGTGGTATTTACAGATACACAACTCCATGAGAACCACCGGCTGTTACAGGCAAACCTGATGTGACTGTTGAAAGTCAACTCTGAAAAATGCCGTGCTATCTTTGTGTACCAGCAAGAACCATGACAGAGCTAAGCTTTGCACCTCTGGTCTTTGCAATGGGTAGCTGTAGTGGGTTTGCATGGCAAGGTTTTGGTTACAGGGCTGGCTTCTCTGAAAAGCTGCAAGGAGCTCTTCCCATGTCCAACAGAGCCAGTGACAGCTGGCTCCAAGACTGTCCCACTGCTGCCTGGGGTCAAGGCCATCAGTGACTATGGCAACACCTCTGGGATAAAGTATTTAAGAAGTGGGGGAAAGTTATTGGCCAGAAGCAAATTACAGCCAGAGAAGAGAGGATACGTGAGAGAAACAGCTCTGCACAACCTAAGGTCTGTGCAGAAGGAGGTGGAGGAGGTGCTCCTGGTGCCAGAGCAGAGATTCCCCTGCAGCCCCTGGTAATGACCATGAGACAGCTGAGCCCCTGCAGCCCATGGAAGATGATGACGGAGCCAATATTCACCCACAGGCCGTGGAGGACCCCATACCAGAGCATATGAATGTGTCATAATGATGTGGTGACCCCAGGGAAAGCCCACACAAGCATGGTCCTGGCAGGACCTGTGGCCCCATGGAGAGAGGAGCTCACACTGAAGAAGGTTTGCTACCATGACTCGTGACCCATTGGGACCCATGCTGGAGCAGTGCATTCTTGAAGGATTGTACCCCATGGAAGGGGCTCGTGGTGGAGCAGTTTGTGAAGAACTGCAACCTCTGGGAAGGACTGACACTGGGGAAGTACATGGAGGACTGTCTGCTGTGGGATCATGCTGAGGAATCCCACAATGAAGTAGGGAAAGGACTCCTCCTCCTTCTCCTGAGGAGGAAGGAGCAGCAGAAATGTGTGATGAACTGACCTCAATCCCCATTTCTCACCTCCCCGCACTGCCTTGGGGAAGGAGGTAGGGAAACTGGAATAAAGTTAAATCCATGAAAGGGGGAGTCATGGTGAAAGGTGTTCTTGAGACTTTACTTCTCATTATCCTATTCTGATTGAATTGGCTTGAATATTGAATTGGAATAAATTAATTTCTCCAAGTTGAATCATTTTTTGTCCATGGTGGTTAATTGCAGAGTATATCTCCCTGTCTTATCTTGACCAATCAGCTTTTTGTCACGTTATCTCTCCCCTATACAGCTGATAATGGGAGTGACAGAGCAGCTTCGGGGGGGCATCTGTCATTCAGACAGCCAAACTACCACAATCTTTTTTGATGCCTAATGTGGGGCATGAGGAATTTGAGATAAGGACAGTAGTGGGGAGCAGTAATGGGCAAAACACAGACTGAACAATGAGAGAGACCAGAATGATTGTGAAGAATTTCTGTTGTTGTAATTATGATGAAGGAACAGGAGGTGAATTTTGTGTAAATTGTCCATTTTCATTCAGTGTTGGGATAATGTTTTTTAATTGTTTTATTTTGTTTGTTTGTTTGGGGTTTTTTGGTGTTTGCTGTTGACACGAGTAAAGACTGTGCGATGAATGTGGATTTTAATGATGATTTTAAATGTGTGATTCACAGAGGCAGGGGTGGCCTGAACAAAGACTGTTGGTGGGGGAGGCTACCAGGAGCCCAACAGGGTGTCAGCCTGGTATGCTGATGAGCTGCTGAGGATGGAGAACAGGGCTGGGGAAATGCTGTGAGAGAAATACTTCAGAGAAGCTGAAAGCCCTTTGCTACTATACTCACTCATTCCCGTTTCTGTGGCTCCCATTCCCTTAAGGCAGCACGTAGTGCCACACACTTCTCTGAAGCTAGTGAAATGTAAGACCTTTTAAATATTAATATTTCTAGGGACCTCTGGGTAGGTTCACCATCTGCTACCTCATATAGCAGCTGTCTAAAGCAGTTTTAGTAATCTACTTTTTCTATTTTAAAACCTTTTGCTGAACTCCTTGTCACAGACTGCAAGGGACTGAAAACTGTGCAGCTTCCCTTTTGCGAGTGCTGTGAGCCCTAGGCTGTACCAGTGGATATGCTTAATGTGTCCTCTGCACAGCCTTAAACAGGACAGTTAGGTACAATGCATCTGCACAAGGGCAATGGGTTCCCAGGTTATGTTGCAGTGGCACACCTAATCTAGTTCTTTCTGTCTGTTTTCAAAACACCCAGGTGTCTCAGAGTTGGTTTATTTTTTCTCACACAGGCAAGGTAGTCTGTCAGCTCCCAAATTACAGAGAAACTGGAAACTAGCAAAGGGCAACCGGTGACCGAGCATCTTGTATGAGTTTGTATCAATTTTGTGAAGATTTGTCGCCTTGCATTGGCTTCCTATGAGTAAGCGCCTGTTACAAAACACTGTCATGTGGGCATAATTTCCAAAACATTGCAGTTAGAAATGAAATACAATCAATACAATCCTTCATATAATTAAGTCAAACACAAGCTCTTGCAGTAAACAGCTACATGACCCTGACATATTATCTTCTTTCAGGTATACCTGGAAGAAACTTCTTTAAGATTTAATTTCAGTCTTGCTTTGGTACTGGCTTCGCTATAAACCTAAAATTTGGAAAGTAGATTGTGAATTCTATATTGCCTCTAAGCAACACTGTCCAGATATTTCAACTGTTATTTCATGTACACACCTTGGCTTAATCATTGTTAGGCTGTTAGTGGCAAGAACTGCGTAAGTGCCATTCAGACTGGGAATAAACCTGCATAATGAGCTAAATAACACTGTCCAAAATGCAGAGGCATTGTTTTGTCTGTTGCTTCCCATGTATTTCTCAGTATATGAAATTATTTACTGTTGCACACTGAGCTATCAATTTAAAATGGCATCCTTACTTCTCAAAAGTCACTATGAAGAGAGAGATTTTTCTTGGACATAAGCTTTTGACTTGCTGAATATCCTAGAAGAAGAGCAGCACATTAAAGAGAAGCCCAGACTTTTGCTCTTAAAAAAGAACAGGTGGCTGCGTGGTTATAGAAGGTAGTGCTAGAAATTGTGTGCGTGCCGCACAGCATGGCTTTGAAATACTGAGGGTGGTCTGATGAGGCTCTCACCAATGCCTAACTTTCCTTCCATGTCACAGCGACTTATCGCCAGCATTAACTGTGACTTTCTAGTTAAAGACAGGCTTCCGTTCATACTGGAAGGTAAAAGTGCAAAACCACTAATGGAAAGACCAACGAAAAGGACAAATAACTACACTAACATCACTGTGCTCTGTGAATGTCAGAACACTCTGTGAAACAGAATGTCAATGGAGCCTTTCAGCACACCATGTGAAATCACAGACGAGTCTTTCTAAAGCATCACAGGTGGTTTTTCCCCAGAAACCTGGGAAATCCTCGCCTCTAGTACACTTTAGTCCCTCCAGGGAAAAAAGCCAAGCTAGCACATCTAATGCCACAGCGCATTAACACCTTTTGATAAAATGCCTGCCAAAACTCCGTGCAATTCCGGGATTTCCCACAATCAGTCAGAAGTATTTATTCATCATTCTGAATGCTGTCTCTGACTTTGTTGGGTAAGTGGTTTTACTGTGGCCTCGAGATGAGGTGCCAATTAAGTGCGTTGGAGGTATTGGATGAGAACCCATAAATGAAACCATTGCTTTATTTTATAGCATTTCACTGCTTTTTCTCTGTAGTGACTGTGAAGGTGTGTGCCTGGCAGTAAAAAGCATCATTTGTTACTTCTTATGATAGCTTCCAATGAAAGTCTGAGTATCCCTTCTTACTGGAACATAGCTTCCTAATGTAGGCTTGATGCATCTTATCCATGTTTCAAATTATTGCTTTGTTTAACATAAATACACTCAAGGTATCTAACCTTACTCAGGACTAAAATAATTGCATTTGTAAAAGGTTAAAACCAATCCTTTGAGCTTAGTACAAAGCCTTCTCTAAAGGGACAAAGATATAGTGTTTGTGGGGTGTTGGTGTTTGGTGGGTGTTGTTCGTTTTTTTTCTTTTTTTTTCTTCTATACTGTCTCTGTGCTTTGAGTTTATAAAAAAAAAAGAATTAAAATTTTGCTTTCAATTGATAGTTTCCAGCTCAAATGAAAACAGTAGAGAAGAGAGGAAACTTAAGTTTCGGCATATTCTTGCAATGTCAGTTTAAGGATAACAAAACTACCCCCAAAATCTGAAATGTTTTGGAATATGGTGTGAGTCAGTGTTTCATGATAGAACATGAGTGCTGAAATATTTGGATTCAGATTCAACTCTTGATTGTAGGGGTATGTTCAGAGACTCAGATCTTGGCTATGGGCTTGTTTTTGTACATTTAAAATAGAAATACAAACCTTTTTATTCCTTTAGAAATAGTTTTGGGAGTTTTTGCTTTACAATACATTTTTTGTTGTGCCATAGACTGATAGTTTGTGTGGGAAGGGACCTTTAAACATAGTCCAGTCCAATCCCCCACGCAGTGAGCAGGGACGTCTTCAACTAGGTCAGGTTGCTAGAAGTCCTGTCCCCCCTGACACTGAATGTTTCCTGGGATGGGGCTCCCACCGGCTCTCTGGGCAACCTGACCCAGTGTTTCACTAACCTCGCTTAATAATTTACCATCCTCATATCTTTTGCCACTGGAAGAAAAAAATGTATTCTTGGACAGCCAGTTACGTGGAGAAGATGATCCATCTAACTTTAATTTGATTTGATGTCTTCCAGGCACACTGAAATCTCTGTTATTTCCATTACTTTTGACCTTAAAGATCTTCCAAGACTGCAGCACGCATTTATAACCAAATGAGTCTAAGAACACCAGAGACTGCTGGACAAGACAAAAGCAATTCATGCATCTTTCTTGTTCATAGCCAATTTTTTCCTCAGAACTTCCTCAGGCGCTGATCTGTTTTCCAAACTTCTGAATAAGAACTGTATTTTAAGACAATAGTAAGATATATAGTGAACAGCGACAGAGTAGTAAACTGAAGCTGTCTAATTGACACCTAGGCTAGATTAAAAAATACCTCTTTTCACTGCCAGTTATTTAAGTGTATAGTATCCATTTAAAGGTTATCTCTGCTGGAATGCTGAAGAGAGGGTCTATTTTATGTTGGATTTAACTGACATTTTCTCTTTACTGGTTCATGCAGATCATATAGCTAACAAGCCTCTGCACCCCGTCTTTTTAATATATTGTATGATATATTGTATGATGTATGTAGGTGACTGAGAAGGATGCATTTACTCTCCCGCGGTCTTGAATTAAAGTAAAGAGGCAAATTGAAAAGGTGTCAGAAAGCTTAACAGTAAGGAAAGAAACCCTATAGAAGTCTAACACTGTTCATAATAAAGAAGCAAGGCAAAGAATTCTTCTAATATTGTCTAAGGGGTAATTCAAGTGATTTTTTTAATAAAGACTCTACCCCTCCTATGAGGTGTCAAATAACATCACTCCTTATGAATAATATCCTTAATCCTACTACCTATGAGAATAGTACATCAAAGATGGTTTTCATTAGTTTGTTTCATCTATAAAAATACAAAAGCTATCTAAGCAAAACAATTATAGGGAATATTATATGTATTTTCTTTGCATAACTGAATCACATTTTTGTGCCCAGATATTAACAGTATTCAACATCAAACAGCAGCAAAGCTATTAAGAAAATCAGTGCTGGGATTTTTCCTGTTGGATTTCTGCAAAGCATCAACAGATCACCTAATCTAAGATGGCAGGAATTCAACAGCAGGATTAATTGCATTACTGACAGAAATTTTCACACTTAGATCTTTTGTTAGATTTATTTTTGTTGGGGAAAAGGCCTTCACTGTGAAAGACAAGTGATCTGAAAACCAAGACTTGCAAAACTGAGGACTGTTAAACCTTTTTCCATCAAAAGAGGTTCATGCTTTTGGAAAGCTGACTGGCTGGGGTAATTGATGCTTTCTGCAACAGAAAATTCAGATAAAGCTGAAATGGAAAAAAAAATACAGTGACCTTCTGCTGTGTTATACAGTATGAGTGGTATTCCGGAGTTTTGTGTAGAGTTGAGAAGATGAGATTATTTCCTGGTTCCTGGATGCATTTTTATGCTAAGGGGCTTTTTTCCCCCAACAGTGTATCAGAGTGAAATCCAGCACACCTCAGGATACATCAGCGTGCGTCAGGGTGCATGGATCAGACACAGCACACATCAGCATGCAGGCTCATCCCACTCCTCCTGCGATGTGGTTTCCATAGGAGCATCTGGAGTGCTTCAGGATGGGGTCTGACATGCTCCAAAAGGGGACCCTCTCCAGGCAGCCAAGGAAGCAGGGTCCCACAGTGTGCCGTGGTGTCTGGGCAGAGAGCGTAGGTACAGGCTGAGTCTCTGAGATGGAAGGCAGAATGTAGTTCCCTCTTAACAAGACTGGAAGACACCATCACTGCAATCGCTCACGGAGCAGGATGGGGAGGGCTGGGGTATTGGAGGCTGCTGATTTTGCAATTATATTTATGCAGAAGAACCAGTGTAAGCAGACTCAGAATGACAATTAGAAGGCATTCTCCTGCTGTGCTGCAAGAGAGAATATTGAAAATGTTTTCAGAGGATGATTAATGTGGAGGGGAAAAAAGGCAGTGACAGAAATAAGTGTAGGTTAAGCAGTAGATATAGCAAAGCGGGCTGCTACCACCAGATTAATAACAGCCCACAGTGATGCTGAGGACACTTTAATAAACCCATTCAGGGAGGATTACTGCTATTAGGAATAATGATCAGTGGCAGCACTGTGTTTTATATGAATAATGGGGGCTATATCCTCCAGCAACAATCTCTGCTAGAGCTATTTTATGTCTGCTGATACATATGACATTTTTCTTTGATCATAGCAAAGTGGGTAGTTTGATACTTATATTTTCATCACTATAAAAATCCAAAACCAACCAATGAAATTATCAGAGCTCTGCAAATTAGTGTTACAGAAAAGATGGGCAAGCATCCAAAGTCAGAAAATATTTGGAATGTGGTAGAATCTGCAAAGTTAGAGTTCTAAAAAGGCTTAATTTTATTCCATTGACCTGCCTCTGTCTGCTCAGAATCATAGCCAGGAATTTCTGCACAAAATCTTTCCTGCTTTCCTATGGGGCATGACACATGAAAATGAGCTGAATTGCACATCTCTTTGCTGTCTCTCTGCAGGCACACTCTCGATCTGCTGCCTGAGGTCCATTGCAAAGTGGCCTGAGGACTGGGACTGCCCTTAGGTCATGCAGAACTGCTTCAAATGATGGAGCAGATTACTTCTGTAAATGATAATTTGCAGTAGGTTCTCTTCTTGAGATGAATGTTTCTATATAAGAAGAAACTTCTCTACTGGTTTAGTGTAGATGTGGTTAGGGCTCAGTTTCGTTCTAGAGTTCGGGAGTGTTTTTGCTGCTGATCCACTAAGGGGAAAGTCCTTTCTTCCCTATCAAAATATATTAACTCTGAATCTAAAACTGTGTTTGACTGGCAGTTAGGAGAGGCTGTGTTTAATCTGGGGCCACTGAAGCTTATAAAAAAATGAACATACAAACAATTTTTGCAGAGTAGATTCATATATTAAGAGAAATTCTCAATGATCAGAAAAAAAACCACAAACATTAGCATAAATGAAAAGAAAAGGAAAGAAAATATGGGAAAAAGGACAGGAAAAAATAGGGAACAATTCCCACCTCCTCTTCTTGTGGTGTGCGTCAATTCTTCTGACATGCATCATGTTCCATCAGTTAAGCCTTTGTCTAGAAAAACTTCCACACAGAAGAAATTTCCAGGCAAGATGTGAAGAGGGAACAAAATGGCTTTAAATTTCATTTATATTCATTTCTATTTCACAGGTCTTTCTGCAGGATCACTTTTTCAATAAACCTATAAAAAGCCAGCAAACTATAAATAGTAAGAAGTAATTGGCCTCTGGTATTTTGCATTAATAGTGAGGCTCTGACTTTTGCTCAAAGAAAGGATGCAAACCTGTCAATGCAAAACAGTGACAAAAGCTAAGCAGGCACTGTTCTATATCCAGAGGACTGTCATGCACTTACAGGCATTGGTAATTTTCATTTTCACTGAATCTCACTGACCTAACTCTGCTGCCACTGGGAATTATGCTTACTGATTTCAAAACCAGCCAAGTTAAGGCAGTGGTCTGGAAATCCCATTTCTGTCTCTGATAGAAATCTAGTCCCTGCTTGCATGGAGAGAATGTTTCCTTGCTGAGCCCTGTCAGAAGCTGAGAGCGCTACCACAACATCCAGTGGTGCCCTGACCACGCTGGACTTCAGAATGGCGACTGCTGCTACCCTCTGAAAGAGATATTACAGATCTAAACCAGATATCTGAAAGGCTTGACAGTACAGTCACTATAATGAGGTCTTAATGGTACTGTTTCTGCCTCAAATCCACTTTTGTCATTAACAGACATGCAGTATCTTTAGAATTTGGATCTAATAATCTATGTGGGAAAATGGAGGTATGTGCTTGGACTACACTAGGACACAGGCATGTCAATGAAGAAACTATGGGAACTAGATATCACCTCAAGTTGCTGTTTGTTGGAAATACAGCTTCTCTTCAGTGACTCTCTCATTTCAACATTTTTTTTTGTGCTGTAGGGACACACCGTGATGTCTCCCAGCTTTCCTTTGTCCTGCAAGTAACCATGCAACTCAGCTTCTAGAAATGAAATGTCATGAGCGCTGAGATACATTAGCTACCACAAGATCTGGTGTCTGTGCCCTGTAAGTATGTTCTGGTTTCATGAGAGCTTGGGGTTTTTTTCAGAAATGTTGATGTAAATGTAGTTTGTTTTGCCCAATGATTATATTTTTCCATGCCTGTCACCACATGCTGTTGTTGTGACCCCTGAGCCACTCATGTTTTTCTGCTCTTCACACGCATTCTCTCACCACACCAGCAGGGATATGGCTGTGTATGGAGCTAATTTTAGGTACTTTGGTGCAGACTACACACCTGAAATAACAACAGGCAGATTGCCATACCATCAAATAAACAATGTAGGAAAGGAGCTTCTTTTTAAACAGAAGCTTATTTTGTTTTAGAAATTATCTGGGCTGCTGATAGATCCCTTCTGCCATCTCTTCTGTGTTATCTGATATGATATTTTATAACCATTAACTCTACTTACAGTTTCACATTCAAAAATATACTTAAATGGAAAATAATCCAGACTTATAACCAGTCAAAACTCTGTATAATCTTGTTTTCCAGTTTGTTGGACAAGAAAATAGAAAATTTGGTAAAGTGTAGTGTTCTGGCTCATAACAGTGTGCCCCTTGTAACACAAAATGAATGCCATTAGTCATGAGAAAAGATTATGATGCAACTTTCCTTTGCATGCTTGATGAATTCTCTATTCAATGCCTACTACATGTTGCTTATGAGAAGTACATTGGAAGAGCTTTATTTTTTTGGTGAAAACATGCAAAACTTGTCTGAGAATCTAGAGTCAATACAAGTCCATGGCTTCTTACCACTAAAAAGCCCTAGTTACTTAGGAAACATTGTGCAGAAATTTGATATGGAAAGCCAGAAGTCACTTGGATAATTTATTGAATAGCTTCTTACCTCTTCTGTCTTTGTCTGAAAAGATACTGTTGATGATTTGGCAAAAGCTGGTATCTCAATTTCTCTGGTATTTTTGCTGGGGTTATGGCAGTAAGGACTTGACAGAGGGCCACCCTAAGTCACAGGATACATGGGACTGTCATTGCCAGGTCAGTGTGCTGGAAGCTCAGCCTGTCACGGGAATTTCAGTGTTACACGAAGTCACAGATCAGCTACAGCCAAAAACTGCTGCTGTTTGTCCACCTAGGAGTCATTGTATGCTGAATGAACGTCAGTGTCTGCTACCAGAGAGGACATAAAGGAAACTGCTTGAAAACATGTGAAGGGAACGTACAGCACTTTCTGACACAGGGCAAAACCAATCAAAAAATCAAGTGTGCTACACCCTCCTTGCCCAGTGGGGATGGTTAGCTGATCTGATGTGACAACCAGCCCACCACAGCTGCAGACGTGCCTTCAGCTTCACTGGAAGGGGTGTGGTGCCTGTCGTGCTGCCACCCCTGTGCTACATGCCCATAAAATACACACCATGCAGTGTTGCCTCATGCACTGTAGGTACTGTACGATGTGGTTCAGCTAGAAAATATGGAGAAGGGTTTAGTCCCACGGTGAAATGTCCTGCCCATGTGTGTTAAACGGAGAGCCTGCTGGTTTTCACTGTATCGCACACTGACAAATCCTACACTTCATGAAATAAATGGGATGTTTGGCATCCACATCAAAAGACAGAGGCAAAAAATGCTCTGCAATAAAGAAAAAGAAAAAGAAAAGAAAAAGAAAAGAAAGAGAAAAGAAAAAGAAAAAGAAAAAGAAAAAGAAAAAGAAAAAGAAAAAGAAAAAGAAAAAGAAAAAGAAAAAGAAAAAGAAAAAGAACAGAGTAACAATCTCTGGCCTGTAAGAAAGAATAGTCTTTGGCCACAATAGAAAATGTGGCTGTAAATCATACTTGATCTGTGTTGCTGCTAGCCAGGGAGAGATAAGACCTTGAAATAAATAAAATCAATGCCAAGCCAGTTCTTGGATTTATTCCAGCTGTTCACGGCCTCAGCCAGAGACCACTCAGGGTCCAAGTCTTTTCACTAGACTCAGAATACCACAAGTTTCCAACTGTGGAGCCAGGATGCCTTATTCTGTCCCTGTCTTTGGAGGAGCAAAACTCTTTTATGGTGGTAATGACTGGGTCTTTTGAGGGAGCAGGCTGAGGGGTGAGACAGGGTGTGAAGTCGAAGGAACTGCTGCTGAAGAGGAGGAATGAAGAAGAATCAGTGGGGGCTTTTGAGGGGAGGGGGATGGTGATATCTGCTGTGTTTCTCTAACCAAGCCTTCCTTTATTTGAGCTAGTCCTATAACCTGTAACTTCCAGACTCTTTCCACACCTCTCTCTTCAACTTCTTTCTGCTTTCCCCTTCACTTGCTACAACTGAAACCTGCTCACTCTCCTGGGATCTGCAAATGAATCCAGGACACAAAGACAGACTCATCATTTTTCCTATAACCTGTGCACAAGGGCAGCAACTGCCCTCAGGAACATCTCCCTTCTTTACCTGCAACTCCGCAGTGGTGGTCTCCACTTCCCACCTTCCAGCCTTGGCATATCTGACTGTCCATGGTCCTGGCGGGGACAGAATACTCAGTGGGTTTCCATCTGCCGCTAGGCTGGGATGCCTTGATTGCTCTGGTCCTTGTGTCTCCATTCGGAATAGCCCTTATGCGTTTTTCTTTCTTTGCCTATGTGCTATATTCGCGTGTTTGTGCGTGTATGTGTACACAGACACACGCACACATTATCCCACAGAGTGGAGCACAGCCAGGGGGTAAACACGTAGATGAAAATTCTGATGGATTTGCTGTACCATTTTCATGACTCTTTAGTTTTGCCGCTGCCATAATGTAGGTAACAGTGCAGGTCAGACAGAGCATCTCACTGTCCTTACTCTACTAGAGATGAGAAGGAATTATTCTCCTGTTATTAGAATTCCTATAGTATCCACAAAATGGATTTCCTGAGGGAGCTTGAAAACCTCACATACTGGGGACTTCTGGAAGACATTTGACCTTGAAACTCTGAATCTGAACTTGCCATATCTGCTGGGGCTGGGGTACACAAACTCCACCTTCCCACCCAGTATGGGAATTCCTGTGTTGAAGGAGGTGGTGTTTTGTTTCACATAGGTACCCAGGCCGTCATGAGGCAGCGACATGTTTTCTAAAAAGATTGTGATCATAAATCAATTAAAGAAACATAGGCAAAGTGTACAACTCAGAAGATCATTACCTGTAGAAAGTTAGGTTGTTTTTGTTTGCACGTTTAATATTGAAAAGAGCAGCAGCATTGTAGTTACAGACGTGCAAAACTGTCCTTTTTTCGTTTTTTTACTTTCGACAAAGCATGCAAAGGGTACAAATGGAGGTATTATTTGTCATAGTAACTTTGTGACGTTTCAGTCAATGAGCATGGATATAATAGGGTCATCCTTTTGAGAACCTTCCTCTCATGCTTTATATTACTCCATCGTTGTTTTGCAAAGACACTTTAGAAAGCTAGCATTTATTTACTTTCAATGACAATATACTGAGTCTGGAGTTAACCTGGTAGAGAAACACAGAGTCCCTGTCTTGCTAAACTTATGCTGATGAATTACCAGAGCCAAGAGTAACCTCAAAGAACTCTTTTTTCACAGAACTGAAAATGTATGAAAAGCTTATAAAATGTGTGAAACAGCTAAAAGCACACGTGAACAAGGTTGGCCTGGATCCAGTGTTAGCATCTAATTATCAGAACCAATGCTGGCTTTTAGTGTATGTGACAAAGTGGGAAGGAAAACAAGGGAAAGACTGAACAGTGAAGGGACAAAAGAGCAAGATGCAAAGGAGGGTTGGATGTGCTGTGTATGCCTTGTGACACCCTTTTTTAGTCAGGTAGAGAGGAGAGACCTGAGCTTGCAGACCTCCACTGCTGCCGATGAAGAGGCATCAGCTGCACATGCTCACATCCGTGCTGGCCTGCTTGTAACAGTGATGTCGTGATGTCCTGCAGGTGGCTGGGACAGAGGATGATGGAACAAAGTAGTGATTCATTCCTTGTCCTCTAGAGGTATTCCCACAGTCCCATCCAAGTGTATGAATCAGAAGGACAAATACACACTGTATTTTCTGTCTGGAAATTCAGACAGAAAGTGTCTGTAAAACACTTCTCTACCACTCTGGAGAGTTACAATGGTGTCTATCAACCATTTGCTAAATTGTGGTGAAATTCCATCTTCCTGTGTGATTATCAAGGGAGGTAGATGCAGGGTGGGAAAGCTGTGCTATAAAGAATGGAGAGCAAATGCTATGTCTGGGGTCTGCTTTGCTTTTGATCTCCTTCCTGTCATATTGCTCTCGTGTCCTGACATAAAAAATCCCAAATGGCCCTGGTTTTAAAACAGGTGGGAGGAAGTCTGAAATACCAACAGTATCCACACTTTGAAAAAGCTTTTTAAAACTTGGTCAGGCTTCTGTGTCCTTATTTACCTACCCTGTTCCTCAATAAATAGATGTCAGATAAAAAGAAATATAGTGGGAGTAAATAGTTCACAGCATCTAGGAAGTTTTATTGCTCATAGGAATTAATATTTCTATGGAGAAGGGTGGATCCAGTTAATGAGATGCTCTGAAATGAAATAACATTACAGATGTTTCTTCTGTCCTTAAATAATATTTTATTAAGTTCAAATATACATTTTTTTTTCTTCTTTACGCTGCAGAAGAAACACATAAAGATTGAAACAGGACACATGAAGCTAAGGAAATTATCTTCCTATACCAGATGCTTCCATAAAATTATAGTGTCCATAAATTTATAATCTGCTTGGTTGGAAGAAGGGATTCTATAAAGTAGTTATTGTCAAGAATGTAAATAAAAGTACTATCTGTGTTTAGAAATAGGGTAGAACATATTTTGGCCTATCAAAATATGGTGACTGAAGTTCTTGCACATGTAACTACAAATTCTGCAACTGCCTTTCATTCTATTTTGGCCTCATTGCTGGAAATGACCTAGTGCTTTGCCTCATCCATATTCTCTGATTTTTTTAACCAGGAGCAAAAATTCCAGCTTTTGAATAAACAAAATATATGTTGGACCAATATATGTATGTATAATTTCAGAACATTCTTTGAAGTTACTTGACTATTTTCTTTGTATTTGCACCATTCTCTCCTTCCTGTTGCTTTTTTTCTTCCTTATCTCCAACGTGAAATCTCTACCTTGCTCACTTGCACTACGTGAAAGGTCTCCTCTGTCTCTACATGTCTTTAACTCTCTTGGAAGTCACTGAGTTGGGCTGATTCCTGTAGTGGTGAGAACAAGGTAGGCACAAAGAGTTGTTATAAGCATTCAGATTCCAGAGAATATTT
Source organism: Melanocharis versteri (assembly GCA_013397845.1). Lineage (NCBI taxonomy): Eukaryota > Metazoa > Chordata > Aves > Passeriformes > Melanocharitidae > Melanocharis > Melanocharis versteri. The sequence goes on from VZTG01002435.1 coordinate 357,515, forward strand.
ATAAGGAGGATATGGAGTTGTATCATCTGGGTTATATACTTTGCTTGGTTGACTTCAAATAGTATGAAAATAGCCTCCTCTAAGTTACTGCTTTTTGGTTGGCTTTTTTCTTTATTACCTTAAAATATTTTAAGAGTATCTGAAGTTAGATGATATTTTTTACTAAAGAACCAGGCTGTGACAGAAGCCTGGTTTCTGAAAATGATGCTGTTGCAAATCTATGCAGTTTTGAGCGGATGGTTGAAAGACCACTTCCACTTTTTTAGTTTCTTAGGGGTGTAATCTCGGTAAAAAAAAAATCATAGCTAGGTTAAATTTCTCACTTTGTAAAAAGGAAATAAAGGAGCTGATATGAATCTATTGGCAAATACATTTCTTGGCTATCAACCCACACTCTGAAATTTAAGGACTTTTCACTTCTTGAAATATTCTAGAGCAGATGTCATGGAATTTCTCACTACTGTCCTTGACTGCACAAGACAATTTTTATAAATCAGTCACGTTTGTCTTGAATATTACTTTAAATATAGATTTTTACAGTTTCTTTTGTGTCTTCCAAACCACTTGTGTATGTAGAAGGCCAGGCACACTGCTCTGTTTTGAATGTCAATAGCTGTGAGGCATTGCACATTTGCAGAAAGACAGTACTGGGGAAAAGCATCAGGATAGATAACATGACAGTCTATAGGAATGCTCATAGCTTCTGACAGCTCCATTTTCTTCTGCCATCTGTGTCCTCAGTCCTTCTGGAAATTATGGTGCATCAGCAGTTCTGTTTTATTACCCAAAGCTAAATCAATTTAGAAGGATATTTGATATGGCAGCAATTTCTTGAGTTGCCATAGAAAAACTAGAATATTTAACACTCAAATAAAAGAAGTTGTACTTTGTGGACTTATAATTATTAGTATGTGCATATTTAGTATCAGAAAATAATTTCCATATTTCTGAGCCTTCAAATCTTTTCCCCAAATTACTCTGACCATTTAGGATGGCTTTTAGGCGAAAAAAAAAAGAAAAAAGAAAAAAAACCCCCAAAATTAAAACAAAACAAAAAACTAAACCAACCAAAAACCCCATACTCAAATTCTATCTGTTTTGTCCTGGGAGAAAAAAAGCATAGAGCCATGTTTAAATCTTCCACTGTCCTGGAAAAATCCTTGGAACTCCTTGCTAAATCCTGGGGGAGCAACCCTGGCCCTGCTGTTTCCTGCTGTGTTGTGCCAACAGAACCTCCTGCTTAGGCACAGGCTTATCCCATCATTTGGCACTATGGATTTTCTACATGAGTCATGAGAAAAATCTGCCTTGGTGGGTAGGTTAGAAATAAATACAGCAGTATCTGTGGACAGTGCACTTTTACTGGGATATGCAGACCATTATTTATTCAATATGCCAGCGTTTGCAGTGTGGGGAACTAGAAATGCCTTTCATGGTTAAGTCCTATGTATAATAATGCAAGTTCTTGTGTATCTTGTGCATCTTGTGCAGGGATTACTCCTTAAGCAGGTCAGGATTTGTATGCATTCAAATCAGAGGCAGAGTTTGTGACTGGTTTCAGTGGGCCCACTTCAAGTAAGCTGTAAGCTGAGATCCACAACGCTGTTTTAAATACTCCCAAGCTCTCTTCTAAACGATATCTGTACTTGTTTCATCTCAGTGGTTTTATAATATTCCCATTGCATCTTTCATTCTTCTGAAGTGGTCATGTTTTCCCAGCTACGGGGCTGAAAGATGGAAAACTTTTCTCCTATTTCTCTTCATTTAATTAAAACCATTATAAACCACTCTACATCACAATATTCTTAGACCATCTATAGACAAATACTTTGTGACCATTCCTCTCTTTGTTTCTGCTTACTGGATGCTTTTGTTTCATCTTTCAGTGTCAGCATTTTGACAGCATTCTGAAATGCAACATTGATGGCGGACTCCAGCACCTAAAAAAATTGGAGAACAGATCCTTGGGGTTTATAAGTCAACAGTACTCCATTGACTTTCACTACCTGGACAGATGGGTCAGGAATGCAAAGTTAACATTTTGAGATTTGAGTTGTTTGGAGTTTTGGAGTTTTTTTCCCCCCAAGTTTATGGAATAGAATGAAACATAAACAAAGGAAATGTGCATTTGTGGCTCATTTTCCACCGGAATGATTTTTATCTCTTTACTCTATGGTTTTCATACAACTCTTAATCATAATCTGTATTTTTCTTACTTCCAGGTACTGTAAATTTTTGTTAGACCTGCCCACCAAAGCTGTTTCAAAACTCATTGTATCCACATGAAATGAGAATAACTCCTTCCACTTATTTAAAAATTTTACATCTGCTTTCAACTACAGCTGATAACACATCCTTATGACGGAAGTGGGATATAGTAGCAAGTAGCCTAGCTCTGCTGATGGAGTATGTACCATATACTGAAACATTTCCTGATATGACTCATCTGTCTGTTTCTATAGGTGATTTGGCTATCCAAAAGGTTCCTGCTTTCTTAGCCCAGTAACACAGAGCTAGGTGTCGGAAAGCAAAGATTAGAAGCTCTTTCTTAGACGAAAACTGGCCCAACGGAGTAAAGTGGGAAGATCCTATAGGTTTTATGAGGCCAGGTGGAAATTCAGTGCCTGAAGACGAATTTGGGATTTCAAAGCATTGTAATTTTTTATGATGGGCATGGGAGACCTGGTGGCCTGTGCACCAGCACAGATGTGGCTTCTTCTCCTTTTGGCACTCCTTGTTTCTTCCTACTTTTCCCATGTCCTCTTCTGGGATCTGTAACCAGCCTCACAGTTGCAAAGGGACCGTCTTACAAGTACCTTTCACTTGCTGCAGTTCTCTCATCTGGCTTATCGGTTATCTTTGTTGCTTTCTCATCACTGAGGAGATGGTACAGCCCTCTAGAAACTCCAACTGTATTTGCCAGTACCACATTATACATCACGTTGGTTGGAAGTAGTTCCACAGCCCTTACTCCCCAAACAATATGCTTTTGCTGTCTCTCTGTGGGGTCATGTTAAGGTTGTTCTGACAGTAGATGAAAGATTGCTCTCTTTGGAGTCGACTGACTCATTAGAGGAAATTATGGTGCTCCTTGACTTTATTTGACCCTTGGATTTTATAAAATTGGGGGAAATCAGGTTGATCAGCTAGGGGACATTTGTGGAACAGGGACTGCTTTGAATGAGAATCCTCCTTAAGAAGTTTGGGAACTATATAAAATGCTGCAAATTATACAAGAAATTTCTACAGGTCAGAAGTAATAAGGGACAAAGCACATGTTTTATAGCCAATAGAGTAGCCAACTAATTTTTTGTTTTCTTCAAGACAGGAAAATCTGAGAAAGGGCTGACTCTGCAGTAAAACCAGCTAAGTGTATATTGATGTTTTTATAACGAATTTTTATTAACATGTTTCAAAGGATGCAACCTTTTGATATGACTCTGGAGAGTTATAGAGTGATCTCATGATACTGAAATATAAACTGACACATAACACTCAGTATACTGAGTACAAAAGACATGTGTGTAGGACAGATGGAGAATGAGAGCATTATGTATGTACAAATAAATATTTTACATATATACACCTCTGTGATAAGAAGCCCCCAAAAGTGTCAACCCAATAATTGGATGTGGCCAGAGGAGCAAAAAGAACATTTGTAAACCTTATGGTAGCTGTAAGGAACAAGTCAGAAAATGTCCTTAGCATGTGACGTAAATCTCCACCTTATCTGTTTTTGGACACTGTGGGCATTTCTGATCGCTTCACCCCTAGAAGAACAGGTGTTGGTGTCTCAGAGTGGCTACCTAGAACAGAGGCTAGACAAGATTAAGACAGTAAAAGCGGGTATTTATTAAAGGCCTTCAATAGATACACCTTGGGCAGTCAGAAGCCTCCCAGACGCTACACCCAAGATGGATAATGGTCACAAGTTTTTCACACAGATATAAGTCTGGTCCATTTGCGTATTGGGGGTTAATCTTCTGATTACAGCTTCAGGTAATGAAGTCATATACCCCCAGTTTGCACCCCCTCAATTCACTTTTGTTTATACTTTTCAGGGCCTGAGACAGTAAGGTGTCCTTGAGCTTCAGGCCTAGAGGAATTGTTTTGTCTGAATAAAATGGGAGAACAGTAGCTGACAGGCTATGGAGTTTTAGAGTTATACCCTAAAGCAGCACAGGATCTGAAAAATATAAAAGCTAGACCCTAAGGCATCATTATGACAAGAAATGTCACAGCAGAGGGAAGCAACACCAACAAAATGGTGTCAAATACACTAAAAGGCTGATGAAAAACCTGTACTTTGGAGGAAAATGCCCTAAAAAAAAATAAAGGTAATCATAAAATATATGTGGAATGATAATTCATTTTTTTACCTCAGAAAGCAAAAATTAATCGACAATTGATGAAGTCAGTAGGGTGTCTATTCAGAGTGCTAACTGGAAATTTTTCACTTCAGGAATGAAACAGAGGAAGAACTCATTGACATGAGATACGGTGGGTCACTAAAAAGATCTATAAAGTTTTTGGAGGATGGTTTCGTTTGTTGCTATTAAATTCAGAGGTGTGGACCTTGTATCTGTCTTTGTTTACTCCCGTGTGTCTCACAGACTGATGCTGGAAAGATATGCTGGCAGCCATCATACTCTGCACATTGTAGCATCTGTTACTGGTCACTTTTAGAAAAGGCACACTGGCTGAGAGAGGTATTTCCACATATTTTTTACAGCATGACCTTGAGGACTAGTTTCGAAGTGGCTGCCAGTTTATACTGAATCTGATTTTGAGACTGCAGGCTGGTGTATACTACAGAGGGGGACGGTTTTCCATTCCAGGGGTGCAGCTCGGAGGTCTGTGCTATTGTGAAGGCACAAGAGAGGCACACAGAGTGCTCTGGCGCCTGTGTAGCGTAGAGCATTGCAAACAGGACCTCTGGCTGAGGGGCTGAGATGTACCTGAGCAGTTGTGCCCACAGAGAAGTGGAGTCATGTTTTAAAAGTCAAAATCTGTTTGGTTTTGATTTTCCACCATATTTTCGCTTTTGGAATATTTTTGGAAAATCTCCTGTTTTCTTTCAATACCTTTTTTTCTGTGCTAAAGAAGTATATAATTTTTCATTACATAACCTCCCCTTTCCTATGTTCATGCCCTTTTTTATGGACTGGTGAACTTTGCCTCAATACTTGAGAATGGAGTTTGAAGCCCTCTTGATTGTAATTTTAATAGGATATTTTGGAATAGCTTTGTTCACTCTAGTGAGCCTAGTGAGCTCTAATCCTATGAAGACACATAACATATGTGACATGATGGTTTAAAAATATTTGCTATGAAGCTTTGCAGCAGTCATTTAACAGTAATTTGAGGCAGTACTTGAGTAAATTAAAGTATTCCCCATAGTAAAGGTTATGTCCTAATGCTGACAAACAGTTCTGTACGTGCTTGGTTTTGCTCACCCTTTAACCCCCAAATAAAACATCATCCATCAAAGAACAAGGGATATACACCCTACTCACAGGACAGAGCTCTGAGATTGTATTTTGCAGGGCATTGACTCTGACAGGCTCAAGGATTGTGGTGGATAATCAACAGAGCATGAATTTGGAGTGTGAGAGTGCATGGAAGGGAGCTTGTTCACTGAATGTGCGATCAGAATGACAAACAGCAGGAAGATGGGATCAACAGACCTTGTCTGTGGCACTGGTCAGGGTGTTTGGAAAATGCTCTGTCCAATATTTTTAAAAACTAGGTGGACAAATGAAGAGAAAACTTAATTTGGATGCTGTAATTCCAGATTACCTCCTGTGGCCTGTGAGCATCACTCACTTGGTCCAAGGGCCATCGTCAGACTCACTATCCTCCATCATCCAGATGCAGGCAGACAAGTTCAGCAGCCACGGCATCCCTGTGCTTCTACCCCTTAGGTGGTGGCAGAAGGTGGCATCCCCTGCACAGGTGCAGATTGTGAGTGCCCAGTAGATCCAGTACACTCAGGCATCACTCTGCACTGCTCACCATACATCCCCTGCATTCAGCCAGATTGGCCTGTGCAACTTGCTCCTACAATGATGCTCAGCCCACAAGATCTAAAAGCATGGAAGACAATATCTGTGATTGCAGAGGACTTTAATTAGCAACAAGAGAGGCTAAGCCTAGATTAGGCATAACTTTGATTATCCAGTAAACAATGCACTTAGGGATGTTGTGCGTTTGGTATTATTTCACATTTTCAAATCAAGGCTGGATATCTTTCGACTGAACAATATTCCAACCCAAGCAGGAGGCACTTTATTTAACAAAACAACCCTTTTAATGACATTTTACAGTCTGTGTTGTTGTACAAAGTCGGGCTGGATGCTTAGAGTAGTTCTTAAAATCTGAGACTCTTATGAGGTACTTTGTGCTCACAGCCAATTACTTTAGTTATTCATGCACCAGAAGAAAATTAGATATCTTTGAGACCCTAAAAGGAAATTGTATCCTTTCACTGCTAATTTTGATAAGAAGTGTGCCAAACTTGAACTATGTCATTCGATGTGTGTTGTAAGACCATGTCAACAGCAACAGCCAAAAGTAACAGCTTCCTTTGCGTAAGGATTTATTAAATTGTGAATTGTTTATGGCCAGCTTTGTTGCAGATTGATTCTCAGCAGCAGCAGCAGCAGCAGCAGCAGGACTTACTTCTTTGTTCAAAGAAATACTAAATTTTCATGCCTTATTGAACTACCTTTCCACTAGAGTACATTCTGTGAAGCCCCTCTACTGTTTCCAGCAGCATTACCCTGGTCCAAAATGGGCATCCACATCAACATATTGCACCTTGTATTTTAAAATTATTTTCACACTCAGCTAAATATACTGCTTTTCTGTAATTCCAGAAGAAAGCTGGCAGTAGGATAAAATATACTTCAAGGGCTTCTGCTCTGATGGAATGATCTGTTTTGCAAAAGTACTCATCCTCGCAGTCATCATTTTGTAGAAAGAAACCTAAGTAGGTACACTTATAGAAGGGCTGTTTGGGGCCCAATGTCTGAATTAGTTGCACTTTGATGCAAATGTTTCATTACTGACGTCTGCTCTGAATGATAACTGATTCAAACTTATCTAGAGACAGAAGCCATAGAAGTGTCTCAGTGGCACAGCGTAAGGAAAGGATGTTTAGGCATTTTAATGGCTCCTCTTTAATACTTTCCTGCCTGAACAGAAAATGGAAACTTCTTATCCTTCCATGCACTATTCTCCTGTTTTATCCCCACCCCATTTGTGGTCCCATCTACCCTCACTTTTCAGATCATTATCCCTAAATGTCTGAAGACTGATCCTTCTTTTTGCAATTTTGTAACAAAGCACTAATTCCTTTCCTTCTCTCTTATCTTGATCTTGACTTACTGATGCCATGTTGACATCTTAGTCAACATGCATAGAAAAGAATCGTGGAAACAATTCATGCCCCATCAGGATTGAGACAGGTAAGCACATGGTATTTGACCAAGATTTTGCTTTCTTTATGTTCATCTGAGGGATAAAGTACAGGAAATCATTCTAGAAGGAACAGGTAATACGATTTAAGATCAGAGACTTGTTTTAATTTTTAACTTCTCCAGAAAACCTTGTGAATAAACCAATTTAAATTAGCCAGAAAACTCATAGGAACAACTTTCAAACTTTCAGAAAATGTGAGCATGTATATTCTGATCTACAGAGGACCTGATCAATAGAGATTTTTTTGAAATCTTGTGATACATTTGATATTTAACATGTTTCAAACTAGTTTTGATTCTACAGTATTCTGAAAAGTAATGTATTTGGGGTTTTGGGTTTTTTTGGTTGATTGGTTGCTTGGTTTTTTTTTTTTAGTTGGTTTTTGTGAACACAATTCACAGACTCACAGAATATTCTGTGTTGGAAGGGACCAACAAGGATCATCGAGTCCAACTGTTAAGTGAATGGCCTATACAGGGATTAAACCCGCAACCTTGGTGTTACTAGCAATATGGTCCAACCAGCAGAGCTAATCTCAGGGTTGTTACCTGAGAATAATATCTGTTCAACATAATTTTAAAACAAATTAATTTTTTCATATAGAACATTTTTTTACCACCGGTATCAATTGCCATGGTTTTATTGAAATACTGTTTAAAATTCCTGAAGTATTCCAACCAAACCAAAGGAATAACTACAGTGTGTTTTGTGATATGATCCAAATATTTTATTAGATTCTTTTTTTGAACCTCTTCTTGAACATCCTGCTACATGACAACAGTCAGAGTCTTGCTTTGGACCATCACACCAGGTTATTGTGTAGACTTGTGTGAAAAGTCTTTCATGGACTAGTGAAAAGAGTACACAGATGCCCTTCCTGTTCTCATCATTGCAATTTCAGGCTGCTTCTGTCCTTAACTAGATCTGGACAGTGAGATCATACTTTGAAAACAGAGAAGAGAATTACAGCCCTCTTCTTTTTACAAGAAAATTTCCATGGGAATATAACACCAGCCATTGTTTAACAAATTTGACATGGAAAATTTCGTGTTTGTAACACTTGTTTTGTAGAAGTTTCTACAAAGCGTCTCTAACTTACGTGGTAGGGTTTTTTCACCTCTCCTTGACCTAACAAATCCCTCTATTGGGAAAATTCTGCAACAGCTGGATTGCTCATTAATCAATGGTAAATTAAGAAAATGACCTAGGACTGGTTATCAACTGGATTTTCAGTATGTTGAAAAAGTTACATCAGCCTCCAGACACCGTAACATAAGGTAGTATAACACAGACATCCCCAATTAGGGATCTCCTGGGGCAAAGAGCGGAATGGAGAAGAGAGATTGATGACACCATGTTTTGCTGAATGTCATCTGTGAGGAGTCTTTATGGCAGAAGTTCTATTTATGGCTATATAGCTGTGAAGTTAATTCCCATGCTAATACCTGAGTGGCTGTACCACACTGACACTGTAATCTTTTGCTGGTGGGAAGAATCTCACATTGCTCACTAGAGTAATAAAAACCCAGCACCACAAAACACACTGTGAGATGATGTGTCCCTTATCAGTTTTCACAAAATGTAAGTGCACAGTTCTCTCCATTAAACCCACAATGACTTCTTTCCTGCTGATTCAAAGTGAAAGGGGAGGGTCCAGGAAACCTTTCCTAGGAATTCCTACTGTGGTGCCTATATCAGAATTGTTTTAAATGAAGTAAAACACCTTTGGTGTATCATTTTTCCTTTAAGCTTCAACTGTGGATTGCATATCTTCCAAGAGCTGTGGTTTTTTTTCAGTAACTGTAATGCTTGTATATCAATTTTTAGCCATTCTCCTAAGGAACTGAGGTTTCTGTGATAACACGGTCAGTCTCTCCAGCTGTGTATCAGTTCCCTCTGCCCTGGGAACTTTGCAACCTGCTAGCCAATTCGAACTGAGTTTGCAGGAGATGATAGAAATCTTAATACGACATATGTCCCAATGGGTTTTTTTGAACTATCAGTAACTGGAGAGAAGAAAGAGATCTGAATTAGTGCCACAGAGAAAAAAGGTAGGCATAAATCAGTCGTATGACAATCTTTTTGGTAGCAGATGAAGACAATTGGCCATAACATATAGACGGCATGAGGGAATAGAGTAACTGAGGTTAATACACTGGGAAGGCAGAAGAGGATATAAATCTGTACGAAACCCAAACAGTTTTTCTGTTCGCTAAAGAATGTGCTAGTTTTACTTGCTGTTGCACACTTCTACCTGCCATACTGTAACAGCCTGTGGAACGTAACTTCACCCCACACAGGAAGTGTTTGCAATTTTCAATTTAGAACTGATTGATAATAGTTACCAGCACTAGATTTCATGGTTGGAAACTTTTCTCCTTCTGTCATCCTAAGACTTGATTTTCTTATAAAAAAACAAAAAAGAAAAATGTAAAAGGATTTACTGGGGTGGTTCCTTAATGGATTGATGAGTTCTTATCACTTCATGTCTTGGACTGGAGATCTGAGTGACTTTTTAAAGAACATAGACTTTGGGTTTCTGACTTTCAATCTGGTTTTGATCTGCAAATCCCTGAATTTTTGGTAGTTGTGGTGAGAAATTTACGCTTACTCATGATGGCTTTATCGCTTGACTTAAAGGCCTCTTAGAACCAGCCCATGGATCTCCAGAAGTCTGTGCACAAAATTCTGCAAATCTGTGCTTACGTCAGCGGCTGGTGTTAGGGCACCACTGATCCTTGCTGGATAGGGTGGCACGGGCAGTGTTACCTGGGAGCTCTGAGCAGGACTGCTGTAGTCCTTAATATCATTTGCCTTTATTTTTGTTCTTTATCTCCAAATTCCTAGCTGCTGTATTCCTTGAATAGCTCATCCCTTCTTGTTTATCTATTGATATACAAAAATCATTTGAAGAAATATCAGAAATTTCACCAACAGACAAGGCTCTGGTGTAGAAGGAAGTGCTGGAGCAAGACAGCAAGAGGAACTGGGTCCCAGGGAAAAATAAAGCAACATGGCCAGGCTCCTTGTCGTAGTTAAATGGCTGATAAGGCATTTGCTCCTCACTGAAGGCAGAGTGTTCGGAAGAGGTTTGTTCCGGTGGGGCTCTGGCAGCTGCAGCTAGCAGAACTGCATGCAAGTAACTGGCAGGGCAGCAGAGCCCGCGGTGGACAGAACATGGGGCAGCGTGGCTGCAGGGCAGTACAGTCAGGGGAAGCTCTCTCATGGGGCAGACAGAAGCTGAAATTGTCTCCACGAAATCACTCCACTGCCAGCAGCAGTGCTATTTTGGCTGTTGTCAGTTGTCAGCCTGTTGTGTTGTCTCTGGCTGTCAGGCGTTGGGGAGGCTGAGGGCTGGTGCTGTGGTTGGCAGGTGAGCATAACAGAAGAGAAAGTGCAAAGGACACAAATATTCTTCATGCATGTCCTTGGGGAAACTGGAGTACAACCTGCAAGCCAACATCCCCCAGTTTGGCCCTGAATAGAGCGCATAAGTTTGAATAAATAAATCCTGTTCCCTGAGGAAATGCTCAAGTCTTTGTGTGAAGCTTTGTGACAGCAGAGAAAGCTATTGGAAGGAAAAGTAATGCTGCATAATTTGCTTGTTCATTCAAGTTGAATAAACTCCTTTGTGTACAGTTATTGCCTTTATGCAAAATAAACATCTCTGACAATGAAACAGGTTACTGGAGACTAATTACTTTCTTCGGTGGTTCCTTAGCAACCACAGCTGTGAATTAGTTGCCAAGCGGCCTGGTTCAATGCTTTGCAATGAAGCAAGCAGAGATAAAAATAAAATAAAAAGGTGCAAGACTGAATTGTGAAGTTAAGTGAAGACTAATAAGCAAATATTTGTGCCTTGTTTTTATGGTCATCAGCCATTCATTTTTCTCTGCTTTTCCAAAAAATACACATATTTGTGATTGAAAGCTTCACTGTGGTCTCCCGGCAGTGAGGTGCGGGGTCGTGATGGCTAGCACGCTGGTGCCTTTAGGTTGTGAGCTTCCCCTGTACGGGTAGGGTTGGCAACCTGAACAAAGAGTTGGGACACAGAGCACCCTCTAAGATGTTCACCCAGGCAGCACACGCTGGAGGTGCCACCAAAGGTTATCAATACTTTCTCTGTACTGATGAAAGGCAGCATCTGTAGGATGGTCAACAACAAATACAGGTTGGAAACAAAAGTCCTGCCTAATCTACAGTGAAAAGGTTTCTTCTACATCCACACTCTCCTCTTGACTGGAACAGAGGTTGTTTTTCAGGCAGGTAAAAGAAAGAGGTCCCTGGAGGAAGATGGGGATCAAAATCTGGGGAGGAGTAGGCAGGACAACAACCGGGGCTGAGAAACTATGGGGTTAAATTGGGAGAGTTCACAAAAAGAAAGAAGGTATAAAAGGGTTGCTGGCCACTGACCTGATTCTGATACCTCTGCTGAGACCACTCTTGCTGAGCAGAGGCAGTGCCATGAGAACACACTGCGTGGCTTCAGGATGGGTCATCAGGGCTTTTCGTGCTGGTGAGGCGCCTTGGCAGGAGCCTGGTGGCAGGGTGGGCAGTATCTCTAACCACACTGAGTCCCAGGGGATCACACAGACATGCCTGGCACAGCCAAGAACAGAGACCACCAAAGAAAGGAGGAACTGGGAAAGCTATTGGGGAGCTGACAATCCACCCTTATCTGTGGGGGCCAGCCATATGGCACACTAATATCGTATGTCTGAGGTCTGGGTCTTACCATAAATTGGTTTATGTCAATGTCTTCCGCAGGGCATTAGGCTCCACAGTCCAGATGGCAGAGTGCCGTTGGTACAGAAACCATATGGTAGTATATAGGAGAGGTTCAGAAGGAGAGAAGAAATACATTGTGCTGTACATTTCTCATAACAATAGGGTCAATGACATTAATGTCATCATTAATTGATGGCATAAATGACACTAAAGTCATGTGTGGGCATAATTAATTATGACAAAACATAGGTACAGCACACATAGACTGCAAAAATTAGGCCACATCACAAGGTTTAAATTGAATCTGAATTTTAATAGTTTAAAATCCAAAGGCTTTAACAAGTCAAAGATTTTTAAAGTTTCCGCGGCAAGGCACAGTACCCGGAACTGAGGAGTGAGCAGTATTATTGTAATGTGCAGCATTTTGAGAATTGTCAAGTCTTGGGGACCTGAAGTATTAAACCCGAGCAGCATTGGGAACAGCAAAATCTCTGTGGTTGCATAAAGAGAGACAGAGGGAGTGTGGGTCTGTCTGCTGGGAATGAGGGGCCACAGGAAGCAGGGTAGGAACGGCCTCAGAAACTGTCAGATCAGTGCTGTAGTTTTCTTTTCCTGTCCTAAACTCTCAGACACTGAATACAGTGTTCAAAACTCTGTCTGCAAAATGTGTTTTTATTTTACACTGCTCACCCCCGTCAACACCCCCCCTCAAAAAAAAGGAGGCGTTTTTGTTATCTGACCTCACCAGAGCTGCATCCTTTTGCTGCTGCTGCTTTTTAATGATCATTTAAAAATGATTAACAATGCCTGGAGCCATGACAGCCTGACTTCCTGTGCTGAACTGCATGTCTGGATTTGCAGGAGGGAGTTCCTGACAAGAGAGTTTCCTATAAAACAAGGACACTTAGGTCATTGTTGAGGAAAAATGACTGCATGCAAGAGGTATAAGTCACAGGCTAGTACAGATGCTCTGGCAGAGATATTTTTTTACTTGTTTAGAGTTTCTTTTTTTAGCACCGGAAACACATTTGTTTGCAATTCCTAAAGGCATTGGAGAAACAGAATGACTAACTGTTACTGGCTGCATGAATCTAATCGTCAGTTCTATCTTATTGTTTAAAAAAGGCAAAGCAGTGGGAAAGTCTTCTTTAGAATCAGGTGGGATTACTGAAAAATATCATGCAGGGAGAAGCATGACAGAAGTTCACTTACACCATGGGAAAGTGGAGACTTTGTAGGGTTTATTTTCTGAAACTGTGTCCTCAGTACGTGATTATCTACTGTCTCAGAAACAAAATCTTCAGTGTTTGCTCTCTGATCCTACAAGTAGAGACACAGCTTCGAATGATTGCAGGATTCTTGCACTGTCTGAATCCCTTTTGGTCCCTGGTTATGTCAGGGTCCCTTAAAGCCTATTTCTAGGACTGTGTTAAGGTTTTGTCATCTAGGCTTGTTTCTAAATGAATTTGCTCATCATGAAAAGGAATTTTACTTTGGATGAAAGAATATTCTTATGTATAGATGAGAAAGAGGAGGAAATGCAATTGTTGCACATTTTTGAACATTTTAAACTATCCTCTCTAGCTGACATTTGCTTTCCTCTGCTGGGGTACTAGATAATGGAGAGATGAATACTCACCTGCCTGTAGGAACACACACGCACTTGTATCAGGATCTATCTACTGGGTGTACCAGGATGATACAGGAAACTATTTCTGGACAGGAAAGTTATTTCTATAAAATCCTATATTTTTTCTGGATGGCAGAGCAGATGGAAAGAAGAAGATCTCCCTTCTTGGTTCCAGGGAAACAAGCACATGAATACAGCTCATATCCAACAGCAGAAGTGCTACTGCCATGCTGGGGTTCAGTCATCCACATATTATGTGGCCGGAGCCCCTGGAGACACAAGAAGAGTATCACATCTGGCTAGCTTGTACCACTCAATAAGTCCATGGGTCCCCTTTAAATTTCTCGTTCATGTCCGCCAAGGTCATAGAATCAGAATAATTTAGAAAAGACCCATTGAGTCCAACTGTAAGTCTAACACTGAAGTTTCCCACTAAATCATGTATCTATGTGCCATGTCTACAGATCTTTTGTATTCCTCCAGGTATTTAATCACGGATTCACAGAATTTTAGAATGGTTAAGGTAGGAAGAGATCACTGGATATCTTATCACTGGAGGTGATCTAGTCCAACCTCCCTGTTCAAGCAGGATCCCCTGGTACTCAGGATTGCATCCAAATGGTTCTTGATTATCTTGAGGGAAGGAGACTCCACACCCTCTCTGGGCAATCTGTTCCAGTGCTTGGTGACCCACACAGTAAAGAAATTCTTCCTCATATTCACGGGCAATTTCTTGTGCATCAGTTTCTGCCCATTGCCACTTGTCCTATTCTTTGGCACCACTGAGAAGACCCGGGATCCACCCTCTTGATACCCTCCTTTGAGGTACTTACACAGATTGATACAATCCCCTCTCAGTCATCTTCCTCAAGGCTAAACAGGTCCTGCTCTCTCAGCTTTCGCTAATAAGAGTGATGTTCCAGTCCCTTAATCCTTCTGGTTGGCCTCTGCTGACCCCCTCCAGGAGCTCCATGTCTCTCTTGTCCTGAGGAGCCCAGAACTGTACACAGCACTCCAGGTGAGACCTCACCAGGGCTAAGGAAAGGGGCAGGATCACCTCTCTCAAACCATTTCCTAGGGCACTGTGGTGGTTTGACCCTAGCTGGATGCCAGGTGCCCACAAAAGCCACTTTGTCACTCTTCTCCTCAGCTGGACAGGGGAGAGAGGTTAGAAAGACTCATGAATTGAGATAAGGACAGGTAGAGGTCACTCAGTTATTACTCTAATGGACAAAACTTGGGAAAATTAACAGAATTTATTACCAGTCAAAATCAGAGTAGGATAACGAGAAATAAATCTAAAAAACACCTTCCCCCCACTTCTCCCTCCTTTAACACTCACTGTCCTTCAGGAACAGGCTCCTCCAGCTTGGCTCGCCCACAGAGTCACAAGTCCAGCCAGCAAATTTGCTCCAGTGTAGGCTCCTTTCTCCACAGGGCCACAGGTCCTGCCAGGACCCTGCTCTGGTGTGGGCTTCCCACATGCTCACAGCCTCCTTTGAGCATCCACCTGCTCTGGTGTGGGGTTCCACATGGGCTGAAGGTGGATCTCTGCTCCGTCATGGAACTCAGTGGGCTGCAGAGGCACAGCTGCCTCACCATGGTCTGCACCACAGGCTGGAGGAGAACCTCTGCTCTGACATCTCCTGTCCCTCCTGCTCCACTGACTGCAGAACTGCTTCACTCACATTGTCTCATTCCTTTCTTCTCCTGCTGCATTTGCTACTGCCCAATAATTTTTTTCCACCTTCTTAAACAAGTTATAATAGAGGTGTTACTGCCGTCACTGATGGGCTCAGCCTCAGCCAGTGGCACATCCATCCTGGATCTGGCTGGGGTTGGCTCTGTCTGATATGGGAGAAACTTCTGTCAGCTCCTCACAGAAACCACCCCTGCAGCCATCACCACCTCACTACCAAAACCTTGTCACACAACTCAATACATTCCACCCCTCACCTCTTTGAATCACTCGTTTAAGAAATATCATTAAAATCCACATAGATCACATAAACTTTGAACACATCAACAAAGAAAAAGAATTTGCACACATGAAAATCAGAATAACACCATCACGGCACCATGGAGGATATCTTCAATCTGAATTAAAACAGAAGATAAATAGTGTGGAGGGCTTGTTGGGGTAACATGCTATGTGTAGAAACACAAGCATGAAATGCTTCAGTAAGACAGAACAGAAATCGGGCTTGCTGAAACTCTTACTGACTGAAATTCTAATTGAATTCACCTAAATCCAAAGCAACAAAACAGGCAAAGAGATTATGGAATGGATGATCCAGAATTCAAACATGCGACATAATGAATGTTTGCCAAGAACTGTTTGTATTCATTTTACTTAATATATTTGTTAGTCCGGAGTTGATGAAAATTACTGGGTTTAAAACTAAACTGGTAGCATCTGTGAAAGTGCACAATGGTCACCAATATATTCTGAAGAACAAGTATCTGCAGTAAACTGGGAATTGAGTTTTGGAAACCATTACACGTCATTCATGATGACAAAGGCAAGTTTCTCATGTAAAATCGATTTATTGATGACAAAACTTTAAAAATCTACTACTACTAAAGCTGGAATGGAAAGCAGCCAATTTGGCAGAAACAGATCTCCCAGCAGGTTTCAGTAGAATACTTTTACAGTTTAGACAGAGCATACCAGTGAAAGCTATGAATCAGGCACAGCTTCCCCAACCTTCAATGTTGAACTGAAACTCCATCACAAACATCTTTCAGCTGCATATTTAATTTGCTGCTGGGCTTAAGCTCACCGACAAGATTAGAAAAGCCAACAGTTTTCTTCATTCCTTATTTGCATTAAGTATCTCTTTTTTATCAATAAATAGAAAAAATACGTGCATTATCATACTAAAATTTTTTTCTCACCAAACAAGGAAGTGTCACCATGATAAATATGATAGCTACTGCAAAACTACCCTTCCACAGGGATTATTGTAGATAAACAAAGTCTATGAATATAAAAGTCTTGAAAATGTCATTACATTTTCCCTGCTGATATCAACAGCTGAAGCTTTTGATTTTGGCTCATTGATGATACAGATATCATTCTATACCTTTCTCTCTTTTTCTGAAGTATTTAATAGCTTAGATAACAGCAGCTGAGGCTCACCTGTGTGGCCTGCAGCCAGCACAAGTAAGAGGAGCTGGCCAAAAAGGAAATGTTCACAGTTTTTGTATGCACCCGGTAAATGAATTCCCAGGAGATAAATATAAGAAATTGAGCTGGTTTGGAATTTCCCTATAAAAGCTTTTATTTTTTTAAATCAAACAACATTTTTTTGACACCAAAACTTTGTGTGAAGTTACATCCATCTGCTGACAGGCAAGTCATCTGTAAGAGAAATGCTTTTTTCTCACGTCTGTGTGGCACATGAACCTCCTTCTCCCACAGCCCAGTAGTGGCTTGGTTACAAGGCTATAATGTATTTGGTATTGGCATTCTTGCTGTAGTGCCTGCTAGAGGTGTTCCATTTTGTAAAAGTATAATTCTTCTGGATGGAAGACTTGATCTTTCTCTATCCACATGACTGTTGTTGAATAATTTTCCCCATTCCAGTGAACACCATCTCTCTCTCTTTTTTTTTTATTTAAATCACAACCTGTTTCCAAAGGTCTTGGCTTCTTTCCAAAAGCAGCAGAAAAATTGGACTTGCTCACAAGGTTCATTCACTGACTTTCAGCCACAGGACATGGGAACCATTTCACAAGCATTCAAAATTTAACTGCAGAGCATTAAGCTGATGGCTGAGATATCCTGATGATGATGCCTTTCAGCAGTTCGTAGCAGGAACCCACAGCATGCATGTAGGGTTTCTCTGAAAAGCTAATGAGGTTCCATCTATTCTTTCTTTTAAGAGTCACCTGTGCCCTCCTTGTGGTGTGTTTTATCCTACCAGCTAGACAGAGTAAGTGCAAGACCATATGGTAAGCATAAAAAGACATGAAGTTAGTCCTGATGAGATACAAAGGCTGTCTGAGTTCAGGGAGAGAGGTCCAAGGAGAAGAGGATTAGAGTGAAGGCCCATTACTTCCAGGCAGATGGCCTGGGGCTACCATCCCCCAGGAGATGAGGGGTGGGAGGAGAAAGTGTACAGCAGGGAGCAAGTCACAGATTTTGTGTGGAACTGATCCTTGCCTGCTTTTAAGAGGAATTCCATTCCTGTGGGAAAGGTACCATACTCCAGTGGGCACTGGTAATCCTTTGGTCCCGCAGCCAGGACACTGACTTACAAACTTGGCTACCTGCATCCTGTTCTGGGTAATTTTTGTTCTGAATGCATGTTTGAGATCAACAAATTTTACCTCCTTTGTCTGTGAATTTTTCCAGAGCAGATTTTTCTTGGATGTTTTCAACTTTTCTCTGATTGATCCATATTGGAGATGTTTCTTTTGACAGAATCAGAAAATGCAGAAAGATTTAAAATATGAAGTTAGCAGAAAATGCCAAACCCTTTCCACTTTGAAGCCTGACAGTTTCTGTAGATTTGTATCATATATTAACATTTGCTTTTAATGTTTTACCAAAGTCAGTTAAAAGAGGAAATCAATAATGCTTTTGATATAAAATGTCGTTTTGCTTCTGGGCAGAACAGCTGTCACACATGCTTTCAGAGCAGGGCGAATGGATTACATTTATAGGAGGATATGTGTGCAGTATAGCATATTGTCCTTATTCAACAAATGAAGGTTTTCCCATGAGACATGTAACCGATTCTCAGTGACACCATCACTTCTGCTTATACATCTGTTCTGCTTTTAACTGCAGTATAACTCAATCGTCCTGGACAGATCCTCCTTTCAGATATATATTTCCTCTAAACCTATCGAGTCACAGGCATGACAACATCTGAACCTGTGCCAAGGCCTATAATTAATCGGAGACCCACCTCCTCCCTCCCTAAACAGAGCCTTGCCCACTGAAGGACCGTCACCATCTTCCTATGGCAGGGCTGAGGTTCGCTGGCTGCACCACCCTGCTGTCACTGGCAGCAACCTGTTAGACAGGGAAGGGCTTGTTTTGTTCTGCCTTCTTAATCAGGGATTTTCACTGGAGGTCTTCAGACTTGCGTCATACAGGCCACTGTTTTCAAATCTGATTTTTTAAGAACACCTAAATCTTATGCTTGTTCAGTTTGGCGTTTAGATGGCAGTGCTCTGGAAAGACGTGCGCTACAAAAGGATGGTGTCCCCAGCTGTTCATTGGGAAATTTTCTTAAGTACGAAACTCAATACTTGTCAACTAAAACGAGTCTTAGTTTTCCCACTTTGGGGGATAGATGTCTTCATCTCAACCAGCTACCCGGGTGCCCTTTATAGTCAGCTGAATGCAATGAATGTCTGTCCTAAGATAGCAAGAACCCTTCTTGCCTCTCACCATTAAAGGGTGTCTCATCAAAACCTGAACTGTCTGAGAACTGGCATGATCCTCCAAGTGTTGGCTGTATCACGACAAGATAAAAGGCACGTTTGCATGCATGCAGGCAGGCAGGCAAACACATGTTCTCATTCCAGCTACAGGCAGGGTTGGATGGACTTCAGCCTCTCCGATGTGGGTGGCAGAGAGCACTCACACAGCTGCTTACCTGGCTGCAGACGTACCCCGTGGTCTGGCTCAGCAGTGGCAGTTGCCTCAGCACTGGTTGCACAGTGTTGCCCCTGTGGCTGTGAAACAGTGCTAGTGTGGCTCCGAGTAAGGGACATCAGATGTCAGGGATGTTTTTAGAGAAATAAAATGTACAGGTTTATTTAAAATTATTGAAGTTGCAGTATTATAAATACCATCAGAAATCTAGGCAGTTCTGTTCAGAGAAACAATCTCCCTTCACCTTGTGTGATGAACAAGCAATCTCAAGGTACAGGGTACTCCTTAAGAAGGATGTGTAGCAACCTGGTCACTAAGATGAGGCAATGAACTACCAAATTCTCTGAAACAAATGCATATCCTTCTTATATGACAATTAAAACTTGCAAGAAAGAATAATTAATTCTCCATTTTAAATCAGTCTTTAGAACACTGCCCTAACATACTTTTTGTTTAGAGCTCTCTTTTATAATGGGCAGTAATAAACATTTTAGAAAGCACCAGTTATTTGACATGCTGACAATGTATATTATGTTTTTAAAAGTGAAGAATTTGGAGCAATGAATAATAATTCTTCCCAGCATGAGTGAGCAATAAAGCTCAGCAATTGATGTACAGCTCTACATATACTCACTGATATAAAGTCTACTAATCTTTCTATAATGCATTTTGCATGCAGTATTGCACATCTCATTTCAAATATTTCTTTCTGGCTTAATATTTTGGCAAATTAATACTCATATACTACAAGTCTGAAGGAGCAATACTGGGTCCCACCGAGGTCTGTGGAAATATTGTCATTTGTTTCTGTGTATGCAGAGTTTCATGTTTGCAGAAGCCATATTGTCCTGGTTTAATGGGTTTAGGCTGGAAGTTAAGAGGGTTTTAGCTAGCAAAAATGTGACAGCCTTTAATAGCATTTCAAGTGACCCATCAAAGGTTTAAAAAGAACCCTAGATATTTTTAAGGTAGAAATTAAGTTTAAAAATGAAATTTGAAATTGTTTTGTATGTTCCCAATTCCAAGCCTAAACAATTTGTCTGAGCCCTCAGTACCACTAGGAACAGCAAGCTGAGGGAAAATCAAGGAAAATACCAAGCATTTGAAATTTCTGTGATTTGTATTATAGGAGCTGCTGCTGAGACAGTCTCCTTAGTGAAGTTAAATTTCCTCTTTCAGTCAGTTCATGCTTTTGAAAAGCACTATTCTTTCTCCACTTAGATTACCCAGACCGCTTATGCTCAGGGCTTATCTGTAATGAGCTAATACATTTCGTCAAAAACTGCTAAGAGACATGTTAACAAGATGTTGCCTTCAGCATGGACCAGAATGCTTGTACTTAAACATGTTATCTGGACAGCCTTGATCCCACAGTCCTTTGGAATTTTACATCTGTAATGTACTAGTGGTTATGTACGTCTTTGAGGAGAAAATGTTTTCAGGTGCACAGAGGAAAACCAGTTTATTAATAATAGACACATTCTGGGTTTGCTGCTTTCTTTGTGTCTGCTTGATAGTTTGAGGCTGAAAATTGTAGATACCAGCACGCAAACAAGAACTGTGTACCTTTTTCTTATCTTAGCACTCCTAAAGACATTTTTAGTTGAAAGAAGCATTTATTCTGCCAGGTGTGTGAACATGGGAGTAGCATTGCCACATGCTGAGACAGCCCCCTGAGGGCTGTTAGAGGCTTAGTATGACACACTGGAATGTGTCTTTAAACTGAGCTACTGAGTTGGTGCTTTTATGACTACAGCTAGCTGAAACGTGCAATTTTTTTTGCTCTGGCAAGGGGAGCATGTCCAAGAACGGCTCTAAGGCTCACAGTTCCTACAGCATGGTTGTGGGGTGCTGAGATGCCAGCTGCAGGAAAAATGGTTTATTGAAAAGGTTTGTGGGTCTCCTTTGTCCTTACCTGCACACCTCAATGAGAGTACCCCAAGAGTGGGAGGTCTGTGTGTGTGTGCATGCATCACAGAAACCTTCCTGTTTTGCAGCAGTCATGCGGAACACAGTCTTAGGAGAGACTCAAACAGTAATGGTGCCTGCTTGTTGTTGCATGGGGATGGATCCTCACGGCCTGCAGTGGGTACAGAGAGGTACTTGGCCCACTATCCCTGCTCCTGGTAGCACACACTGCAAAGCCCTTTCTGTGTGAGGTAAATGAGATGAGCAGGTAGTAGTGGTAATGAACCTGATACTGCATGTATGCTATGTAGCCACTGCTTCCCAGTGATTGTGATGCACCACTCAGCAGGCCAGGTTTTCGTGTCTTTCGAGGCAGCTGAATAGTGCTGGTAACATGATCTGCAGAGATACAGCTCTCATGAAAGCGTTGGGTGAGCACATGCTGCATGAGCAGGTTCTCAAAGGAATATTGATGAGGTTGCTTTGAGTATCTAAGGGATGTAAGGTGGGTAAGAGGGAGAAGTCTCTCTTTAATTATACCAGGGTACAGTTTGAAAAAAAAAAGGATGTGGTCTCAGCCCAGTGAAGAAATCCTTTCAGCATCAGAGCAGTGGAAGGCATATTTAATAAGACAAAAGAAGAAGTTATATGCAGTGTTCTTTATTCTTTGCTTAGAAACTAATTTAATTAATAAAATCCAAAACTTTTAGTGTCTTAGTTCCTAGTACACAAGCATTAATTGTTTACAAATTTGTCCAACAACCAGCTCACAAGCTTCAAAGGGAACTCATTACCAGGATAAAAATGCTTCAAATTACTCTCCCATCCATCTGAATTATACTCACAATCAGTTTGTAATGAAGTTCAAATCTGACCCTTTAGATCACTAGAGAAGCCTAAACTGGAAGAGCTGTGATAAAATTATTCAAATCTGGCATGATTATCTTCTGATTATTCTTCCTCAGAACAGCTCACCCACTGACTTAATGAATTTTTGATTAAAAAACCCCAGTGAACGATAGAAATAATTAATTTGTCAATAAGGACTAGCTTATCTGATATTCTAATTTGCAGCTTAGTATTCTGTTAGCATTCTTCAAAGTGAACAAAACCCTTCTGTTTTTATTGAACATCTAAATGAATCAAAAATGAAATGTTCTATTTTTAAAGGCAGCATTACCTGTAGTGATTTGGTGCTATCTGCAAAGCTGGAATGAAGTGAGAAAACAAGTGAGCACTGTTTTGTTTTGGGGATTTTGAGTTTTGGGTTTTTGTTTGATATCTTTGAAGATGCCAGACCTCCATTATTATGTTAGTGAGCTGGGCTTCCTGTTCGTAAGTTGGACTTCCTTGCAGACTCTTTTCAGTCATGCTGGAAATCACTGATTCATGTTCAGGTCTGTAGGATAAATAGTGGGAAATACATGATTAATTAACTATGAATTTGGTAATTTTTAAAAATGTGACACAAACTTATCTAGCATTTCCATAACAGCAATAGCATACTTCCAGAAATAATTTCCTCCTTCCTATTTTCATTCTTCTACAGACTTTGAGAGGTGAATTTAACACTGGGGCTCAGAACTTGCGACAAAAGGGATTCCGCTTCTACATTATCAGAATTGGCTAGTCTCACATTTGCTTTCAGTGTGTGGTCTCAGGCAGAAATAAGTGATTTTCAGGGATTGTTTCCATAACTGGGGGCAGACAATCCCGGAGAAAGTTAGTCTAGCTCCATCTAAAGTCATGAATGAGTGCCAGAAGAAAAGCAGAAATCTTTTCTTACTCCTGCTAGCTTGAATAATCAGAAAAGAGCAATCAGTCATAATGGGAAATAAATTAACCAATCACCTTGACCTCTAAGTAAAGGGATGGTGGTGGAAGAGATAGTGGAGGTAAAAAATTCACTGGAAATAACGTTTGCAGAGTATGGTAATATCAATTGTTTTGCCCTCTTTATAGTAACAAACGATGTGTCAACAAGATGTACAAGTCTCACCAGAAATTACTGCTGCGAATTGTCATACCTGTTGGGAATAAAAGGGTTTTGTTTCTTAAGCAAGAAATGCAGGTGGGGGAGAAACATCTCTCTCATCCCCATTCATTTCCTGTAAAATGCTGGAGTAGAAAACAGTATCAACCAGAAGAGATAAGCAATCTGTTTCAGAACAAAGAAATGTCTTATTGTAGACTACACATAAAATATTTCAGTTTGAGTTCGAAGTGAAAGATTTCTCAGTAACTCCCAATAGCCTAACAGCATTCTAGATGTGGGTAATTCTCAGTTTCATTGTCCATGTAAGACCCAAAATATTTAAAGTTTTGTAGGGGCACAAAGAGTCATCAAGTTCTTTATGCCCTTGAAAGTAAGAGAGAATTAAACTGTCATTTCTACCTTTGAAATCTCCTGTTCATTATTTTGGACCTTGGAATGGAGATTTTGAATATAAAGAGTTGGCTTTGGTTTTGTTTTGAAGTAAGACAATCATTAAAACAATCTTTAAAAAATTGTTGGAATAAATCACTTCAAAAGCTTTTAGCCAGGCCAGATGCCCAAGGCTGTAGCCAGATAGGATTCCTTACCACTATTTTGCAAGCAATAAAAAATAAGCATTTTCACACAACAAGCAAGTATTAGGTGACCTGTTGCTGGGATTTTATGTGCATGTAACAGTGGGTAGGGTGGCAACACAGGTCTGACTGAATCAGAGACTCTTTAAGATTGAGCCTAGGCCTATAAAAAAGCGTTGGTTGGTTCATAGAAATGTACTCTTCCTGCACTCAAATTTTATTGCTGAGGGGATTGGGTGCAGTGGGAGTCTGAGATTTCTGACTTTTTGTTCTGGAAATCAAAACTGGATCAACACCATTCTGGAAACTCCGGATAAGTAAGCTCTTCCAAAGCACAGAACTATATCTGAGTCATACAAATAGACTCAGATCTGGGCTCTAGCACAGAGCCCTTATATGACCTTGGCAAGTGACCTAATCACCGTGCTGTGGTGACTTAGTCTCAGTGTCTAGGTTCAGAGTTTGCAAAATGAGAATAACAGTACTGTCTTTGTCTTGTCTGTTCATATTGAAAATTCTTTGGTGCAGGGATCATCTCTGTGTGTTTAGTGTGGCTCTTGGCATTCAGCTCTAGGTGCTATTCTAATAACAGTACATAATTGCTGCTAGTTTTATCCCTAACCTTTTTGGATCAGAGCTGGATTTGGAAAATCCTTTCTTTTAACCCCATCCTCACCTTGGGAGATTCAAGAACTAAAGAAGACCTCAGTTAAAGTTACGCTTGCTTTGCAATACAAGACAAATAACTTGCCTTTGGTAACCCTTCATGATCTGGCATTCAGCTCCTTTTTAGGCAGAAATCCACCAAATGATCCTGTTCAGTTTGATCCTGCCAGCTTTGGAGCCAGCATATTGCATTGGCTTATCTTCCAGAGACTGGATTTACAGAGTTTGTAGCTAACAATAAATTTTATTAACTGCCTCCATGGAGAAAGCTAAAATATCTCTGCAGTAATAAGGATGGAACAGAGTTACAGAGCATGGGAGGCACTGAAGACACTTCTGCATCCTGAAAGACAGCATTAGAAGGAAGGTGAAGGACTTCCCAGTGATAGCCTATTTTACATATTATTGAAGTTCACTACAAATTCCCATGGTCATTAAACACATGTGAATAGATGTTGTCTTTTTAGAGTCAGAGGAAGAATGAGAACTACTTGGCCCTAGTGAGGCCACATCTGGAGTGCTGTGTCCTGTTCTGTGCTCCTCAGGACAAGAAAAACAAGGAGCTGGGGGTCTGGAGGGGATCCAGCAGAGGTCACCAAGATGACGGTCTGGAGCAGTTCTTTTATGAGAAGAGACTGAAAGAGCTGGGTCTGTTTAGTCCAGAGAAAAGAAGACTGAGAGGGACTCTCATTTAATGCTTATAAATGTCTCAAAGGCAGGTATCAGGTCAGGTGTCAAAGGCAGGTGCCAAGAGGATGGTGCCAGACTCTTTTCAGTGGAGGCCAGCAACAGGATGAGGAACAATGGCCATAAGGTAAAACACAAGAAATTCCACCTCAACATGACGGATAACTTCTTTATGTTGAGGGTGGCTGAGCACTGGAACAGGCTGCCCAGGGAGGTTGTGGAGTGTCCATCTCTGGAGCTGTTCAAAACCCACCTGGATACGTTCCTGTGTCATGTGCTCTGGGTGACCCTGCCTTGGCAGGGATGCTGGACTGGATGATCTCCAGAGGTCCCTTCCAACCCCAATGATACCATGATTCTGTGAGAACAAGCGCCAAACTGACCACAGGAATTTCAGGTACATGGGTCTTGTTAAAAATGTGACACATCAAAGATGCTTTGCCGTTAGGACGTATGAAATATTTTCAGTTCTTAAATGAGAAGACCAAATACTTAACATCCTGCAGCATCTCAGTTTGCAGCTGACCTGAGACATTGGCTCTGTTGAAGGCTGTGCCAAAATTCTCACTGCACCAAGCAGATGAGCTAGCTTTCCTAGCTAGCACTAGGTAGCATCTAAGATGACTAACAGCCAGCGAGGAAAGCAGTGCAATTCCATGTCATGTCCTAATGAATCCTGCCTGTCTGCACTCTCTGCAAGGCAAAGGTGCAGCTGCATTTTGCAGTGGCTGTGAAAGTAGTTTGCTGATAGCTGATTATTAGACAGTTGCAATAACAAGACTCTGTATTAATAAGGAGGAAGGAAAGATATGTTGCCAAGGGAGAGGTATATGTCTTGTACGTTTTATCAGTGCAAACCAAAAAAGTATCAGGACTGTAATTCAGTTTTCTTACTGTGTCATGTTAGTTCATGTCTGATCCTGGAGCCACTGTAAATTGTTGCACTTATTTGGGCAAGCCTAAATATTTTCTCGAACTATTTTGTCCAAGTAGGAAACCCTGAATTGTCCCTTTTTCACATAACACCTTCTTTGTGGCTGTGATCCCCAAAGTACACAGGGAAAACAAAATATTTAAAAGGGGGTTTTTGAATTAACTGTTGTTCATTTTTCTTACCAACTGTTCTTTCTCTAATCGTCCTCCAGTGGAAAAAGCTGATGATAGAATGAGCAAAACAGGGGTGAAAATAAGCCATTTTGAAGGAATTTTCTGTTTTACACTAGCTAGATGGAGGCAAAATAAACATGCACCAGTCCACTCTAAAGAAGACTATTTCTGAATCTAATCCAATTTGCACGGTTCTTATACATGCCATGACATTAAATATCAAAAGCACTTAATAGCACATGGTGCTTATTGTAACCATCTTCCTGGTTAAAACCTCTTTTTCTAAGATTGAAGTAACCTAGTGAAATAAAACACTGTGAAATAACAATGGAAGAAATGTCCATGCATCAGGGATGTGGTGGGTTGGATGAGACTGGATAAGTATGATGCTTCCTGGGGCTAAATGCCAAGACCCTGCTTAGCCCTTCCTGAAATAAAACCCTGGGAGGTTACAGAGAAAGAAATGTCCATTCATTCTTGGCAGCTTCTCAGATTTCTCTTTTAAACAAACTTTAATTTTCACACTGGAGCTGTCTGGTGGTTCACCCAATAAACCCTCTGGCTCAGCACAGACTTTGTTAGTGGGTCGGGCATTCCACATGTGGACCTGATGCTCTTGTTCTCAACTTCCACCTGCGAAAGGTCTCTGACAAATTACAGGGGCCATGTAATTTTCCCCATGAAGGAAAAACCTGGTGATAGACACCGTGTTAGATCTCTGCCCACTTTCAACACACCCATAAAAATAAAGTGTGGCCCAACAAAACCCATGATTCACCTGTCCTTTGTTCTCTGCTTCATTCACCCTGTCCTCCTTTCTTTCTAGTTATCTCTGAGCCTTGGAGCACCTAGAGGTGAAACGAGCAAAATGGGGGTAGAAGTAAGCATTTTGAAGGAATTTTCTATTTTAAACTGACTAGATGGAGACTCAATAAGCATGCATTAGTCCACTCTAAAGAAAACTGGTGATGATCCTCCTGTTAGTTCACTGGTATAGGAAATATATCCAATTGCAACATAGTCTACAAAACAGCCTGTGAGCTAACTCATCTTCCTGAAGTAAAGCAGTTTAAGAGCAGTGTATCTAGTCTAAGTTAATCACTGTCTTTAGAGACCGGTTTAAACACCCATCAAATGCCTGGATCGAAGTAACACCAGAGAGTTCCCAAGTGCCACTTCCTAAACGTAACTGCCCTCCTGCAACTGCATTCTTCTCCTTGTTTTACTAGCTCTTAGTTTCAAAAACTATGCCAAGGGCTTGGCAAATATTTTAAATTCCTCTTATAATGAGGAAGAAAGCCGGCAGATTATATGCAAACTTAGGAATCTCCCATGCTAGGACAAAAGTGCATTGCTACAAATCAGTCTCTACTCAACTTTGTACTGGCTGGGTGATGTGCAGCAGAGAGAGAAGGATTAGTTGAAGTGGTCTCCCGTTCCACACTGAGATCACACACTGTTTATCTAACAGGTGGTGTGTGCCTATCAGCGCACTTGCTATGCCAGCGCAGCACCCTGCACCCTGTTTTCTGCGAGCTGCTGCTCCCCAGCCTGCACACGAGGCTGCACCAACACCTGCTCTGTTCAGTCCCAAGGGAGGTGTGGTGAGGCTTCACTGATGGGAGACCTGAGAGTTGATGTTTGCATTATCAGTTAAGCGTTCCCTGTGAAAACCACCCCAAATTGAGCCTGCTTTTGTTTGGCATAGACAATACAGGCAGGTGAAGGAGGTTGTGTTTCATTGTGAGCTCCTCAGAACTGGCAGTACCTCAGAAATGGCAGTACCTCAGAACAGGCAGTACCTCAGAACAGGCAGTACCTCGGAACTGGCAGTACCTCAGAACAGGCAGTACCTCAGAACTGGCAGTACCTCAGAACTGGCTGTTGCAGCAGTCTTTCCTTGCTATTAATTATGAAGAGCTTTCTTACAGCTGTACAGCTGTAACCATAACACTTGCAAGAAAAAAATTCCCAGTCATGTTCTTCCCTAAGCGAGGTCATTTTATTTGTTTCTTCTGGATTCTCTTATCTCCAGCCATCTGGACAAGTTCTTTCAGACACAGGTAGGAGGGCAGAGCTAGCTTTGGTCTTTTCTTCCACTTGGGCCATCAATGGTGCCTTGTCCCTTTTTAAGGATGAGCTTCAGAAGATGGTCATCTACAACCGGAGAGCTGAATCCGTTCATCTTGGTATCTGCCTGTAATGGGGTGTAACGGGGCTGGCCACCCTTCCAGGCTGGCTGGAGGCTTGTACTGGACTGTGCTTAAGGTAGAGCATGTCCAGGGAGGCTTTGCTTACTGGTTAAATATCCTGTATGGCTAGGACCACATAACATCTTCCGCTCACTAATGTCTGCAGGTTGTTCCATGGTTGAGAATGCCCTCCCCCCACCTGATAGCCCCTAAACCAATCTTTTTAGAACCCTCATTCCCCATATCTTGTTTCCACTACATCTTCAAGATCCACCATGAAGTTAGTAAGTCTAGCCAATGTATTTCGCTTTGACCACTCCAATGCTGATACATAATTGTGTAGTACACTCAAGAAATTACTTTACCTTACCCTCAATGCCCTTGATCTCTGTCTTGATGGAGTCAGGGTTGTGCTTGTATCTGTTCAAAGGAGACTGTATTTTGTAACTACTATGGCTTTGGTAGCCAGCGTTGTATGTCAGGAGAGATAACAAAGCTAGGTAGCAGGCATATTGCAGCTACTGCCTGTCCAAGAAAAACTCTGTGTTTCTCTCTTTTCTTGGGCTTACTCTGGCGGTCATCCCTTGTCTTCTCTCAAGAGATGGTGTTAAGTGTGGTCACTTTTCACTGAGGTGAGTTCTTATGAATTATTTGTTCCAGGATGCATCCACTTTTCTTTTCCCAAGATAAGTGTGTACCTGCTAGGGAAAAAGTGAGTTTTCATTAATTTCCTAAATTATATTAATCCAAATTCCTATCTGGATAATAAAATGTTAATAGTACACAGAAAATAACTCAAAGAGCTCAGAAACCTAAACATAATTGCTTATGAACATGGAGTGTTTATTGCTGTCAAAATTAATCACTTTTCAACTTCCAGCTGTTAAAATCCTCCTGGCAGAACTCCAAGCAATTCTCCTTCAGTTACTTTTCCCTCAATTAAACACTAGTGCAGTTCTCAGGCTCTTGTTACATAAGCAGTGATTTCAAATTGCACTTCTCTGTTCTTTTAACCATAAACTGTCAGAAATTATTCTGCTGCAAGGTTTTTTCTCATCTCAGATTTTACTTGATGTTTATACCAAAGGAGGTATAATGCTTCAAAGGAGGAGCACTAACTTCATGCAAAGACCCTTCATAACTAGTTCTTAGTTGCAAAGTTTAGATGCAGACTGGCCAGAAATGATTTTTGAGGGTGGATGCTGCTAGGTGCTTAGGAGGTAGCTGAGGTAAATGGAAACTTGGTGCACTTGGCATTTGCCAAAACCTTTGGTGCTTCAGCAGAAGTAGGATGCTCAGAAAGCTGCGATGGGCATAGGGGATATCCCTGGATGCACCTCAATCTCACAGAAAATACCAAAGACAAAATAGCTAAAATGTAGGTACTGCCAGTTGCACCACAGTAGGTAGGCTGTTTGCAATCTCCATACAAAAGCTACAGTATAGAAATTATTGGATCTGGGATTGATATGTGGGCTGTAGTTTGGTTTCATGTACTGGCATTTATCTGTAGGCACTCTGGGACAGTAGAAATGAAGATGATTTCTTCGGAAATATCGGGCAGGACAAAAGCCATGTCAGAGCCCTGGTGGTATGCATTCAGACACAATCCAAGCAGTCAAGGTTTTGCCTGTGTGAAGATAGGGTATTTCTTTATCTGTGTCTCTGTACCTAGAGTCAGGAATCTGTGGCAGAGTTATTTTTCATATCTGAGCCTTGACTGCATATGTAAGGCCAATCAGTAGTCTTCCAGACTTGAAAAAATGATTGAAATACAGTGAAAAAGAACAATACAAGTATGGACAATACTGTTTACTTACTTTACTTACTACCTAGCAACACCTTTTTTTAAAGTGCAATTTTGGAATGTATATTTAAAGGGGAATATTCTTAATGATGCAAACAAAGAAAACTGACTCTTGAAAAATCTACTTCTGGTTCTGCAAACGTGTCCATGCCCCAGTAAGGAGACATCGTTTTGGCTGAAACAAGTGTTTCCATTTTTTAAAATTTATGTATTAATTTAGTCTCTTTTTGAGAAGAAGAAAAGCTAGATATTATTTTAGCAAATAAAAGCATCTATGTTTGCATAGTGTGTATTTGTGTGGCATCCCAATTCAGGCAAGCCAAATGATTACACAGGATAGTAAAATATGGCTTCATGAAGGCAGGTTTCATTAAATGTCTGGTTCTGAGTGGAGTGGCATAAACTTAGAGTGTCAGAATCCAGATCCAGCTGAACTGTTACAGTGACCTGCATGTGTGCAGCCAAGTTTATGCTATATACAGCTTCTAAATTTCCTGGGAGCAATGTTTCTGAATGCCAACAAGTAAGAGGGTTTTTCTTATTTTCATCTGTTTTTCCTTCGTCAGTTCTTTCGTTAACACATTGCTGCATCTGGGGTGTATCTCCTGTGCCAGTGATTGCATTTGTGTGTGATGTCAGGTCTGTCAGAAGAAATTACAGAGGCAAAGTGGATGGAAGTCATGGGCTGAGCTGTGCATGTGCACATTTTTGATTGCTGGCTGCACCTTTTTCTTTCTAGACCATTACCTTCAATTTGTGCTCCCCTCCTATCTTTTCCTGACTGCCTCTTTCCCAGGAGAGCAGCACCAAGGAAGTGAAAAAATGAGAGTAGAAGCAGTGAGACTGGAAGCAAACTGCAACCCTGGGCCAGCTGTACCATGTGATAAGCAAACCATCTCTTTTCATGAAACTTAAGAAATTCAACACCTGTGAGAGCTCTGTTGTGGTGTTGAAACTGCTTCACAGGGTTTGTGAGTTATTAATCTAGAAGAGCACATATAGGCAATGTAACTGCACAAACCTTTCACTCTTAGGAAAACAAACTATTGCTTCATCTCCAAATTCAGCAAAGGGCAATACAAGGCTTTCTTGAAGATGGTGGGAGGAAGCAGCCTGAATATAATCAGAAGTTTCAAAACATTACTTTGACAATTGTATCTGATTGAATATAATCTCAGAATCTCAGAAATTACATATTTTCCTGCAGAAATAACCTTTGGTAGAGGAATTAATCACCACAAAAACCAATCGACCTTCAAGGGTAAGAAACTTCTTTGTGGGCAGTGCAGGAATTTAAGTGCTTATTTCCAGGCCTAAGCAACATTATATGCACATGTAATTGTGAACCAATATAATCCCATGCTGGTGCTTGGGTCTATGTATTTGTATATGAAAATTTTTCAATAGCTGGATGCACCAGCTTTAATTAAAGAAAAAGAAAAAAAAGAGAGAAGCATAAACAATTTACTTTGAACTGATATGATTTCTGAGACCAAAATTTCTTTTTAAATTTGCTTTATTGATTTAACGAGAGGTAATAAGGAATGGAATTTAAACTTAGCAAAAAATAATCCAACCTAGGGTGAAATAGGAACATGCTCATTTGCCTGAATATGACAGCTTTGTGCTTACTTTTTCTTAAAAAAACACCCTCAAACAAAACAACTATTGCTTTTCCTGGAAGCATTTTTTTGGTCACATTTCATTGCAGAAAGTAGAAAAAAATAAACTTATTTGTGCTGATTTGATTTGCAGCTATAGCGTAGACAGATTCTGTAAGAGCTGAGGTTTCAAAAAGAAAATCCTCTCGTTGCAGAAGGGAAAAATACCTTTCCTGAGGCATAGAAATGAAACATCGTTTGCCAGATGGAACAAGAGAAAACTTTGAAAAGCAAAATTTGCTGAGATAGCATGCAAAATTGCAGTTTTTTGTCATGTGTGACATAGGCAGACATACACAGAAAGGCATTGGTGACATGCAAGAACTTGACAGCGTGTAATTAAATGTTGCAGCAAAGAGGGCTCTAAACTGTGCCACACAGTGTGAGGTGGGAGTTTTTACTTCCTTGTCTTCTGTTATTCTTGATTTCCAATGGGGAAAGAGGAGAAGTGTGCTCAAAATACCTTTCTCCCACCTTCCTCTTCGCCATTGAGTTTGCCTGGTGCAGAATCAACTTGCTGTCAGCTAGGGTAAAAAATAGAGCAGGTCTGTATCCACTACAAAATGTTTTTGTCTGTAGAGCAAGGGGTTTTGGGAGGTGAGAAATTGCTGCAATGCTGCCAGCTGCCCCCTCAAGCATTCTGGCTCAGTGCTGTATTTTCAGAGTGCTGGGAACAGTAGGGTGACACTAAATGCAACTGCATGAGATTGACAGTGAACACAATTGCTGTGTGGGCAAGCTGCAGGAAAAGGAGATCCCAAGGAGGTTTCTGAAAAATGCCAGATATTTCATTTAAGCACGAAGAAATCCCTGAACCTTGTGAGCACATACTGTTCGCCCTCCCTCCCTACTCCCTCTGGGAAAGAAGAGCATGTCCTCCAACTCAAGGAGTTTGCTCCCACTGCTGCCTGGTGCTTATTTTCAGTCAGACTCCTGCACGACCGAAAGAGCTGCCTGCATGGCATGAAGGTGCCACTGAGGTGCTTTCCACAAGCAGCCAGGGCACCACACAAGAATTAATAGGCGGTCCTAGATCTGCTTCACAAGGCTCTGGCAGCAAAATGCTCCTCAGGACCTTTCCATCATCAAGAATGTCTCTCCAGATATGGCAGGACAGGGAGTTCTCCCTCTGTTCTGCATGATGACAGCCCATCTGGAGGATGTACACAGTCTGCTGCTCTTATAGTATACCTTAGAGGTATAGTAGGAAAAGAAAGTAAAATGACAGGAGATAAAGTGGGTACAGAGAGCAAGGAGAGCACAAGGAGAGGCTGGATTAGGAAGTAAACTATCATGCAGCATATAGTGGAAATATGAAAGTACATAAAGTAAGAGAAGTATTACTGAAAAGAGGCATCTAATCCCCCCTAGACATTAAAGTGCTTTAAAAATGGCATGTTTCAGCTCTCAAGACTGTTAATAAATAGCCATAGTTACAGCACTATACATGTGCCTGTGCTTTAGCAACTTGCACTTATGTCTGGCCATAAAAGTTCAGTGTTGCTTGGCAGAAAATTGTCCCCATGAATGTTAGATCAGCACGCGGGCAGAGCTGATGTTTTTCGGAAAGACAAGGATAGCTGTAGTGCTATTAGTGTCTCAAAAATTAATCTCAGATGTAATAAAGTGAACATAGTTGCACTTTATTCTTGATTTACATAGTGGGAAGAATTTGGTCGCATTTTTGATTTAGACCATGGAGAAAAAGAGGCTGATTCCCATTACAGCTGATCAGAGCCTGTGTCACTAGAGCTGGATATTGCCCTGCCTATTTATGTCACTTGAAATTCCTTAAATTGCTTTCTTACCATCTCTAGTTAACAGTGGTCTCAGCACAGTGCTAATCACACAGGTATTCCTGGCCTCTGGGTTTCCTCAGCAAACTAAACAGTGATTCTTTTTGCTGCATTCCTCCCGGCAGCAAATGCACCAGTGTGCTGCAGGAAAAGCCAATTGACCTACTAGGTACAAGAAAGGCCCAGGGTTAAGGCTGGCATGCATCTGATTATTTTCTCTGACTTAACTTCTCTATGGATTTTCTCCTCTTCCTTTTCTCCCCTTAAGGTTAATGCAGGTAAACCTGAGGTCTGTGGAAGTGTATATCTGAGAAATTTGGACATTGCCAGGACCCGATGGGTTAATACATGTGTTTGGCCAGGACCTCATTCTCGGTGACTTGCACTTGTGTATCCCAGATATGTCCCAGCATCTTATTCTCGCCACTTCTCTGCACCAGCTATTGCAGTAAGTGTGAATGCTGCTGGTGGTGTTGCAATGACAGCAAGTATTGCGTTGTGCTGTGGCTGCTCAACTCAATCCTTCAGTGTCCCTGCAGCCAGATCACCTGTGACAACACTGCAAAGTCCCTTCAGGCTCCGCTGATGTATGTGTTGAAGCAACAGACATGATTCTCTCCAACTTAATGACATTCTTGTTTTGCGTTACACGGCGTCTGTGTTTTTATGGAAATAGGCACACCATTAAGTGGGAACCTGCTTAGGCCACAGATGCATGTACAAGTTTGGCAAGTCAGTCTGCAAACACATGACGCTACTTTTGAAAGTCACTTAGTCCCAACTCTGCCAACTAACACCACAGTCAGTAGCAACATTTCCCACGCTTTCAGGTATCTCGCTTTTGATGCTTGGCTTCCTGATGCACATTCACATGTACTCTCTGCCCATTTATAAACACAAGCTGAAGTGTATTTTTCTCCTGTTTTACCTTTTGGGAGATATCTCCTGGCAACTCTGGAGCTCAGCCTCGTTAGGTCCTGTGGGTGCTATCATACCTCAATATGATCCAACTTTACCAAATGCAGGCTGTTTTACGGACAGACAACAGGCAACATGTATTGTTCCCACCTGGAGTGAGTGTACCTATAGGATACCCATATTATGAGCACTGCTGTCATGGGCATCTAGGCAGCAAGCTCTGGGTGGATATTCCCATTGCACAGGAAATCATTTGTGCTTCTTTATAGTCACCAACTTCGTGTAAAGAGAAAACTGAGAGATATTGGTGTGTGGACTGTAGTGAATATAGGTGTCTCATGAGAGACCCTCTGCCTCACTGAGAAGCTCTTTCCTGTGCCAAAGGTGGCAGGTCCTTAAAGTCCACAGTAAAGCCAAACTTTCCCAGGAGACACAGGCTTTTTGTTAACTGGATGAAATTATTTCAGTGTAACTGAAACGGCCTGTTACAGGCCTTTTTCCAGAGCCCTGGCTTGGGACAGAGATAGGAAAAAAATCTCATCAGGCAAAAATCCAGAACAAAATAGCATCCAAAAAATGCTTTTGACAGGAGACCAAGACACTCCCAGTAGCCCTGGCCCCTTACAGCCAAAAAGGGGATGCTGGGTCACCTTCAGCTGATGTAACACTGTTGCATTGTTGCTTTACTGAATTTATTTATGTCTGGGGTTATGAATGACTAGCATACCTTTACCCAAGGCAGAATCTCATTGTGTCCAAAGCTTTTTTGCAAGAAGGATCTGAGGTATCTGGGTGACCAAACATTAAGTGACAGATGAAATCCCGTTCTGCACACATGAAATATTGCCAAAAAGAAAAATAACATTTAAACAAGTAGTTTACAGCAAGCAAAATAAGTAATTTTTCACACTGCACATAATTACATTATGGAATTGTTTATTACAAGGATATGTGGAGACTGAGAGTGTAAATAGGTTCAAGTAGTGAGTGAGGAAGTTAAAAGTAGAAAGGAGTAAAAGGAAGGTGTTTTTTGACTTCAGAGGGCCAAGCACATATTGATGTTATCCTGGTTTACATGGAACATAATGTGAATAGTCACTGAGTCTCATTCCTGCTCATGTTCCAAGAAATGATGCCTATTGCCAGAGACAGCATGCAAAGTATTAGGAAGATGTCCCAGAACCAGACTTGTGATTTAATAAGATCACAAATCAATCAGTGAACTGACTGTAGCTTAAAGAGGAGGTAAGAGCTCTCTCGTAAGGCCTAGCCTCAAATGCATGCTGGAACATCCCTTCTAATTCATTAGACTCAGGGAGATTTTATTCCAAATCTTTTTATATTAGCCCAATGTCTGAACCTCCTCTGAGTTTGAACATAATCCTAAAAGATAAACAAAATCATGAGGGACCAATTTTTCAAGAAATTTAGCTGACATCTAGCTATCAAGTGCTGTCCACACTGTAAAAACAGAGTTAGTAGGTATTAATGCTTTGACTAATCAAGATAGGTACTGTGGAAAGGAATTTTTGCACACCTCCTAACAATTTTTTTGTCAGGCGAGGAAAAATTATAGGTTTAATAAGCTTATTTGCAAGCCTTTAATGTGCCACTCCTGACAAATACCATAGTGTCACTATTTATTTAGTGAATTCTACACTGAAGACTGTCCCAAGATGTGATTCGCTAAGCTACATGCTGCAGTTATATTCTCAACAAAGAAGTAAGAGAATTTGTATAACCGTCTAATTCCAGTCTGATAGTCCAGTCCTCAGAGGTGATCAAGTATTTACCGTTGAACTAGAGAGTCACTGAATGTTAGACAGAAGGGTAGAGGGGCAAATCTTCCCACTGTACGACCCAGGAGATTTGATCAGGAGAGAATGGAGAAACAGCATGGCTCCAAGACCATGTCAATCTCAGTTGTAAAATCTCTTCAGTAGATGGAAAGCCTCATTTTCCAGTGTGACTAATCAGTTTTGTGCCGGCGCAAATCTCTTGGCTTCATGGGAAACTCTATTTATGGATTCGAGTTAAATTTTTCAGGCTGAACAATTTTTCTTGGTTTTTTTTGCCCCCTGCTCTCTGCACTCAAGAAGTAGGGGAGGTGTTGATCCCCCTTTCTTTTTAACAGATAGCAGTCAGCATGCTTGTCTATGATACAGGAACCTGTATCATATTAAAACCTCTATGTTGCCTTGCATTTAAGAGGGTGCCCTCAATCCTGGAGCTGTATGATCTTTCTTCAGGCTTCTTTTGTTTCACTCCGAGTCTCCCCTGTGCATGGTTTTTCACTTTCCAGAACACATTTATCAAAATTAAGATAGAAGTCCATATCCTACTTCTCCAAGGAGCATCCAGTTTATCATGAAATTATAGTAAATCTATTTCCATTTGTTTTCCAAGTACTTCAGAATTTTATAGCAAAATGGAACACCATTAGGATAAATGCAGAGGAATTGTATAGATGTATCATGTCACCTTCCCTTCTGAATACCATATAAAACAATATTCAGAGAATGTACAGAAGTTAACTCCCTGCCCTCTGGGTTATTGATTAATCAGAGAAACTTGTTCTAACTCATTGGTTTAGTAGATGGGGCCTAAGACTAGCACTTCATTTTCATTTTTATTGCTTTTTGCTAAATGTGTGGAATAGGATCTGTGTTGTTTTTACACTTTTTATTCATCAAATTAAACCTTAAATATTTAAATTCCACTTGGACTGATCTGAAACGTCTTTTGGATTTAACTACCACCCTAAGTCTCATTGATTTATTTAAACCTGTAAGAAGCTGAGACATGTATTATTCACCCACTCACTAGTACTTAGTTTTTGATAACGTAAAATGATAACCCATATCACCAGCAAGGCTCTTTATTAATATCATTTCTCATGAAATTTGCCATTGTAACTTTTTGACAAAGCTTAGCATTTATTTTTCTTGAGGTATAGCTTTTCATTCTGTTTCAGGTAATAGGCAGAACTTCAAATGAGTCCTTTTAGTCCAGTAAACAGGAACTCTGCATAACACTACTCAGTTCAGCATTATTTCATATTTTTCAGTAGATGTCTTTGCTTCACCAAAATCTACTTGCATGTTAATGATTTTGTCTGCGACGTGCTGGCTGCACTCCTTTTTTCTTTTCCCACAGGGGTGAAGTTAATGTATTTGCTTCAATCCAAGCAGCCATAAACGAGTATTCTCACAGGTCTGTATATGATACAGCTCTCACTCCGCTGCATGTTGCCAGTTGCCAGAATGGGATCTTGCTGCACCCGCAGCTGCTGCCAGACTCTCATTCAATGCATGCACCCAGCCCAAAGGCTGCAACCATTACTCTCAAGAGAAACACTCCTGTGTTTTTCCATAGTCTCATCACTTTGACATTAGCAGTATTATTGCTGCCTCCTCTAGGCAAGTTCACTGAGCAACTGGCACAACTCTCTGGCACAACTCTCTGCCAGCCTCCTGAGTGGCATAGGCTATTGCGTGCATCTCATACCTTAATCCAGGTTTCTGTATTGGCTTCCTTATTTCTTTCCAGAGCATCTTGTTGTATTGCAGTGGAACTTGTTAATCAGACTGACTTAGCTGAATACGGATGAAATTAGTGCTTCTGCTGTTCTTGTGGCCATTGCTGTTGCAAGTGTTTGTTTTTATTTCACATGTTCTATAAGTGCTGGTTTAATCAATTTTTCAAAAGATTAATTTTCTGGTAAAAGCACTAAAATCTCTGTATCTGCGAAGAAAATGTGCCTGCAATAGTAATCACCATTTAAACTTTGATTTAACTATAGGGTGATAAGATGCTCAAATCACTGAGGTCCTACTGCTAGAGAGAAGGATCTTTTTCTCATATTGGATATTTTCCCCTTGTTTGTCCCCAGATATAAATTCTTGTGAATTGATTGCAGGATGTTCTTAGAGAAAAGTCCCATTTTTGCTATTTGTTTCACTTGGTAGGTCATCAGGCCCCAGAGCTCAAATTTGCATCAATTGCATTCCCATTGTAAGACCATGACAAACTATTGGAGTGATGGGGACAAGAGAAATTAAACACTTTCAGAAGAATGGCTTCCAGACACAGTCACTAAGACCAGTGTCTGTCATTGCAAGGTGCTGCAGTCGTTAAGTGTGCCCCCGAAAAAGTAAGGACAGTTCAGATTCACAGCAGACAATCACAGCACAATGGACATGACACTGGAGTCACAAGCACAAAGGGATGCTGTCCCTGACGAGCTACAATGGTGAGGACCTGGTCACATGAAGATGAGCCTGGCACCCATCCCCATAGCTAAGCCAAGCAGAACAAAGGCTGCCTTTGACAATCAGCATTTCACACATACAAACCAACTTCGACTTCTACTTTAGCAGGCAAAATAGGCATTAATTCTACCAGTAACTGCAAATCACTCTGTTCACACATCTCAGAAGCTGTATGAGGTAGGCCCCCTGGTTGTTTTCCCCCTCCTCATATTTCTTGATCCCAGCTGAAGAACAACAGCCTCACTGATTCATCAGACTCCCTAGGACTAAAGTCGTATGCCAGCTGTTAAATGGGCTGACACCTACATAAAAATATCTTGTATTAGTATGGGGAAAAGCATTATTGCCAGAAATCAGGCTTATGAGCCATTTAAGAAACACGTAGCTTTTTAGCTTCTGCATGTTGTCTGTGCAGCTCCATCACTCCTGCTCTGGCCTGCTTTCATCTCACTGGTGGCTTTCCCTCCTGACATTAGGAATATCAAACTCAAGAGAAATAGACTCCTCGAGCTTTTCAGGCTGCCCTCTCCTAGCAGAGGCATGTGCTGGCGATGACTCAAATATTGCAGACTGAGCCAGCCTCAAGTGAATGCCAGCATTGTTATTTTTGACAAACTTTTCATAGCTGTCTGAAAGAAGAGAAAAGATAAAGTTGAAATGTTGATTTCAACTTTATCAAGTTAAGTTAATCTCAACTTTAATTGTTTCCAACAAAAGCTGCTAAGGAGAGTTTCTTGGCTTGGCACCTGGGGACATGTATGAGGCTTTGACAAGCATTGCATGTTATTTTGAAATCTCTTAGACTTTTTTGTTGCTTTTCTTTTCCCCCTCAGATACTGCTTCACAAAAAACAACTCTCGCACGATAAAGAGGTACAGCCAGAAAACATAGTGACAGCCAGGAACTTTCTGCCCATACTCTGGCACTAATCTCCTCTCTGGTGTTGGCTCATCCCTCTGGTTCAACATGAGGAACTTCGATAATGGGACTGCACAATGGGAATAAATACAGTTGGATAATGGAGGTGGTCTTCCTGCTTGCAGAGCCATGGAGCAGCCACCAGACTGAGTGTGGCCATGAGGAGGGCTGCACTTGCAAACGCCTAGGGCACGGCAGGTAGCAACTCCTCACCGTGTGCTGTGGGGAATGGTCCCTGATCCTCACTTTTGATTTGAGTTGATTGCTGGAGCTTTGCAGTAAATATATAGATCAGTTTGTGTGTAGGATGTGCCGTACTGGGAGTACCAGTCCTTGTGATCCCCACTGGCTTACTCCATCTGCCATCCATGAAGAACTTCCTCCTCTGGGGGGGGTGGGTGGCTCAGTTTGAATGAGTGACATACAAGTCCCCAACTATAAATGTCTTGTGGCATCCTCATGGCAGCCTACAGCTAGTGTATTGAAGCCTGACTGGCCAAAGAACAGGACTCTGGACTTCTCAAAATAGATCAGAGAAGACATTCAGAGCAAGACAAGTGAGGCAAGGTAGATCAGCAAAGTGCTATGGGAAATGAGGATTGCTATTACAGTTGCCCTTTAGGGCAATGATTATTTTACATCATCCACCTGCCTCCCCTGTGATCTTCTGCTAAGTTTTAGTACAATGTTTATGTTCTGAAGCAATTAAAATTTGAACAAATCTTCATTAGGAGATGCTTTATGTTTTTTCTCTCATAGGATTTTGTTTTCCCACGAGCATCACATGAATTTTGCGTGAAATCGGAAAACAAAGTGAACGGTTCTGCCTCCTTTTGAAACTGGAGGAATAGAGGCCAAACTCTTTTATTCCCCTTGGCAAGTCAAAAAATAAAACCTATGGCAGGAAGCTCACTTGGCCTAGTTTTCAATCCTCTGATGAAACACACTCTACAGTTACATAATTCATCTAACTCCCCTCACCTGATTTTGGTCCTCAACGCCTCTTCTCAAAGAAAAGCAAGCACTGAAGAAGTAAAGATTAATAATAGTAAAAACATTGCTCAGGATAGAGAACCTGCTTGATAGATTACATCAGTTCTAGCTGGAGAAGCAAAATTTGATGGCCTGATACACAGCATCCATAAACCCCCCTTGTAGCTACCTCCATAGTAATGACCATTTTTATAAGCATGCAGGAATGTTATTTCTTATATGCTCTGTGTCATCTTATTCTCAGCCAGTCATGGAAGCAAGTGCTTCTATTGAAAAAATAGTAGTGAGGACTGCTCATGGCCTCTAAATTAAGCATAGGCTTAAGCTATTGCACAGCTTTTCAGTGCATACTATCTTGCAAGATCCATCCTCTAGCTGCTCTGTTTTTCCTCACATTATTGGTCTTGTGTGGGCCGCTGAAAAACTAAACAGCTCTGCATGTGATTCACTGACAGTGTGATTTGCCCAAGTGCCTGATTAAAAATAATAAACCTCTTCCTTTTAAACATCCCCCTTGTCCTTTCAATGCAACAAGAAACTAAGCTGACATCCTTGACTTTACCTCATACTGAGGTTTTAATAAGGCTGGAGATGTGTGAGTATCAGATTACTTCCTGGTGAGAATCAAATTGCTATTTCCTGAGGGCACTTGACCTACTTCCAACCAGAGAAAGTAATGTGCTTTTCAGACGGCAAAACTAAGTTTTATCCTTTATGTGTTAACAGTTCTGTTATGGACAGGTCTCATCCTCTTTACCCAGTTACACTAATTACTTCATAGTCAAAGAAGTTCTTGGAATGGCTGCGATAAATAATGACAAAGATGCTTTTATTTAGAAACCAGTTTTCTTTGAAGCCTCAAGGCCATTTTTTTTTTTGAATGGAAATATTTGTAACATGGAACAAACAGCTGAAGTTGGAACATATTTATTTATTAAGGCCAGTGCTTAATCCTAACTGCTCTGCTGGAAAGTGTGTATACCTCAAGGCCTGTGCATAAACTATTTTATACCTAGGAGCCAATTTTCCCTAGGCTATTGACCAGTTCAGTATTAACATCACATAGATACGTATGACTCAATGTAAGGAAGGCAGAAGTTATCTGCAGAAAGAGATAATACTGCCTCCCAACTCTCACCCAGCCCTGCCACACACCACATCTGATGCCTGGAAATTACAAGAAACTAGAAGTATCTGATATCAGCAGTGCTTCCAATGATCTTGCTGCACCAGTTTGTCTTGCTTTGTGGCGTGCATGTCTCAAATGGTATTCAGCAGATGGAGTAACAGAGTCCATGAATAAACAAAAGTTCTTACTGATGGTGCATCCCTGTGGTAAGCCCTCAAAGTGTGTCTCAGGTTATCTGGGCTTCTGTTACTTTTCAATCAGCAACCACGTTCAGCTTGACTCTGCAGGATTTGTGAAGTGTTTCACTGCACAGCCTTGGCATGTGTAGAGAGCCCTCCTTCCCATGCAGGGAACGAACAGAGTAAGAGTGTGCTTGCTGTAATACTTGGTGTACCTCTTTTCACAGCACCTGCTCGGGTGGAAGTGGTTCACTATCTCCTTCCTTCATCTCAGAGACAGGATCCACTTTGCTCCACATGTATTATTGAGAGACTCATCCACTGAAGGGGTGAAGCTCTGACTGCCTTGTGTGGACTGTGTATCAGGTTCCACACTACTGATTTTACTTGGTGTATTGGGGGGGACAGGAGGTCGCAGTTTTTCGATTGTTGCTACAAGTTCCTCCAGTCAGTAAATTTCACCTGGCTGTGGAAGGCATTTTAAGGAAGTGGTTATGCAATGAGCTCTGGGGAACTGTGTTGGTTTTGCACGGCCTGGTTTTTGGTAGCGGGAGGGGGGGTGCACAGAGGCAGCTTCTGTGAGAAGCTGCTGGAAGCTTCCCCCATGTCTGGGCGAGGCAATCCCNAAGTTGCAGCAGTTTTGGGGGGACTGCTGCTCGTGAGATTGGAGCCACGCTGGAGAAGTTCATGGAGAACTGTCTCCCGTGGGAGGGACCCCACGGTCTCACAGGGGAAAGACTCCCCTCCCTGAGCAGCAGAAGAAAACCTCGGGTGACCAAACCCCCACTCTCTCTCCTTGTGCTGTCAGTGGAAAGGAGGGAAGTGTTGGGGGAAGAAAAGGTGTTTTAAGGGCTTATTTTACTTCTCATTATCCTCATCTGATTTTGTTAGTAATAAATTCACTTTGTACCTTTAAGTCGAGCCTGTTTTGCCCTTGAAGTGTTTTCTCCCAGTCCTTATCTCAACTCATGAACCCTTCATTAATTTTTTTCTCTCCTCTGTCCAGCTGTGGCAGGGGAGGGTGAGCAAGCAGCTTCCGTGGGTGCCTGTTTGGCCAGTGTCAAACCATGACAGGAAAAAGTTTCAGTTTGTGTGTCTATGAAATTTGTTACTAAAAATGTCAGTTCACACAGTTTCCTCCAGCTTCCTCTTTTCATCATGTAGCCTGAGATTTCTTGCTGGTTTCCTTTTCCAGACACGAATTTCTCAAGGCATTACTTCTTCCATTTATTGTTTGCTCCAGCATCCTTTTAAGCAATGGAATACTTGTTCCTTTTTAGCGGTTAGACATGTTTGAAACTGGAGAAATACACCCTAGGAAGTACAAAGGTTCATCATCTACAGGGACAGTTAGGACTAGACCATTTATCTTGGCATAACACTGGTAACTGAAGAGCTTAGCCAGTGCTCATTTT
The DNA here is from genome assembly GCA_013397845.1 of Melanocharis versteri. NCBI lineage: Eukaryota > Metazoa > Chordata > Aves > Passeriformes > Melanocharitidae > Melanocharis > Melanocharis versteri. The sequence goes on from VZTG01002435.1 coordinate 401,187, forward strand.
CATACATGGCTTAAGTGGTGGGACTGATGTAGCTGATCATATTGTGTAGCTAAGTGCTTGTAAACAGTCGTTGTCATTCCTTCATAGCACTTCACAAGGTTTACACTCCAAGCACAGGGATTTTCTTGGCTTTGACCAGCTTTGACATCAGTGATTTCTATGAAAACTACTTTTATATTGGGAGAAATGTAAGGAAACATATTTGTGATGTAAAATCTACTACTCCCACTCCAGCCTGCCTTCCAGCTCCCTCCTGCTGGAGAAGCTTTCTTCACCTGGGAAGTTCCCCAGCACAGGCAATAGCTCTGGTGCCACAGGCTTGGTCTTACATCTTGTCTTAACTCTTCTCACTTGCTCAGGATAATGGGAAGACTCAGTAGGCAGCAATTGTCCATCAGTAGAATTGTGGTGTCCTTATGTCCTGCTTTCTGCTGAGGAATTTATTGCACCATTAACGCTTGTGTGTGCTTCTTTTCTCTGTGGACCAATCTAACACTTGCTTATAAGAAATATTGGGCGTTGAGAAAAGACACAGGGGCAAAGAAAGGTCCCAGAGGGCCCATGAAGGTGCTGGCTGTGTTAGTTGAAGCAAGGTAGGGAATATTTGTCTTCCTCTCTGAGGACAGTAGCTCTTTTGGCTGGGCTTCTGCCTTTAGTTTCAAGCTAAGATTAATGCTTGGTTGCAGAGGATTTTGTTCTTGCCCCCAGTGAAGTTTTACATTGTCATTTAAATCATTTTCCCCACTGTAAGATCCTCTTGGGAGTGGAGCAAGACAGCAGTTTGCTGTCTTTTGAGACTTGGAGGGCTTTGGGATATTCAACACTACAGAAGCAATTTAGCACCCCAGAAGATTGAATTTCACTGTAGAAAAATTCAAAAGTAAATGAAGCTCTGGCTTGAATTTCTACAGACTAAATGGATAGATAATGAAGGCGGTATTTCCAGCAAAGAGTCTGGGCATGGGTACATAATAGGATGTAACTGAGATCTGTCATACCACCCTCTGCCTCTGTGGCTGGCCACCCACATGCTTTAGTCCACCCATGGTGGCCTAGAAAGTTCTTACTCCCCTTTATTTGAATTCCACCCATTTTTCTGCTTGCAAAACATCTATATAGAGGTTTAAAAACATTTGATACTCCAGAATACACAGTGAGTGTTTGTTACAGGTTCATTTTAGCTGTCCATAGACAATTGACCAAGACTCTTTGGTGCATTACTAGTTGTTCATTGTCAGTGAGGGTTGTTGGGCACTGAAGAAACATGGTACCACTTTTGATGATGAACTGGCTGCCTCTGAAACCACCATTCTGCAGTGGAAGTGACTCTGCAAACATTTATAACCTGAGCTAACTCAGAAACATTTTGGAAATATTCTTGTAAATTAGACCTGGCTAGACCAAACAGGGCAGAAAGCAAGCAGAGATCATAAAAACCATTAAAACAAAGTTGTGGTAACACAGTCAGTTTGGATACATGCTAATGAAAATGACTCTTTCAATTACAATTTTAACTCTAATTCACACTTTGAGCCACATTCAACAGAAGAGTAGTTACACAGGTCTGTCAAACAAAGATATTTAAAACTTCCTTTATTTAGTTAAATAGACACTTTTGAGCCTTAGCCATATGGTTTGTTGCTGTTAGCTAAATTCTTTGTGTACTCAAATTAATTTATTCTGTAAGTTTATGGAAACCTACTGGCACATGCTGTGTATTTCACTGGAAAGTTACAGTTTTTCTACAGCTGTTATAAGAAAATGAGGACAAGTTTCTGATGGATGAGTATGTTTGGAGTTTTGAGAATATTTTTGTTACTCATATGTGGCTTTTGTTACTGATCTGTGGCTCACAAAAAATCATATAAGACTGAGATCTCATTTTGTGGAGTGAAATTTGTAATAAAAATTTTGCAGGACAGTCAAAGTAGTAGCTGGAATTGGTTTGGGGTTTTGGAGTTGGTTTTTTGTAAGCTGATGGCTCTTGTGAAACAGTCATTGTACAAAGATTTGAGAATGGATGCTGATCTTTCAGTTTTTACATTTTTGTCACTGCATGAATGAATCTGAATAATGGTGGAAGCATTGAAATAACACTTGAAAAAAGCATTAGGTTGTCGGCAGTGATTATGAAGGCCTTTTCTACATCCAAGAAATAAAAATCCATCACAACCATGTATCAAGAGCTCTGAAGTTGGTGGGGATTTTTAGTGTGTAAAAGTTGTAGCAGGATTAATGCTTTCTTTGGGTCTTTGGGTCTAATTCCAAGCTTATTGCTCAAGAGGATGGAAATTAATGACTTCATTCTGAAAGCGATTCAGATGGGTTTCCACTGTTTCTCAGAGGGGCTGGCAGATGAGCTCTGATTAACTGCAGCTGAAAAGGTGTAGGCTTGCTGTGTTGCAGTCCTAGAGTAAAGCTTGGTGTGACCAGACAGTGGACAGATCAGGTAGTAGCAGGTCTGTTGCATGGAGGATCTATATGATCTGGCAGAGAGAAGCAGAATGCCTACTAAAGCTCCGTGCTGACCAGGTAAGCTCAATTGTGGCTCAAAAAAAATTGCCATGGTGAAAGCTGTGAAGCAAGTGTGAAGGGAAAGGCCTTCTATTGAAGATAGGGTACAAGTGTAAATAGCTGAAAATACAACCAAAATTGATAGACCAGCTGCAGGTATCCTGAAAACTGTGGTCTGCTGAGGCCGTGAATTTCAGCTCAGAAAAATCTTTTTACATGGAGGCAAGATTTCCCTTTTTGTTTTATCACTTTCCCCTGGGCATGACAAAATACTCAAAAACTGTAAAGACAAGACACTTTAGAAAACCTTTCTGTTTCAAGAAGATTACAGGGTATTTTTTGAGCAAGATGGCAAGCTACTCTTTCTGCATTCTGAACACACGCATGTTTTGCAGGATGATCCATACCTATTGTTTTGCCAGCAGAACAAACAGTGAGACTATAGTTTATTTGATTTCAAGGCCACCCTCTGCATGAATGGAAGGTGGTGTGTTGGCCACTCACCCTTGTGTGAGGTAATCCATGAAGTGACTCCATGCAGATGATATCTAAGTCCACCATGTTGGTCAAGCCAATGTCTTTTCCTAAGAGCTACCTGCCTCTTGGGCCAGGTATTGGGGAGAGTATGTGTGCTTACCTGTTTTACATAGGTTTCTGTTGATATTCTGTTGGTTCTGAAGATGAATGAAAATATTTTTTAGCCTCTAAGCACTGGGATAATGAGAATACTATATATATGGTGCACCCAGGTATGCTGTTAGGAAAATACCAGGAAGTAGAACAGTGTCTAAGGTATCTGCAGCTGATGCAACATGGGATGAGAGCTGAGGGGTGGCTGATAGGGAATGGCACAGGAAGGGCAACGGTGGCTTCATTAGAATGGTAGTGTCACCCAACAAAGAGACCAGTTTGCAGACGGATTTGTTGAGTTTCCACTGTTCTCAGTGCAGTGTCTCCCCAGGGAGAGAGCTCCACTTTTTTGGGGAAAGCCTGGGGTTCAGGCAATCTACATTCAGTTGACAGTGGGCAGTAGTTTCATACTGTCTGCTGTTCTTGCTCCTATCTGCTACTCATGACTTGCACTGATTTAGGTTGCTTGTTGTTACTCAAGAAAGATTCTGCATGGAAACTTACTCTCTTTCCGTATAGAAACTGGAGAACACACTGAGCTAAGATGTCTTGAAATATTTAGGTCCACTGTGTATGGAAATGCATGTTTTACCTGTCTGCTAGATAGCTGCATTAAACCAAGTAAAAAGCTCTGCAACAGTTCTTCAGACTTTAAAAACAGCAACAATGGCCACAAGCACAGAGCAAAACCTCTTCATTGCCCTCTTCAGTGGAAATGGAAATTCCTGAATGGAAAGAGAGGTGGTGACAAATCTATGAGGTGACATCCACCTCTCCCACTCCCAACACTGAGAGTAAGTGTTGAGCTGTCTTATATCTTCACCTTTCCCTTCTCAACTTTCTGTGCTGCAAGCTGGGGTGTGACCTTTTCCTCCACATGGTTCATTGATTTCTGTTCTTGGTAGTGCAGGTCTTTCCGCTCTCCTTAGACACAAAATTAAACTTTAATTCCAATGTAGATGGAAAGACTGCTGAGTGAGGGTTCTGCTGAACACTCAGTGAGATCTTCTGGGACTTAATTATGCCTCAGGTCTCTCGTCCTTTCATCTCATTGAATCCCATCCCCCTCCCTGCCCTGACATTTCCTTCGAAAGGCAGCTCCTTTTTCCCAAGCAGCTTCTTTTTTTCCTAGGTAAAAACTGCAGCTTGCCTGCTTATTTTGCTTTTTATACAGGGAATGCCTGTTGCTGATAGCAGCTTGATTTGCATGCTGTCAGAAAACCTTATCAGCATTGCCATGGAGGACTGTAAAGCAAACTGGTCAATTAGTCATGTACAGCTCATTTTGATTCCGGTGACTAGTTATTAACATAAGTAAACAGAAATTCACCTAACTTAGTGAATTAGTACTTTGAGAAGGCAAAATGAACATCCTATAAGTACTTTGGGGGCAAATAAGGAGATCAATGCCTGTAATGCATCACAGTAACTAATTAAGTTTAAATACTGTACTAATCTCAAGACTGCTCAGGAAATTCTTCTGGTTTTTTTTAATATCATAGGGTAAAAATGCAGTCAGTGAGAGATAGTCCTTCCGTCTCCAGAAAGTGGAACTGAAAGTGCTTCATCAGCTCATTTTCTCCACAGTGTTTTTATTACATACCCTTGTCTCACCCTGCTCGCCTACCTGCTGAAGCACTCTGTGCTAGGAAACAAAATGACCCTAGGCCAGCATCTTCTGACTGCACTGCTCAAGTGAATGCTGCCACAAGGGCCCTTACTCTCACAAGCAGAGGACAATGATTCTTGCTCTATTTCCAGCCTCACTAAATCTCAAGTGACCTTTCTGAGTCACATCAGCAACTTTGATGCAAACAAGAGGCTCTCAAACGTTGGAGGTGAGCCTGCATCTATACATTCCCTTCTGGACCTTGCATTAGACTTTGGTTCTCATAGCTTGGCGAGTTTGTTTCCTCATGCTCTTGAGATGGAAGAACTCCAGCAACACCTTTCCAAAATAAATTTTGTTCAGCTATATTCTCTGTACAGTATTGCTGATCATAGGTATCACACAACCACAAGTCAGGCTTTGAAAAATCATGAGACTCACTTGAAAATCTTGACATTTCTTCTGGTTTTAAAATATTCTGAGGTCTTTACGTGTCTTCTAGAAAATCAGTTGTCTTTCATGGTAACATTTACCAGACTGTTTTTCCACAATGTTTTGTTGTAAACAAAACTTGAAATTCTCCCCACATCATTTTGGGAACCTTTAAAAAAGGTCTTACCCATGAGGAAAGGCTTGGTGAGGAGGAAGCTATGAAATGCCATGCTTTATGAGTAATCCTCTTATTAAGTCATTGCAAACCTGCATTTATAAATATAATATGCCATCCATTTTAAAGAAGATCCTAAAGAGGACAGTTAATGCCATGGATACCACTCCAAGTTTAGCCCTTTTTACCAAACTAACAGAATCCATCTTCTTTCAGCTTTTAATAGTACCTAACAGCCCCATGCCCTAAACCTGCTAGGTGCTCTGTAGCAGCTCTCCAGATCCTGCCATTTTATACATGTCATTGAATACTCTGGGTAGGAAGTGATGTTGGGAGGTCTTTAGTCTCCCTGCTGGAATCAGAGCAGACTGCAATGTTGTATGAAATTGCTCAGGGTGTCTCCCTGTCAAATTTTGAAAATGTCCAGGGATGGAGTATGGGGATCCCATGAAGTCTCTGACAGCCTGTCACAGTTCTTAATCGCGGTCACAGAGAAGAATTTTCCTTATGACCAGTTCAAATTTCCTTTCCTGCAAACTGTGATCACTATCCATTGTCCTTTGACTGTATACCTCTCAGAAGAGACAAGATTTGTATTCTCTACAACTTTGTTCCCTATAGCCCTGAATAAATGGCTGAAGAGAGTTATTAGATTTTTTTTATTTTCTCCCCACTTTCCTTATCCTCTCAAAGGTCATATGCTCCAGCTCCTCACCATATTAGTGACCTCCCTCTGGACCCACTCCCAGAACTGAAGACTACTCCAGATGCAGCCTCACAAGTGCCAAGTAGAAGTGAATCATCATTTCCTTTGACCTAGTTTTGATACTCTTGCATTGCTGCAAGAGCTTAGTGCTGATTCAAATTGACTTCTTTCCTACCAGGACCCCAAGATCCTTTTCTGCAGGGTCTCCAGCCTGTACTAACATAGGGAGCTCACTTCCATGTGTAGCATTTTGTATTTCTTAGATCTAACTCCGTAGTAACCCTTTTGGCCCATTCATCCATTCTGAAAGGTAGACCTGCCCCTCCTGCGTTTTGGCTCCTCATACAGTTTTCTCAGATCTGCTGAGAATGGAAAATGCTGGTAGCAATCCTACTATTTCTTGCAAAGATACCAAATATTTCATGCCTTATTGATACATTCTTGCAATGTGTGGATCCCCAGATCTGCTACCACCATCCTGCTCTGCAGAGCAGAACAGTTGAGGAAAGAGTTGATAACCACTCTGTTGTACAAAGAGGCAACATCTTTCTCTTGGTCTCTCACTGTATTTTGTGATGCCATCCTTCTCTCCCCAAATGTAGTTTGCCGTAGCTCTTCTGTGCTGTTCAAGTGGCAAAGACTGAGCTTTGATGCCTCGCTTTGTGCACATGCTAAAGGCATACATTGTTGACTTAGAAAGCAGTCAAACAGCAGGCAGTTATTTCCTGTTAAAAGATAGGCAGGGAAGGGCCACCTGCACACTTCTGTAGCAGCTTTAACAAAATCATTGGTTTTAATCAAGTATCTTTTTTCATGGAAAGGTTAGTGCAGAATCAAATGTCCTTTCCTATAATTTTCTGTCACTGAGAAGTGTTCATCACAGATAGCTGTGAGAACTGCTAAAACTGCAAAACAAAAAACCCCTATACTTTTCATTAGGAGTCCACTGCTGACTCACATAGTGTCTGCTTTGTTCTGTAGGTGGTAATAAGGTGTTGAAGAGCAGGTTCCTGGGAGCAGTGGACAAAAGAACTGATGTTTCTAACAGATACAGTCCCCTTCTTGCACTAATTTTATCTCTGGAGCTGCATCTCTGCTGCTGTACCTTAGGCTAAAATTCTGTAGACCCCTCTGCTCAGGGGAAGTTTAGCATCATTCCAGGTTCATGTGCACATGGGTGGCTCCTCTACCTTCTGATGGGGGTGCAGTCCAAATCAAAACTGAGCCTCAGAAAGGAGCAGCTTCAAATTATAGAGACGTTACAGTTTGGATCATGATAATTATACAATACTCCTGGCTAAGAAGATAGGTAACAGCCAATCAGTAGCTCTTTTTCCTTTCCCCTTGACTGGCAAAGTCAGCTGGTGAGGGAGAATTTAGAAGCAGATACCTTTCTACACTGAGATTTTCTAACTCAGTTTTCAGCGTTTGGCTTTAAAGTCCAGGGGAAGGCTACCATGCATGGGAAGCAATATCACAGTAAGGAGAGCAGTCATTCATCCTACAAAAAACGAATTAGTGTTTTTAATCCCTTGGTTTTTTCCTTATTGACACTTGACTACTTCTTACCCTTTACCCTATAGGTAGGAAGAAAGACAAGAAGGTGCTTGTTTAACTCTTAGAATATCACTCCTTAGCTAGCCAGAGAGAGTTGATCATGCATGGGAATCGCTCTCAACATCCAGGGTGTGATCAAAGGCAGACTGATTTAGCCCCCTGCATCCACAGTCCATCATTGTTTGCGTTCATCTTCCACAAACACCATCACACAGCAGCAGCTGCAAGAAAATCATTAAAAGAGCTAAAGTGAAAAGAATTATTTAAAAAGCATGTTAAAGATTCCTCTTTTCAGTAGAGATTAGATTCCTTTTGGGTTCACTAAAAATTAAGCAGGACCAGCTGTCACTGTGGCTATGTAAATGATCATGCTCTTTGCATTCTGACTGCTTCATACACCATCTCCATGATCCCATAAAGGAAGAAGTAGAGACAGGCTTGAAGACCATCTGTACTGAACTCTAGTTACCCTAGTTACCCTAGCAAAGCTTCAGCTGGGGTAGTAGCTACGAGAGATGTAGCAGGGTAAGAAAGAACCACTTGTTTCACGCCAGTATAGTTGAGCAGTGGGAACAGTGGGATGGCAGAGAACAACTCTGCTGTCCCGTGAAATATTCATCATGCAGTTCAGGATCAGTGTCAGGAGGACAATGAACTCTGGGTCTCCTGTGGGTTGGCACTGGGCAGTATCTGGCTTTCCTGTACCCTTCAAGTATTTTCAGAGCTGAGATGTGGGAAGAAAGCTAATTTCTCCATAGTATGGTCAGGCATATCTCTGACTAGCAGAGAGACAAACATTCAAGAAAGGGGTGAAAGCACTACAAGTAGGGATGTTGCAAGGCAGAGGACTTATCTGCATAGCACAGTGCTCATGAAGCAGGATTACTGTGAAATAAGAGTATCTAAATGAGTCATCAAGCAGCCTGATACTACATCGAGGCTAGCCCTGGCTCATAAAGGCCTTTGCAATGTTCTTTGATTCTCTGTAAACCCTCAGTATTGGGTCAGCAAAAAAAAAAAAAAGGAAGCCAAATAAGCCATCTGAGCGCATGGTCCCAAGAACTATATGGATTATTCAAATAAGCCACGGTCCGAATGGTTGTGCACACAGCAGGAGCCTGGGGATCTGGGTCTCTCTGTGCTTCTAAGGATGTGGAGGAAGCTCTCAAGGCACCTTCAAATAACTTTGTTGTTCAGCTGGTGAGTTTTGAGGTGAAGAGTTACTCTGGGCTCCTTGTGATGGACTGACATGCTAAGTTTTTCTCTCTGTAGTCTGCCAGGGTGCCTGGAGAAGCATTACAACATCAGTGCTGAAACAACCTGAACAGAGTGAGGTGGTAGAGAGAGAAAGCAAAGAAGAGAGAAAAGGGATTTGGAAAGAAATAAAGAAGATGGAGAAATGGAAGGAGGTACAGAAAGGATATTTGAAATTGAGAAGATTGTGGATCTTGGAGAACATAGAGACCTGAAAGAAACAGGAGAAAGGATAAGATAGGTCATAATTATAGAAATGGGAGAAAGGAGAATCTGGGGTACCCATGGAAAGAAAAGAAGACAATAGGAGAAACGAGGTCAAAATAAGATAAAAGAAAATGGAAACTGACTGGGAAACAGTGAGGGAAAATAGTTGGAGTGGAAAAGAATGGGAAGATGCAGAGAAAAGCACTGGTAGGAGGGAAAAGTCTGTAGCTGGGTTGTGACTGGAGATATATGAGGGAAGAAAGAAAAGGAAGAGGGTGCCACAGCACAGATGCAAGGCTCTGGTTCTCTAGAGGACAAAAAATTACTCAGGTGGCAAGAGAGCTGAAGAGAACATTGTGCAGGAAGGCATGGGGAAAGGGATGACGAGAAGAGATAGCAAAAAAGAGCATGAGAGGTGGAATTAAAGAGTGATGAGAGAAGAGAAACTGGGAAGAGAAAAAGCACCAGTTATGAGGTAAATGCTTATCAGCTTTTATCTCATTTCCACTGTCCTTGTAGTCTGGGCTTAGGCAGAGCTCTCAAGAATGGGATTCATATATTTTAAATCTTTAACGTTTTTTTTCAACACTGTTTTCTCTTTCTCTCTGGTTTGTAATGATGAGAACATACTCTGCCTCTGGTTGCTTCTGGGTTTATGTCTAAATTTTCTTTAGAAGAAGAAGAAGAAGTCTGGATTTTTCAAATCATAGGGGAATATGTTCAATTAAAAAACCTAAATATATTTTCAAAAAGAATGCATTCATTAGTACTTATTATTTAATTGCACTACTTAGGGTGGAGGAACTGCTGAATGTATTATCTCCACTCTTGGGTGGCAATAAAATCTGCATGTGACTTAGAGAAACAATACAAACGTTAGCTTTCTAATTTGTTCAGGGATTAAATCTGACACTTTAAACTGAAAAGACTGTGGTTGGAATGTAATTTACTTGTATAAATACATAACTTGAAATGTACTTTTCCATTGTACTGAAAAAAGCCTAGGTGGAAATGGAGCTACTTTTTGGTTTCTGACAAGTTTATACTGGAAAAGACTAATCTGATTGAATTTGACACTCTTACAAAAAAGGAATTAAATTTAAGACAAATAGTAAAATTGAAACTCAGCAGGGCTCCAGACAACAATTAGCCAAGTACTTAAGTTCAGGTTGTGACTATCAATCTTCCTGAGAAATGCCCAATTCTAAGATGAAAGTTGCAAGCCCATGGTAAAGTTCAAAGTGGAGCTATCAATTGTGCCCCTATACCCGGTAGTAAATGCACACATACTTATGGAGACAGCACAGCTGAGAAAGCCTACAGGGTAGAATCCAGTCTGATACACACCAAGGCGAGTCTGCAGAGAAAAGGCCCCAAATAACCCAGACATATGTGACTTCTGTAGAGTGTTTAAAATGTTTTAGTTCCTAATACGTGATAGAGTCTAACCTTATATTTTTTCTAGATGAAAACAGTGTGCAACATCCACAGACTTTATCCTATGGACTTTCCAGGTAGAGACCGCTGCTAGTTCAAGAACCTGCTGTGTCTTTCTGTTGCTTAGAGTAGGTGCCCTAAAATTGGCTGCCTTAGGGAAATGCATCCCTGTGAGTACCTAATGGCTAGTAAGATGATGTTATGACTATACCTAATCATCTTCAAGTCAATGTTAATAATGCTTTTTAAATCCCATGATAAATGAGATAGCAGTTCTCCCAAGACGGGTGAAGCTTTGATAAATACCATGAAAGAGAAGTACAGTACAAAAATACTTTCATAATTGTCTGATTCAGCTATGATTAATTTCTACCTTCTTTGCATCCTAGAAAACTAGTGAGTCAGCTGTTTAATATCAAATCAGACCAGATTCTGCTCAGAATTAATAGCTGGCTGCCTTTTGGCAGCTTGCCCTCTGCATCTGATTGACTCTTTCCTTTCGCAAATGTATTTTCAGACCTGCTATTGATGACAAGTGGATTGAATTATAAATCAAAGCCATGCTCTTGAACTGTCAGTAATCTAATCAAAGAGACAAAATGTGCAATAAAGGTGAATTTTGATGAGTGAAGATATTGATTTTGAAATTTGCTCTGGTGCTATTTGTGATTACTTTTAACTGAAATATTTCCTGCTTTCTTAGTAGCGTATTATCCTTGCACTTTCTTGTGGTTCAATGTACTTTTGAATTTCCATATCCAGACATTTCCTCAGCAGCGTGGGGGAGAGACTTCCAGTTCTTCTCGCTGTCTGAAGCTGTCTCGTCTTGTGGCAGTTTCATCTTTGAACAGCGTGTTAGCTGCCACAGAATGGGAGATCAGACAACCTCAGCAACAAAACAGAGTGCTGGGAAGATTCAGATCTGCTTCTGTGAAAGTCAGTGGCAAAAACCCTGTTTGTCAGTGGCCCAGCCAACAAATGATGCTGGCTCATGAGTTGTGTGTAGAGACATTTATCACATAATCAGCTAGAACGATATAAACAAGACAGCTGACTGCAAGAGATGAGTAAATATCATCTACAAAATCTTAATTCTTGTGTTAGTTAATTGCTATATAAAATCAGGAGTGGTTAATTTAGCAGTGGTCAATGGCTCAATGTCCAGATCAAAGATGAGTGGTGTCCCTTGGGGTCTGTGCTGGGAGTGGTCTTTAACGTCTTCATCAGTGACACAGACAGTGGGATTGAGTGCACTCTCAGCATGTTTGCAGATAGACACCAAGCTGTGGTGGGATTGGCACCCCTGAGGAACAGGATGTCATCCAAAGGGCCCTGGATGAGCTCAAGGAGGGGACTTATGGGGATCTCATGGGATTCAGCAAGGCCTATTCACCTGTGTTGAAGCGACCCCAGTATCAACACAGGCTGGGGGATGAAGGCTACAGAAACTAGCCCTGCCAGGGAATACTTGGAGGTACTAGTGAATGAAAAGATAGGCATGACCCAGCAATGTGCCCTTGCAGCCCAGAAACCGACTGCACCCTGGGCTGCATCTGAAGAAGAGTGGCCAGCAGGGCAAGGGAGGTGATTCTGTCCCTGTACTTTGCACTGGTGTGACCACCTGGAGTGCTGCATCCAGCTCTGGAGTCTCCAGTACAGAAAAGACATGGACCTGTTTGAACAGGTCCAGAGGATGGCTACAAAGATGATCAAAGGGTTTGAACACCTCTTCTGTGAGGACAGACTGAGAGGTCTGGGCTTGTTTTGCCTGTAGTGAAAGGACAAGGGTAATAGTTTTAAACTAAAGAGGGTAGATTCAGACTAGGTACAAGAAAAGAAATTTTTTATGTTAATGGTGTTAAAACACTGGGACAAGTTGCCCAGAGAGGTGGTGTGTTCCCCATCTCTAGAAACATTCAAGATCAGATTGGACAGGGCTCTGAGAAACCTGACCCAGCTGAAGATGTTCCTTCTCATTGCAGGGGCTTGGACTAGATGGCGTTTACAGGTCTCTTCCACAGAAGCTGTCCTATGATTTTGCGAACTTGCTTATCTGTGAATATCCTTGCAGGTGTGCTCTTACTGCATCCTGCACAGAGATCTTTATGGATCCTGATAGATGCTTTGTGTGACAATAATGATCACTTTTGGTGATTGGCAAAATATTTCCTATAGATATGGGTACATCAAGGTTGCTCGTGTGAGGGTTTAGAAAGGCTATGTTGAGATGTTCCAGTCCCAAATCTGCAGTGTAATTACACTTGCAGTAAAAGAGACACATTTTTTTCCTCCTATTCTTACAGCAGTGGAGCCTGGAGGAGAACAGATAAGTCCTTCAGTTGCTTTGCTCCATTAGGTAGAAGTTCTTCTTTCAGCTATTTCTTCACCTGAGCTCATCCACTGACAGAAACAGTCCCCTGTTCTGGGTTTTCACTTGGGCATAGTTCAGCAAAAAGTAATGCCACTTCCTTCATCCTTGGATGATCCAATGGCATTACCTGTGATGTTGTCTGGTTTTGCCCTCGAAGGGATTCCAAGAGGTTCAGCAAAGTAGCTGTGAAAGAGTCATTTGGCTTACAGTCCCTCTCTCCAAACAAAAATGTTCTCTGCCTGCCCTCCAGGAAATCACACAGAGATAAACTCGCTTGTTCTTGAGTCCTTCAGGTTCTGCAAAACCATGTCAACAATTTCAAACTGACGCATTTATTAAGATTTCCAGTGCATGCTGGGCTATTCTCAAGCCTGGGTTCCATACCTTATCTGTGTGGCTATAGATGTTACAATCCTAGGCCTGACCACAACCAAATCCAAGTAGTATAATGCTTAAATTATAGACATCTCTGCCAGTCAATTCAATGCTGACTTCCATGAATTTATGAATAGTCATTTATGCTGGCTTCTGTCCAGCAGTGGCATTTCTCCCACATAACAATATTGCATGTACTCAGTAACACTTTCTAGGATAGGCTAAGATGCATAAGCAGTGATAGCAAAGACAAAGCTCTTGATGGAGATGTGGAGAAGACCAAACTGGCTGAGACAAGACCATCTGTTGAATTTGGGTTATTAATTTTATAAAGGAAACTGTCTGATTAAGGTTTCTCAGTGAGAAAAACTTCTTGAAGCAACAAATATGAGTCCCAAAGATATTTGAGTTTTATTTTTAGTAAAATGAGAAGTAAAACTTCAAAGACATGTGCATGACAATGATATTCTTTTAACTCCTGTGTTCGGAAGTAACACTTGATCCTTTTCTTTACTCCTCTCTGTCTGCTGTCTTCTCCAACAGCAAGGACAACCATGCTGTGTAGAATGGGCTGTCCTGGCCCTCACCAGATTCAAGAAACCTTCCCACAGACTCTGACAGTTGTTGTTTATACTAGGACCACAGTTGAGACAAGCAATAGGCATTTAAAAGGCTTGCAATTAGATAAAGGGATTAATTTACATATATTTGGCCTATGCTGTCTGTTTGGACTAAAAAAACTACTGTCTTTATCCCTAAATGCTATTTTCTCAGCTGATTCATTTGCACTTCTTTTTTTCCCTAAAACAGACATCTTGATATCACTCATTTGGACAAGCAAATGCGGTTTAAGGTTTGGTCAGAGTTTCAAAACGGTAGCAGTACAAAAGGATGTCAGCAGGATGGCTGGGTTTGCCTGAAATTGGAATCTGAGCCTCAGACAGTTAAAAATCACCAAATAAGAGTGAATCCAAGTGAGATTGTGGTTATACACTGTACCTGTCACCTTGGTGTCACTCCCTCCCACATAACAGCTGATTGTTTGGTGAGTATTGAGGTTGAAACACTTTTCAGCCCCTGGAGAGCATAATCCTATCAGGTCAGGAGGATGTGCAGGGTTTAATATCTAGTTTCATGATCTGGGTGTTGACACTATTTGTCACAAGTTCTGGGTCACACTCCTCATATATGTTTCTACTTTTTTGGGGGTGCCTGTGGTGCTACTTTGCTGGTAAGAAAAGCACTATATGTTAGCAAAATCATAACCAAAGAAAGATAAATTCAAAAGTGAAAAGGCTCTATTTTTATCTTTCAAAGGTAAAACAAATACTTTCATCAAAGAACAGGTATTTTTGATATTTCAGATGCCCTTTTATACCTATAACTGTTTTCCCAATATGTTCCTTATGGTTAGTCATCTTAGAAGCATGTTTATACCTTATTCTAATTATTTTTCTTTTTCAAATAGGCTGAATGTGATTCCAGTGTCAAAGAAAAGATTGTGTCTAAATGTAGCCCTGTAGGTGTGTTTTGACTTTTTCTCATCAGAACTTTTTATAAGTATTAAGTAGGAGTGTCAAAAGAAAGAGGCCACTCAAGAATCCCACGGCCACCCTGTATGCATAAACACAAAGTACTTGCGTGTCTTCAAATTATGTGTAATAGCATCCTATACTGGAACAACAGCCACCTTTCCTGTTTTCCTGGCAAACCTCCAGATTGCACCTTGTCAGCCAGCACTGAGCAAATGCTATGTCAAAGTGCCAGTTTTAGCAGCTACTGACTTTGATGCTTTGGCATTACCCACTGTCAGGAGTGTTGCTACGCTGTTCTCTCCATGGAGGAGAAGTATTTGTGTCCATTCCTTCTGAAGCTTGACGCTTGATAATGCCAGTCTTTGGGCTGACCTTGTCATTACTGGTGAGACTCTCACTGCTCTTTGCTGGCATGGGCAATTTCATAGGCATTCACTGGCTTTGAATAAGTAATATAGTCTGTGACCATGAGATTCCTAGAGTTCACGAGTTTGTCAAGACCTGACATGAAAGAAAACAATGTTCTTTTGACTGGTAAAAATGTTAGGATAAAATTGCAAACCAGCTTGGAAAAAGAGAGTGTTTCAAAAGCAGAATTTCTATTTATTTGATTTTCTCAATGACACTGGATGTCTCAACTGGGAAGCCAGGGAAGTGACTGAACACCACTGGCCTCCTGAATGCTTCCTCTCAGAGCTGACCTTCAGCTTCATCTTGAGACCTGTGTCCACCACCTGCCCTGAGGAGCCTTCTGGTAATACATCTTTATTTCCTCTTCTTTCCTCAAGGGCAGACACAGGCCTTGCCTTTTTTTATTCCTGTTTTATTCAAAATTCTCTGTTTACTGTACTCAATGGAAACAGAGATTTGAGCTTGCACAGGGGTTTTATTCAATACAGTTTCAAAAATTAAGCATTCATCCTTTAAATAAATGTATTACCTTTGTGTTGAAAAAGCTGCCTGCTGATCCAGCACTTTGAAAACTGTGATTGTGTATTTGGCAATACATATCCTAAGAAAATAACTGTAAGACATAAGACAATGTGTATCATCAAAAATTCTACCAGTAAGTGTCTCTAATTCACTTTCAACTTTCTGTAAAAATCACAAAAAATAGTAACAACAGCTTTAGAAACCAGAGTGGTATTCTCTTTGTGCCAGCTTTTTTGCAATTCTCTGGGCTTGTGCTGTCACATGAGTTCATCTTGAGAACTCCCTCCCTTTTTCCTGCTAATGTAATAAGCTTTCTCATTCACTTTATGTCAGAAGCAGTTTTTCTTTACAGAACCCAGCCAGTTAAAGAGTAAGCAATAAGGATGCTGGAGAAAAAGACTGGAAGTGGAACCCCAAGTCTCATCCTTTCTACAGAAGGTGACAAATAATTAAATAGGGAATAATCTACTGCAGTGACGCGTCACTAGGTATCACAGTATTTGGCATTTCCTTGAGACAGTGGTGAACTGCATATTTGACATGTGAATAGAAGCATGAGGCACCTGTAACATGATTTCACTGCAAAGGTATCAGAAAATAATGGAAAACTTTCACAGAAAGTTGATTGCTGTTTTCCCTGAGAATCCTTTTCTCCAGTGCATAGACTCACAGTGTGGGTTTTCAAGCAGACCTTTGGTTTTGAGGAAAGAGGAAAGATGACAAAGTTCAACTTTGTGATAGTGATGCACACACACTGAAGTCAGTGCTGCAACTCTTGAAAAGTTTTGAAATGTGGCTTGCAGAGAGTTCAGGCTGTGTCTGTTCACAGTGACCATCTGAGTCATGCATCGAGTGTCCCTGATGTTACACAATCAGTCATGCAAAGGTGTAATTTGCAGAGAACTACAAAGGATGGCTCCACCTAGAAAAGATCTTGAACCCACACCCATCTAAGCCTCTTTATGGTGTTAATTTTCAACTGTTTGACCAAGCAACCAAACTTACATGCCAAATAAATTTCCATGGTGGCAGGGTATAGAACTTTGTGAAGGAAGCATGTCAGAAATGTGGATGTACTGATTTTTGTTTGTACTGGCACAGTACCTTCACTTCAGGTTGAAATCACTGCTCCATAATTTCAAGCACGTACAAACAATGTCATCTTCTTCACTTGTTGGGACTTGGCAGGCTCAGCTTTTGTTTGTGTCATATTATCTGTTTATTTATAGCGCCTAGGTATTTCTTCAGAGCATCCAAAATGAAAAAATTTAATTTCATATGATAACAAAGCCTGTGGGCAGGAAGGGGAGAAGGGGGCTCATTCTCATAATGTTCATTAGAGCTATTTGGAATGAACGATTGACAAAGCAAATTAATCTGATGATGGGTGCAGGCTCTCCAGTTGGTTTATAAAAGAAATAATACTCAGCAAAGCTGTCTTGGGCACTTTTAGAACACACACATTTCTTGGAAGTATGCTGCTCTGCTGAAATACTCTGTTTCTCAGAACTGCTGCAATATTGATAAGAAGATTTTTGAGATCTAGGGCTGTCTCACTGTTCATTTGTAGAGGATGTAAAATTAAAAGGTAACCCTTTAGTCAGATGACAGTCATCAGACAAGCCCACTGTTGGATCCTGCTCAGAAAGCTTTTATTTTTACTTACAATGAAGCAAACTAAAGCTCAAAGCTGAAGAATCACTGCAAAATAAAACTGATGACTTCTGATCATCCCTGTGGGAGCTCCTATACCCTTACTGCTGAAGGAAGTAAAAAGAACATTTCACTGAAAAATAAATTTAGATTTCTCAATAGCTTTGACTTGCATTATTCAAGTATTTTAAAGGCATTGAATTCAGTGATAAAATAAGTTTGCATCTTTTCTTATTTATTTTGTCTGAGATATCTGTATGCAAACTATTATCTTCAGTTAATGAATATTTTAATAGGAACCCACTATTAGGCTCAGTACTGAGGCTGTAAAATGTCACAGTAATTTTGAAACTTGTTATTATGACCAGTTTGTGGCTCTAGCTCAGTGACATCTGTGGTTCTACTTCTCATTTACCTAGGTTTAAGAGAGAGCATGAATAAGTTGTTAAAAATCAGTTTTTGCAAGTGAAATAAAAAAACACTGGAGGGATGGGGCCCAGAAATTTTAAATGTTGCTCCTCTTTAGGTATCTAGAAAACAGATGAATAAAGGAAGGTAGCATAACAGTGAGAAAAGTGAATCCTGGTATTTCCTGAGTCACCAACACTGTTTACCTGCCATCCACTCTGTCCTACATTTCTGTTGCTAGAAATGTGGGCTTGTATCCTTGATTTTACTGGTCCTCACCTCTGTGCCCTTGCTTACCTGCAAAGCTGTACCAGCTAAAGCCAAAAAATATGTTTGGCAAATGGTCCCAGTCCTGGAAGTAGGAAACATCCAGTGCTTAGGAAAAAGAATAAGGCATGGAGCAGGCACTGAGGAATGCTACCCTTTTTGTATTTCTCCAAATTTATTGCAATCTGTGGTTTACAGTCTTCCTGAGTCAGAGGGTCACCAAATGGTAGGTGTATGCTTACTTCTGACCAATTTTTTGCATAAAAGTGTCTGGTTACTTTTTGGACTCATTTGTCATTTTGATCTCCTGTGGCAATGAGACCCACAGCTCCTTAATGACTGGAGTATTATATCCAGCTCTGGAGTCATCAATACAGGAAAAACATAGATCTGATAGAGCAGGTCCAGAGGAGGAATGGTGAGAGGACTGGAGCACCTGTCCTACAAAGAAAGGCTGAGAGAGTTGGGGTTGTTTAGTCTGGAGAAGGCTCCAGAGAGACCTTATTGATGCCTTTCAGTACTTAAAGGGGGCTCATTAAAAAGATGGGGACAGATATTTTAGTAGGGCTTGTTGCAACAGGACAAGGGGTAATGATTTTAAACTAAAAGAGGGTAGATTCAGACTAAATATAAGGAAGAAATATTTTACAATGAGACTGGTGAAACACTGGAACAGGTTGCCCAGAGAGGTGGTAGATGCTCCCTTCCCAAAATGTTGGAGTTCAGACTGGATGGAACTGTAAACTCAGCCATCAGCCCGATCCAGTTGAAGATGTCCCTGGCCATGGCAGGGGTCTTGGACTAGATGACCTTATAAAATCCCTTCCTACCCAAACTATTCTATGGTTTGGCAGTGGTTCCCAAACCACTCGCAGCTGGCTGTAGACTGAGAGAATAGGATCGGGTGGGCTAGATTACTAACTTGGAGTCATGCTGTATATGAAACATCAGCATATGGAAAGACTTCCGAATTACATCCATCTGGTTATTCAAGTCAGTAATTGTGTGGATATGAGAACAGATCCAGTCTGGCTGCTTGTGGATATGAGGTGAGGAGGGCAAGTTTCTGTTGTTTTCAAAATGGGCCAGGGCCCAACACAGTATATCTCAGGGAGTCTGAGGCTCTGTTTGTGAGTAATAGAGGAAGATATCAAATTCCCTTTTTACTTCAAAGGTATAAATTAAGACCACTGGGGATTAAATATTTTGACAAATGTTGTTTGGAGTGAGTTTTGTTTGTGTAGATAAAGTGGGGTAATTTATTAATATATTATCAAATCAGTTCACTTTATTTTGTAATCCTGGTGACAAGCTTTCTTCTCTTTGTGTTAATTTCCGTGGTAAAACAACTTTGGTTTTCATTGCAAGACTGCTATTTGACCAACAATGGTAAGGTCAAGTATTGTTCAGGAAATGGCTTCTGAGTTCGTTTCCCTTCTGTTGTCTGTCAGTCATTGTAATTCTTTACTATGAATTAATGCCTAATAATCTCTTTAAATTAAGAGCCTCTTCTTTAGAATGAACAGTGACTGAGTCTACTCCACACCCCTAACCCTCCAGGGAAAAGAGGGAGAGAAGAAGCACTTGCAGAGTAGATAATAGAGCTCTGTATATAGTAAAGAAGTTATTGCCCTCCTTTATTACCAGAGCATTATGCAATTGAAGTACCCTTTGCAAAACAGTTTATTTAACTGTGCTCATATAAAGTACTTGTTTAGCTAAAATGTCATATCTTCTCTATTACCACTTTTGTACTAATGCAATAGGAAGGCTCATCCAATGACCTTGAGTCACTCTCTTCCTGTTTCTTTCCATAAAATATTTATACTCTTTATAAATATAGTGACTCTTAATTGATCTTCAGCATATATTATTATAATATACTGTAACCTTTATCCCTTATTTATTTATTCCAGATATTATAGTGCAGATATTTTTATCATCCATAATTCAATCATTAAAAAGTAGAGTCCACTTACAGTTGGGCTTTGTTGTTCATTTTGATTGATTTGATGCCCCTAAAGTTTACACAAAAACCTGTGATGGAAAGTTATGGTGTTTGAAATTTGAATAGTTGGTCACCTTGGGACTGAAAAGTGTGCTAATTTCATAAGAACAGCTAATGGATTTCAGCATTCTCTTCAGAAATGTATTCCAAGATTTATATAAGTTTGTTCTCTTCCATGTGCCAATGCCTTCGTGTGAACTTAGTTCTTAGTGGGTGGAAGGACATGAATGGGAAGTTTCCGTTAAATAAGTTTTTCCCCCAAAACAATTCACATCTTATTAATTTTTGTATAAATTTCATCCTGGCACGCTGGTTTCCTTACCTTTATAGACCATACAGCTGATCCTGATTAGAAAATTTCTGCTGGCTCTCAGTGGATCTAAATTTCACATTGTGTGGGTGACTGTATCTGATATTTTATTTAGTCAGAAGTGACATGTGAAATCTGAAGTCAGAGCTGGTTCTAAATATGAGAGAGACCCTCTAAAAGAGAGTTATTCAAGGTAATTCAGATTCAGAATTTGTTTCAGAATTTTTTGGTTTAACCCCAGCTGTTAGCTGATCCCCACACAGCCATTTGCTCACTCCCCACTGGTAGGATGGGGGAGAGAATTGAAAGGGTAAAAGTGAAAAAACTTGCAGGTTGAGACAGACACAGTGTAATAAGGAAAGCAAAAGCCATGCACACAAGCCAACCAAAACAAGGAAATTATTCAGTGCTTCCCGTGGGCAGGCAGGTGTTCAGCCATCTCCAGGAGAGCAGGCCCCCATCACACGCAGCTGTTACTGGGAAAAACAAAGGCCATCACTTTGAGCATCCCCTTTTTCCTTTTCCTTCACCCATCTTTATATGCTGAGAAATGTGCCATACAGTATGAAATATTCCTGTGGCCTGTTGGGGTCAGCTGTCCCAGCTATGTCCCCTCACAACTGCTTGTGTATCCACAGCTTCGTTATTGCTGGGTTGGGATGAGGAGCAGAAAAGGTCCACGGGTTGTTCAGCAATAACCAAAGTATCCCTGTATTACCAACACTACTTTCAGTGCAAAACCAAACACAGCCACATGCTAGCTATTGTGAAGAAAATAAACTCAGTGAAAACCAGCACACAGATCTATCTTGTAACCTGGGGACACTGTCTTTGATTGGGATGCAACAACATTCCCCTACTACCGTAATCATTACATCCTTTTCTAAATTCACATGTCTTGTAACTCATTCCCTGTAGTCCTTTTTAATGTGTTTGTAGGAGCAATTTTATCTTTAGCAGATCATGTTTTTTCAGCTGCTCTGGGAAGTAATCTATAGAAAATAGTTGTACATTTCAAATGATGGGGCTTTTATCAGAGCATAATCTTTCTGCACAGGCTTTTGCATTTTAAAAACAAATCAATTACTATGATGTCAGCATGTTTATCGTTTCAGTCCTGGGAACATTTTCTTGGCATCTGGGTTTGATCTACTAGATGTGTCTAATTCTTATAAAGCCACAGATGTGTGAATTGGATTTCCTAGGAAAGTCTGCCATATCTCAGGATTTCAGTGGAATACAACTTCTGTCTCATTTCTCACCTTTGAATTGTTCTGAAGCCCAGAGCATTTTTATAATTGAATTACAAGTTTCACACAAGAACATAAAGCAACACTTCCTATAATCTCAAAGACCAAAATTTTCCCTTTCAGATTCTAGCGGAAGAACAAAGATTGAAATCTGCCTCATTATTTAAGCCCTGGAGCATGTTTGTAGAGTACATTAAAGAAAAACGAAACAAAACAAAACCACAAACAAACAAACATACAAACAAACAAAACCAAAACAAAAAAAAACAACCAAACAAAAAACCCCAACAACTACAATAAAACCCAAACCCTCTTCTTTTCTTGTTTTGCATATAAAGTGCTAGTTTTACCTTTATGAGATATGAGTGTTAAAATGAAAGATAGCACTGGAAAATCAATGTTTTGTTGTCATTTGGGGTTTTACTAACGTTTCATTTGGGGGTGGGGTAGCTGCCATAGAGAAATCTACTTTTCTCAGAAACAGTTATTTCCAGCTGTATTTTAATGTTTCAAGCCTTGATCCCAATTTGATAAGGTGCCGTTTTGGGATTACAACAATATGCATAGAGCCACTCCTGCCTTATATATAAGGAATTCCTGTCTGCATTATGTAAGTATTGAGTATTTGAAGCATCTCTATTTCAGTAAGGTTTCAATGTGTAACAGACGATATTATTTTAATTTCCAGAACAAAATGCCAGGTAGTTTCATTTAGACCAATAGGCCTTCCATTACAAGGAACAGTGTGAGGACCATTGGTGTAAATGACTTGAAGTCGTCTTGAGGGATAACAGCCTACAACAACAGGATCAGAAAGCCAGAGCTTTCTTCTATCCATTCTCGTGTATGATGGTGACAGAAGGAGGTTGGCTGTTGAAATTCTTCCATGAAACTTTTCAGCCCAGATTTAAGTATATTGGGCTGGCATGAGATGGAGTGAGGATCAGAGGATACGGGGGTGGATCTCTTTCTGGGTTGCTTTCCCGCAGAATTAGATATGTTCCTCTCTATTGTAGCCAAACTTGTCTGTATGTTTTTGGCTCTTTCTGTTCAGAGACTCCCTGCAGTTGCAAGAGAAGTGGTCTCACTGAGCTCCTGGATTTCTGCTGGTGTTTTGGTGTCTATGTAAGCCAGAATCATCACCTACTTGGGTAGTTCGATTCAGCTAAGTAGTTTCTGCAATGGAGGTGTCTAGTCAGAGATGATTAGTGACATGTTGGAAGGTCCAGAACCTCAGTCTAAGGCCAGTGACCTCTCATGCAGACCTTGTCTCCTCATGAGGTAACTTTTCTTCCAGGCAGTCTGCTATTTGAGCTTTCCTACCATCAAGGTGTGACAAGAACATTTTGACTGGCATTACTGCAGCTTGTCAGAGGGCAAGCCAGCAGAAATTAATCTCCAGTTAACGAAACCAAGTTTCAGGTAGCAGAATTTATTAATCTATGAAGTGGGAGAGCTGAGATCTCTGTAGGATGTGGAACAAAATAATGAGCTTCTGCTCTGTTATTTGGATCTCTGAGGAGTTGAAGTTTCTCATTGCATCCCAAGGGAGCATTTTTTAATTGCCTTTCAGTTTTTCTTCTGGATACATACACTCATAAACTGTGCTGCGGATCTTTCAGCAGGAGCTTCTGCTATATGACAGCAGCAGGCTGTGCGAATCCTCTCGTAGACAAGCTCTTCATCAAATGGAGCAGAGTGTCATCTGCTTAGGAGCTAGGAGAGTGAGGAGGTGGTGTTTAACTTGGCAGAGTGAGCACTGTGCTGGGGTGGCCATGAACGGCTCTTGAGCTGTTGTGGTGCCCTTCCTTTTGCCGGCCAGAATTGTCTGAGCCTAGACGACTTGGGAAGTGAGCCTCAGGTCTTAGATGCTTACCCAGCCTAGCACTGCACTGCAATGGGAAATGTTATCTGTTTTCTGTGATTCATCCCTGAAAGGCCCCCTATCCTCTTCCAGCTCTCTCGATCAGATAGCATGTCCCTTGAGCTCCTGAGCCACTTTGAGTTTTATGACATACAGACCGCCACTGGCTTAGACCAGCCAGTGAGATCATTAGTAGGCACGTCACTTACACCAAAGCTGAGAATTCTATTATAGACAGCTCCAAGTGCTGCCCAGCCAATAGCTCTCTCTCTGTACAGGCGAGGCATCAGGCCATTGTAAGGAGTAGCTTGTACCTCTTTTGTGACTTCTTGTCATGGCCCACAGTTATAAATGCACCTGAATACAATGAGGCTTCTGTACAAGGCACGTTGTGGCTGAAGAAGGCGTTGCATTATCCTCCTGTTTCCGTTTGTCCCTGAATGGAGAGGAAGCCATCCATCCAGCTGCACTGGCTTGTTACACAAAGCGTTTTCCAGTGAAGTGCATTCAGAGTACATAACTACATTTTAGTCTTCAAAGACTGTGTTTCATTCTTACTACAGGGACTGTAAAAACAGTAAGAAATCAGCTGGTTATGTAGAGATAAAGCTCCCTCCACTCTGCTAAAAATGCATCAATTTGAGCAGAACTGTGAAGCTTTACATTGGGAAAAAGGGTGAAAAATCACGTTAGCTGGGCTGCCGTTGACACTCGACAGGATGCTGACCTCACCTTTGTGCTTGTGCTGCTGCTGGCCTGTATTATTCACCAATCCACAGTTCCAAAGAAAAAAGCCCTCTGAGCATCAAACCAGTAGCATGGAAAATTCATGAGTTATTCTAAAGCTTGCCAAAAAGTTGAGGAAGAGACCAGCTGTGCCCAGGATATAACCCATTGGTCAGTTAAGATGGCCCATGCTTGAATCCTAGCTGCACTGGTTCTGTGGCTTCTCAGACCAGTGGACCTGCAGCAGAGATGAACCCAGCCTTCCATTTGTTGTATGCTATCCCCACTACCATTTGAAAGCTCCAGGAAAACAAACAAACAAACAAACAGAAACTATTATTTTCACTCTGGTAACTCAAGCGGAGACTAACTATTACTTAAACTGTGGCAGGAAGAACACCTAGTATAGGAAGTTTAATGAGGTTAGATGGAGGAGAGAAAAGAACATTGGAGATACTGTCTTTTAAGACACTTTGCAAGCTTTCTAGCCTCTTAGTTTCCTTTGATTGTAGCAGGAGTCATGCAGCTAAATCTTTCCACAGTGCTTTATAAAGTTACTCTACTGGATTTAGACAGAGACTTCCACGGTTTTTCTGACGTTAGTTGGCACTTGTCCTAAACTTTTTTTTTCCTGCAGGAAGCTTCCATCACCTTCTTCTGGGTGTTTCTTTCCTATACGTGTGTCGCTTTTTTTCATTTCTGGGTTGATACTGTGGTGATTAATGTCTTGGTAAAAGCCTTCCTTGACTGGCTTTTTCTGATATTGTTGGCTATTGTTGGCTCTTTAAGCTGTTCAGTTCATGTCCTGCAAATCCAGAAGAGATTTCCAGCTTCACTTTGTCTTATTATAGAAGGCAGATTAGTATTAGATTATAGAGCTGTTGATAGAGCAGGTCAGGAATCACTTCAGAACAACACAAAGGAGGAGGAAAGGAAACCAGGCTTGTTATTTAGACATTAAGAACTTCGAATACACTGGATGTTGCTACAAGCAGAAGAAAATCAATCTACCATTTAATAGAAAATACATACTGTACATATTTCTGGAGCAGAAGATCCCACAATTCGGGTCAGAATAATGAGAAATTCTGCAATCTCTTTAACTAGTGTATTGACAGGCTAAGAGGTGGAGGGGAGGCATGTATGAGGGGATTTCTAGCTGTTTCAGGTTTTTTCTTTCTTATTTTCCTAATTACCATGGGAATTAGGATCTGTAGTTACTGCTTATGTACCATACTGATGTTAATAATCCATTTAAAAATTGGGAGTCTTCTGCTGATGCTCTCTGTTTGAAAGGTAACTGCATTTAAGTCCCATGAGTTTGTCAGAATAGCTCCCAGTATAACTTAGTTATCTAAATAGATAAAGCCATCCTTTATCTAGTAGGTATAAATGTCAGGCATCACATGCCTAGATTAGCACTTGCTAGTGACAGGGACACCACAGTAATCATCCTAGAAATAACCCGACATCTCTGGAATAACTGGTAAACTCTTAGCTGTTTATATTTTGCTGAAATAAGGTTTGGTAATAAGCAGACCATGTAAGAGAACACAGCTGATAGCAGTCTGGTTTGGCAATAGATGTAGCCAGCTAATTAGAGAAACAAGTTAATGATGTTGGTTGTAGCAGGCTGGGAGAAGATTGGAAAATTAATAGCGACACTTAATATGTTTTGACTTATAGGCAACAGGTTGGAGACAGAGTTGAAAACACATTGCTTAAAATTGCTTGATGGCAATCAGAGTTTCTTAATGCTCCTCTGAAGCAAAAGAAGTTTTAAAAATCAGGGTAAAGAAGACATCCATTTCATTTTATATAAAATGAAGTAGATGTTACATTCAGAACAAGAGTTAGAGAAGTTCAACTTCCAGCACAGGGAGAGTTAATATGAGACCTTAAGTGATGGCTATCTCCTGGTCAAGTGTGATGGAATAAAGACATCTTCAGTACATCCCAACAAAGACAAATACCTCTGCACTTGAGTTCAATGTCTTGTTTTCCGCATTAACATATCCAAACTCGCATTTATGTATCTAAATCCCTAGTGACTCTTAATTTAGGATCCTAAAAAGAGGTAGACACCTGCCAAGTTTCAGATCTGGGTTCACTGTGATCTATCTACACTCAATGCCAGTATTTACCTGAAAGAGAGAATGGATGTGGAAAAGGGAAGGTACATATATTGTATGTATGTATGTACATACTTGTGATCAGCCCACTTTACTTCAGGCCTCAGCTGAGGCATCTTTCTATCTCGGTGTTTCAGCACCCAAGCTTTTATTCCCAGGGCCAAATTTCACAACATCAGTAAATAATTTTAATGAGGCAGGTAGAAGAGGGAGGGAGGACACAGGAAGCCATCAAAAAAGAGAAGAGGATCTGGCAGCTACAGTTGTTGCAGGGGCAGGCAGAGAGGAAGACATGTCTAAACACAGAGCAAAGCTCAAGCCAAATGTCTTGCTCTTGACTGACTGTTACAGTAAATAACAATAAATAATGCCATTACAGATTTTTTCTTCAGAATAGTTTCAGGCAGATTTAAGGGCAAATACTGAAAAAGAGAATGGCAGATGCTTTTGTGGAAATAAATAAATTACTTTTATTTTGCTGGTTGTTTTCCCTTACAGTAGTTCCATTTTTACTTGGCACAGGAGAGTAAATGTTGATATATTGGGCTTGAACAAAGTCTTGTCTCATCCAGCATCTCATCTCTGGTGACAGTGGTCAGTATATGCTCAGTGTCTGCAAAAGGCACATACAGAGTAAACCTTCCCCTGATGCATTCTTTCAGCTTGCAGCAGCCAGAGGCTCAGATTCTTTCTCAATATTCTTGGCCTCCACAGGCATTTGGTTGATTGTTTGCAGTGTTTTGGTCCAGAGTTTGGTTCCTTTGAGGGGAAAGTTTGAGACCCCCTTCGTTCCAATGGGCAGTTTCTTTTGTTTCAGAGTAAGAGAGGAAACAACCTGGGGTCTGAGTCTCTGCCCAGCTGTTTTGCCAGTTGAAATCTCAGTTTGCTTGTCATTTTCAGCTGTGCAGGTGATTTGATGGTGGATGGTGGATGTATGGGGAAGTTCAAGCTTGGCTTTTTTAGTGTGGTAAAAAAAATGGAATATATTCCACATAGACTATGTCATTATCACTTATTATAGTTATCGATAAATTGAAAAAAACAACTGGTTAAAACTTGCACTATGTTAAGCCCTCCGATCAACTTTTGACAGGTCATTTTTCTAACATTTTGAAGCTGAATATCATAAGTGGACTTCTTGAATAAATGAAGATAAATTATATGGATCTGAATATATTTGTATACATACATGCACATGCATATTTGTAAAGAGACAGAGAATGTACTCTTCTAGATTGGAATTCTTAGTCTTTTAATAATCAGGAAAAATGTAAAAATGAGCAAGACTTAGTTTGGGGTTTGAGATTTTAACCTAAATGAAGTACCATCCTTTTTGTTTTTAAAAATAATGGATGTGTGACCTGCAGTATAGCAGCAGCTAAGTTTGGCTGGTTAGAAATTGTTAGGTATGTTACTTCTGCAATTATTGATATGAAAAAAAATATTATTTACCCTGCAGTATCACACTGGTTTTCTCAAGAAAAATTACAGTATTATTTTACTTAAAATAAAGTACCAGTCTTCCCTTTTTGTTTGTGATCACTCTATAATGTCCCTATCAGTTTGAGACAAACGGGATGGCTTCTATGCAAACTGACACAGGAGTACATCCTTTGCCATTATTTGTCTCCCTAAAACTGGCCTTCATTCAGTAGGCTCAGTATTCTATGATTTAATGTGAAAGCTGTACAAGTTGGCCAGATCCTGAAGCCCTGTTGGTTTCTCAGGCATTATTAATAGCTTTCTTTGTAGGTTCTTATCCACATGACTTGCTTTTAATGAACTTCAGATACCCATTCTGCTCATGTCAATCTCCCTGGCTAAAGAAATACTAGTTTCAGCTACAGAGAGTCTTCCAGAAAAAAAAGGAATGAAACTGAATGAGATTTTTTACAAGCATTCTGAAGAAAGTAGATTGATGAATTTGGCACTGGAGAACTAAAGGAGGACCTTGAAATATTACTGTTACACATTAGCCCTAGAGCTGTGTTCTAGGGTCTGCCAAGCCTGAAGCTGCAGACATTTATTTCAGCACTCCTTAGTATGGTAAGAGTTCACTAAATGGTCAAAAAGACTCTGAGGAATAAGTGATTTTAAAAATAGACCGCTGTACGTTTTTTCCATCAGGCAGACAAGACATGGCTGCATCTGTCAGTCTTACAAATATGGCACTGACAATGCCACTTTACTGCCCATTCATATCCAGGATCACAGATCTCCGTGAGCAGAAAGATTCATACTCATATTCACGTATCTATAGATCCAGAATTAGGCTTAAAATTGCATGACTGAGGCTGAATTCTAGATGTTGCATAATTTACCAAGAATTAAGGTGCAATTAATTAAGGTGTCAGACGCCTTTTGGTGTCTTACACATGCAGCTGCAATTCACAGTGTTTAATTTGACTTCAGATATTATTTGAGTTGAGCCAAAAGGATTGTCTAACAATAAAGAGTTTGGCTATTTGGGAATCAGTCACCTGTGAAACTGGATAAATTTTGCTCAATGTGTTGCTTAGAGATTATCTCTATGCTATTGTTATGAAGGCCATCTTTGGTCATCATCTTTGAAAAGGAAAGGACTGTGAAAACTAGTTCTGCAATTTTCTCAGTGGTTTAAATAATGTCACTTGCCATGCTTCACGTATCTCCTTTTTTCAGCATTGTCTAATTAGTTGCTTTATTAGATGATTTTGGAAATTATTGAAAAGTTCTGTCTTCTCCATGCCGTAGCAGAGGGGTATGAAGTTTAGGGGGACATGGCATTTGGGCTAAGGAAGTCCCCAGATTCAGACAGACAAACAGCAAGAGCTCCTCTGGGAGCAGGAAGAGTCTCTGTGCCTCATCTTTCCCACATTTTCACGGTCTTGATGTTGATTCCTTTTCTGTCAATATCCAGCCTGTTCCTTCTGTCCTGGGACATATAAAGCTGAGAGCAGCCTTGCCTGGAGGAGCTGCCATGGCGTGTGACACTGTGCTGGGCCATGCGCAAGTACTGGGCTGGCAAACTCCAGGCTAGTCTGTTCTACACCCGCACTGACCCTCTCTCGACATATCTGTCTCTCTCCCTCCATCTCTCTGGTCAGGTGTTTATTCGTAATTTCTGCTGCTTCTCCCCTCTCGTAATGCATTTTCCTCTTCTGCAGGGGATCTCTGTCTTGTTCTTTTTTACTCCATTAAAAATGCAATGGCTAAAATAATTTTCTTTGCCTGTGACTTTCACTTAGTCATTACTCTTTGAATTGGCATCTTCTAGATAAGATTTCGGGTTAGACTCCTCATTTCCAAGGTGTCTGCCCAGTTTCAGCTTTGATTACCCATCTCTTTTCTACTCCACCGTTCTTCTGACTGTTTCAATCTAGCTTTTGGTCATGTCTTCCCCCATGAAGTCCTGGGCAATGAAGCAATGTGTTCCCTGCCATTCACTGAGTCTGAAGATCTCGCATTTGATCTGCTGAGAGTTTGCTGTAAACCAGATAGGTGAGAAGAAGAAATCTGCTTTTGCTCATCCTCATGGGCAATGGCAGAACTTGCAGGCCATTATGCTCAACTCTTTTCAGGGGTTAACATCTCTGATTACTCCCTTGCGGCTGCCATCTAGAGAAAAACGGAAAGATTCTTTGAAAAACACAGAACAGAAAATCTGGCTACGGTTTGCCCAATTTAATCCAAAGCACTGGGGCTATGGTGGGACCACAACTCTACTGAAAAGAAAGGAAAATTACTACAACATGTGATAAGGGTTTTCAGAGTGCGAGAAAATGTAGGAGGAAGCATGGAAATAGGCCAGTAATTTACACATCCATATTTCCTGTGAGAGATGAGATATAGAAAATAGTTTAAAATAATCTGTGACTTTTTACTTCTCTGACTTCTTATGCATTTTTCTTTCTTCTATTTTTAACGGCTGGTTTCAGGGTTTAATCTCTATTAGGGTGCAATCTAGGATCTCTCAATTTTTTGCTCTGTTAATGCATGACTAAAAGCAGTGAAGGAACACCTTAGAAAAGTCCATTATCAAGTGTATTGTACAGTAAGTGGTAAAACATAGAGTTATCCTCTTCAAAAAATACATCTCTGCCATAAACGTATACATAAAGTTAGTGATGGTCTCCCCTTGCTACTTCTGTTGTCCTGCAGGAAAAAAGCTTTGTTCAAAACTGGTTATAAACAGCCTGCAAAAGAAGTACTTCTGCACGCATATGTGTGCAGGTATGCGTGTCTCTGTGTCCAAATACACGTTTATCATTGAGCTGCTCATTGTGTTCACCATGAAAGAGCCTGAGCTCATTATTTGATTAAGATGCTTTTTTGTTCCTCCATCAAAACAACATGGATGTTATTTGCATGAGGCTTTATACTCCCCACCCTGGAAGTTTCTGTAATAGTAGCTGTAGAAAAAAATCTCTGTCATTTTGTATTGATGACTAAAGAGTTAGCAGTAGGGGAAGAAAGAGGGAGGAATTATCTTGGTAGGCTTACACTAGTCAGTTGACATAACTGCTACTTGGGTGGTATAAGGTTTCTGTGATGTATATGACCGTTTAATGCTTTCTCTTGCCAAAACATCTGGAATCAAAAATGCAATGGTTAGACAGTCACATGTGTTAACAAAACAACCGGACAGAGAAAACAGGCTGAAGGAAAAAAAACCTATGATAAGGCATCGTTGTTACCACTAGGAAATTTGACTTTTAAGGTTGTACTTCAAAGCAAGTATTTTTATTATGGCATACTTGAATGATTTGATTTATGGTGCATCAGAGAAAGACTGTAGCAGATCCCCCTGCCTAACAGGGAAAATACATTCATTGTCCAAGAAAGTTGTATGCTAAGTGATTTCAAAAGCAGCTTGCAGATAAGAAGAAAATCTTGTTCCTCCCTGCAGCACCTCTCATTACACACACAAAGCACTGGGAGAGGCTGCTTTTAGGACCACAAAGTATGATTTCTGCTGACACGATAACATTTTGGACTTGAAAGCAAGTAAAAGATATCATGGTTTTCACTGCAGGGCTATAAAAATGAGTGCAAAAGATAATGCCTCTGGCTTCCACAGGGGTGATTTTACCCAAGGAGGTAAGCAGAAAAGATGGCTTTCTCTCCCATTAGTACTGACCCATATTGTGTGTAGATGGATAATCACAGAGCCAGCCTTCATCACATCATAACAGACTGGCTTTGTGAGGACCCCAAAACATGTTCTGCATCCGGTCAGCACTGGCACTCTCAAAATGACTGGCAGACTCAGCAACCGTGCTTGACACAGAGCTTCCATCTCCAAACCTTTGCTGAAATGAGGGAAAATGCAGAGAGTGGGCTTTGAGGAGATGGAGTTCTAGAATCTTGCCTTCACTGCTTTCAAAATCTCATCACTTGGCAACTTTAATGCTTTAAGTATAATCTTAAAAAATGTTTGGAAAATGTTCTTAAACATGTTTCTGAATCCCTTTGTATAGTGGAAAGATTTTAATAAGATTAAATGTGGGGAAAGCTGGCACAAAAACTGTTTGAACAAGTGTGCTTGTGATTTCTTTTCCTAAGGTAAGTACATGTAAGATTAGGAGACTTGACAACTGTGCTGGTGAGTTCTGGGTGTTGTTTGTTCAAGAATATGGATGTGCTGCTTTGCAAAGCCAGAAACTTTGGAAGATTGAAAAACTGGGATCTGAGATAAAATGAACTGTGAGAAATTAAAAAACATAAATGGTGCTGTAGAGGAAACCTGAGGCAGAGCATGTTTTCTGAATGCTAGCACAGGAGAGCTGGGATGCCCTGCTTCATTCTCTCCTTCCGCTCTGACACCCTCTGACCTTTAGATAAATCAATTAGCTTCTCTCTACTTCACTTAACATTTTTTAAAATGGTGACTTCCTGCTTCACAGCAGGGACAGGCGAGAAAAGGAGGTGGAAAATAAGCTTTAATTTTTTTTTAAAGAAACAAAATCAGATCTTTAGAGAAAAGTGTCTTTGTTTTAAAAGTATTGTTATAGTTCCTGAGAAAATGAAAGATAGCTTAGAATATTAATTTTTATCCCAAACCAGAACAGAGAAGAAGAGTCCCTTGTTCCAAACTCTGCCCAGAAAGACGTTCCTCTGCACATGCTTCTATCTCTGCAGAGAGGGTGAGAGAGCAAACCGCACATGAAAGTTTAGCCTGGCTGGTGCTCGTGGTGCTGAGGGAGACTACTTCAACAGCCCTGGTGTGAGAGAGCCTGTCCAGGAAGAAAGAACAGAGAGGCCCACAATTCAAAACACACAGATCTGGCAGGACAAAGACAAGTGCTTTTTTTTTTGCTTTTTTTCAAAGCTTGAAATTTCTTCAACTTCCACATTGTCAGAAGTTTCAAAAGGTCACTAACATATCTCGTGTTACTGGGAAGGGGTAGATGGGGACTGATCAGCTTTGGGGTGGTATGTTTATAAAATCTGACCTTCAGTTTCAAAAATCAAAGGCATTCCTCTCAGTCCATGCATCAGAGAGAGATTTCCTTGGAGTCAAAATTTCATCGTACGCCAAGAGGACCTGTGAGGGACTGTTTTATTGCGAGGAGGACAGGGAGAAAAAGCAGGTGATTTATTTAAGTATCAGGCAGTCAGTCTCCCAGAAGAGAGAGCCTATCTTAGCCTCCACATTCTCAGCTAATGAATGAGCCTGGGAAACTGGAGCAAGATCAAAGTTTCTTTACGACAAAATTGCTGACATTCCTGAAATAGCTGAGAGTTCCTCTATTCACACTAAGTATGAATCAAGTTCACTGACACAAAAAGTGCTCACAATGGGACCGTCAGCTGCATTGTTACCTTGACTCTCAGCTTATCGCCCTGCCTGACCTCTGCCTAAAGCAGTTAAGAAATTACTGCTTCTTCACCCATTGTTCTCTTCCACATGAAGATGTCAAAGTTCAAGATGTGTAGCCACAAAAAAAGGGGAAACCTTCAAAATGCCAGCTTAAGAATGTGGGGTACAATGTTTAGGTTGCTGTAGCATGACAGGGTAAATAATCTTAAAAGAAAAAAATAGCCATGGAGGATGTCCAAATCTGACGTGTTCTCCAACACAAGTGTGTCAGCAAAGTGAGGTTAATTTCCGAAAGGTATTGATATTAATCTTAAATCCATTTCATGCAAGAAGCTGCAAGGTGATACGTGATCCCCTTTGAAAGAGGAAACTGCCCCTCGTCCTGGTCAGTGGTCCTATAGCCTGACACGTTAATGGGGTTCAACTTAAGATCTGGGTGAATGGATCCAAGATCAGACTAAGGCTTTAAAACATGTCACACATGTAAAAGAGTAAAAGAGATATTGCCAACTATAGGATATTTGCGTAATTCCTGCTATTGCTTTTTGAAAATAATTCTGGAAACTATATTCTATTTAAAAGTAGTTAAAGTATAACTTTGACTATTGATAATAAACATTTGAATTCCCTGACGTTTAGGGATTATAAAAGTTTTACAAAACAGAAATAGAGAAAAATTGCACCTAAATGAAGGGCTTTCCAATGTGCTGATATTCTGGGAACATGATTCTGAGCTAGTCTGTCCCAGGCTGGCAAGGCTTGCTGGATAGCACACTTGGTTGATATTAGGACTTTATCCAACAATGACATGTGCCTTAATGACTCAGAAAATTAGCAATTAATTTTAGTAGGTCTCTTGAGAGTGGTAGCAGCAACACAACCGGCCCAATTCTCTTCTGGATCTCAGAGGCAGTATATGTGAGCAGGACACACCTTTCTTGCTGTTGAAGAACTTCCCCCTCAGCACACCTGATTCTTCCTCAATAGGGGGAACAAAACTTTGCAAATTCAATCTGAGCAAATTTACGTCCAGCTCGCAGCTGACTTACCATCTACATGTAAAAAGGATTATTTTAATTAAACAGGTGCTAAAGTGCTTAGTATTTTCAAGGGCTATGTTCTCATTAGAAAATATTCTACACTGCAAATCTGCTTCAGGAACAAACTTGTGAATTTGAACTTCAGATGTTGCGAGTAGTCTCACAAGTGCCTCAGTCCTCCTCCCATTTACCTTTCTCTTTAAGCTTGTCACTAAAGGAAAGTTAAACGGTATTAAAAGCATCTTGCCGTGTCACTTTGTCAGTCCAAATCCAACTGAACAAAGAGGTGACTTTCCTTTTATTCCCGGGCATTGCTCACAGGCAGTTTTTTCCAAGACCTTTGACGAGCATTGTGGACAGATTTTTCTTACACTTCAGTCATGCTCCATGCAGTGTGCAACTATTTCAAAAGTTCTGTTGGGTTTGTAACTCATTAAACCTCCAGAGGTTAATGGAGTGGCTTTCAGTGTGTAATGCTCTGCGTTTGTGCAGGCATAAATAACAGTCTTATCACTTACACCCTGTACCTGGCCTCAGACTTCATTGTTAGGAAGTACTACTTATCTGCTGCACTCCAAGGTCTGGTAAATGTAACCCACATTGTTTGTTCCACATCGTGGCAGGTTTCTCAATGCTGAGACAGAGTGCTGCAGAAAATCTGTTGTGTTACTGTTTTTACCTGTCTTCCTATAATAGCACTTCGTGGCACAACTAATGCAGATAATGATGGTGTTAGCTTTCATCCTTTTATCATTATCCTGTGATGACTTTACATGTCTCCTATCACCATGGGCAGCAAGGCATATCCCAGGACAGTTGGAAAAATACTAATTAGTGCTTTAAGTGACTAGAGGATGGCTGTGAGGTATACCTTTGAGAGACTGAAATCTCACTCAGCAAAAGATCTGCAAGAGGTATTGTGATCTTGTCTTGAAAGAAAGTTACCTGCTGTGTGCGGCACAGCATTTGCATGAACCACGGGTAAGGTGCTGAGCCCTGCCTGGCAAGGGGACAGATGCTGGCAGGGAAGATCATGCATGAGGTGAATTACTAACTTCTACGCAGCATATTCATGAGTAATGGTGCAGAGGTACTGGCCTCCTTGTTGGCTGTGAACCTGCAATATCATCCTCCTGTGATTCATCTTTCAGGAGGAAATGCCTGAGTCTTGGCACTGATAGAGGTGGCTGCAAGGGGGGTGAAATGACAGGCAGTTACTGCTCACTGATCTGTTTCATAGCAGTGAAGCTAATGCAATGCTCATTTTTTCTCTTCTTCTTGCACTTTTGATCAGTAACCTGTGCAGCCTAGGAGGTTTTATGGGTGATGAATCCCTTCCTGCCATGTGCCTTGCCACACTAATGCATGGAAACAGGGATGCCTCAGAGCTATTATTTAGTGGTGTTAGCATTTGCTGTGTCACATTAAATTTCTCACTTTGGAAAGGGTTTTGGTCCTGAGCTGTATTTAACAGTTGAGATGAAGAGGAAACTGGGGGTTATTGATGGCAGGGTCCTACAGAAGGCACCAAAAATACAAACTATGAAAAGATTTCCTGTTTGCTGTGTCTTTTCTGTGAGTATCCTCTTAAGGAATAGGGTCCTCATACATTTCTCTCTACAGTAGCCAGCCCAAAGACATCCTAATCATATCTCAGACCTCTGTGTGTGCCTGTCCTACAAACACAGAAGCAAGAGTTTGGGAAAGAAAAAGAAGGTGACATTTGTAAATCACGCATGCTACTTTCTATGTAGGCACCAACATTTTTACATGCCCTGAGTGTTACAATAATGATTTCATAAGTCATTGTCTTGAAGACCTGATGCATGATTAGTAAAAAGAAATTTGTTATCAGAGCAGCAGAACTTTCAAAATCTTTGCTGGTAGAAGGAAATTCCCAGCCTGTGAAATCTGAGCAGGATAGGCAGCAATTTCTGCTTTGGAGAGCTAGATGACACTAATTGTTTCAGCAAAAAATAATTTCCTTTCCAGCAATTGATAAAAGTTAGAAAGACCTGTTCAGTGGCAACTATGGTATGTTACTCCATCATCACAGGAATTTCCTACAGTGAAATATGTAGTGGTGAGATGCAGACAGGTCTATGTGGGAATAGTCTTTATGAGAAGCCTTGTGTTCAGATCCTAATCCAAACAGCCCCAATGCCTGGGAGAGCCTCTCTGTGCACTGCTGAATGGCACCTCACAGTACACAGGATATAATCAGACCAAAGGCTTTGTGTACTTCAGCCAGGCATATTTGTTGGAGAAGAGATAATCTGTGATTCATAAGATGCTGTGTGCGGGGTGTCATGCTGATCCTACATATAATGGCCTTCACGACTTTTGTGAGAGACTCCTTACAAGTGTCTTTTCTTATAATGGAAGCATATGCTTTTGAAATGACAGCTATTTCCATAGAGTGACCCTCTAGTGTGTCCTTCCCAAAGCCTCCCCAGCTGTGCACTGCAAACACTGGTGTTCAGCTGCATTGATGGCCTCTGATGCCCCACTAGGCCTCCAAGTGAAGCATACTGTGATCACTCTCCCATGGCAAGATACAACATGGGACTTCAAGGGTTCCTCTGTGGAAGAAAACATTATTCAAGTGTTAAAAGGCAGTTGAGAGGATATGCTAAACAATCCTAGCACTGTCTTGAGATTCATATCCCACTGCATTGCATCAGTCTTTCAAAGAATGGTATCATTTTTACTTTTTCAGGTTGAAATAAATCAATGGTGTAATTCAGAGTCTGAGCTAAAGCCCATTGAGGTGAGGACTCTTACTTTTTTATAACCTCAGTAGGCTTTTCACTCCTACTCAGATGCCATTTTCTCCACGTAGTGGCTCTGTATGTGTCTTAGTGCCAATTTGCCTTCACAGCCCTTTGCATCAATCCATCTTCTGTCACAAACATGGCCCTGCACTGAAAAAGGATGATTACATCATTACATGATACATGATTATATTCTGATTCCATTTTTTAAAGTTCTGTTCCAATCCCATGATTAGCTTTATGTAGGCAGACCTTTGCATGACTAATTCTACTGATGAAAAGAAGGGATTTGCATGCTAGGAAACCTATCCAGGCTTTTCCTACACTTTCTATACTTAGCTAGGGCAAGCAGTGTGGACTTTGATACTGCAAACAATTTTGCATGTGAATAATTCAACCTTTATCAAAAGTTTAACTGATTTGAATGGTGCAACTGCTAGGTAAAGCCATTCTACAAATGTTTTTCATGGACGGAAGAACACAGGTCTTAATGAGTGCCATGGAAAATGATGAGAGTCTTCCATTAGGGACAATTATGCAGGACTGGAGCTTTTTTGTGCTCTTGTGCTTGCAGAGACTAGGGCCTCGCCGTAACACAATTTTGGGTTTTTTAAAATAAGCGTTAGTATGCTGATGTCCAGAGCAGAAATTTAGTGAATGTAATTCAGATGTAAATGTATCATTTTATATGTGAGCATCAGGGACAAACTGCTGCTTGTTCAGTGCTATGGAGCGTACAGAGATGTGAGGAGATGGAGCAGCCGAGGCTGGAGCCCGGCCTGTCAAGAAGAGGGCTGTGCTCCCTACCTGGGCTACTACTGGAGTCAGTTGTAGGGCCTCCCTGGTGCTCTGCTTCAGGAACAGTGCACATCCAAACATGAGATTATTGAGCAGGACTGTGGAGATGATGTTACTTTTCTATTAAACAGAAGGCTGTGTCGAATCCGGCGGCTTCATTTCAGGACAGCACTGGAAATTTAGGAGGGAACCACAAAAGAACAAGATGCTTTAAGGTCTGGCAGGCTCGCCTTGTGCAGAAAAATGTAGCAACGTCTACTCAGTATATCAAGCAGAGCGGGAAGATAAAGAGATGAATTGTTGGAGTTGATGCAAACCCACACAAAAAGCCAATTTTCAGATAGGAGAGAGAGAGGTCTTTAATCTCCTAGATAGCGACATAACAAACTTTGATGGCAGGTGGCTGCTGCTGGACAGATTGACAGACACCCAGAGAGCAGTTGACTACTGGTCCTGTTTATCTGGGAACATGAGCTACTTCAAAGCTGTTAATTGAAGAATGTGTTGCATTGCAGAAAATACACTGTATTTCAGCCACAAGAGATGGACTTGACAGAGGAATTATTCTTGAAAATGAAGGATTCTTGAGCTTCACTGCACAGACCAAGCAGGATAATCTTGTCTTTTCCTGGTCTGAAATCCTCTAAATTTATGAAAATGGATAAGGAGTATAATAAAGGCATTTTTTTCCCTTTCCATTTGACAGATCCACCAATGTGATATGGAACACCAGATTACATTGTGCTCGGTGGCAAATATTTTTTATTCTACCTGCTTCACTAAAGACTTACTGAAACAAAATGCAGCCCCTTGAATATGAAACTGCTGACATTTTCTATTAGCTCACCTTATGGAACTAGCACGGCATTTTGCCTGTGGCTTTTTCTCACTTTTCTAATTCATTAGAAAGAGACATTGACACTTCTTACAGCCTTTCTGTCAATTATCATTTTGCTTGAGGCAAAGCTTGTAACCTGGGCTCTGTTCTCCTGTGGGACAGAGGCAAAACTGAGCGCTATGGTGCAAGTGTTATTGAGATACTGTGTAATACATCTGCATAAACAGGGCAGAAAATCCACAAATTAAAAATGCCTTTAGATTAGTTCTGAAGCAACCAATTGAGAGGTGATCTAAGTATTGAGGCAAGAATTTTCATGGTAGTTATACTGTATTTGTTATTTCAGTGTTGATTGTGTCCAAGTCTGCCAAAATGCTTCAAAGAGACATCTGCTGCTGCCTGTTACAGCTGCTTGGGTCATCTCAGTTAACTTGCTCCATAGGTAAAGGATGTGCCTGTGATCTAGCTCAATGAAATTTTTCTATTTTGTAGGGGGAAAAAAATTTATATATATATGTATATGTATATATTTTCCATGCTGCTTTTTCCAGGTATAGATACAGGAAATCAATTGTGGGGAAAGAACTGAGTGATTTGTGATTTTTGAAGGCCTAGCCACTGATCCATCTTTCCTTCTGCACTTCTGTTGCTATGCAGAAATGACAGGAAAATATATATTGCTTATGGGACACTGTCAGGGAAGGAGAAACGGAGAGGAAATTTGTGCAGCTCTGTCCCGGCAGAATGCAAAACTGGTAAAGGAGAGTGAGGGTGAGCAGGGACTTAAACTGGTATGTCTGAAATAGTATTTCACAGTGTGTGTATTCAGCTGTGAGACACCTGCCTCTGTAGGAATATCTGTAGAATGTGGCATTTTTGTCTGGTTCAGTATAAGGTAAGAGAATACATGCTTTAATTTGCAGGAAAATGGCATGTTGTTCTCTAGTCACCTTTACAATTTATCTCTAGGATGAATTATTGAGATAGTTATGACAGTGTTATAAGTGTTGTAATTAATAGGGGGGAAAGTATTGTTGTTGAAACAAGAAACAAGCA
Organism: Melanocharis versteri; assembly: GCA_013397845.1. NCBI lineage: Eukaryota > Metazoa > Chordata > Aves > Passeriformes > Melanocharitidae > Melanocharis > Melanocharis versteri. Next base: position 440,848 of record VZTG01002435.1, read on the forward strand.
TCTGCAAATACATAGTAGGCTTTGCCCACAAGTACAGAAATATGCAGTATATTGGGTGTGAGGTCACTATGTGCTTGTAGCACACAGATTTCTCACTGCAGTACAGTGGAGGAAAAACATTGTCCCCTAAAACTAGTTTTCTTCCTGATACACCTCTAAGGCTAAACATTTTCGTGTTGAGTGGCCACGTATTGTGATGGGATAGCTTCTCGGGGGTGCTGAGTATGCACAACCCCTCCTTACAGTGGAGTTCATATAATCGTTTTCAAAATGAGACACCGAGCGTGGAGGGACAGAGGCTTCTTCTCGGCAGATTCCAGTTAAGAAGAACATGATTAAAATAAGTGTGGGAGACCTGGGGCTCCTTGGCTATGGGGAAACTGTGAACAAACCATGCTGCTAGAGGTAAGATAAACAAAGGAAATCCCCTGAATAGAGAACAATGCTCTTAACAAATAGAGCAGACTTGCTGGATATTTCAAGGCAAGCTGGCTAGGGCTGCTTTATTCTATCTTTGTAATAAAGACAACAGAAAAAGGAATCTAGTAAGGCATAAGGAAGTGTCAGGACCTGGTGTCATAAAGAAAATATACTTGCTCAATAGTAGGGATCAAAACACCAGAGTAAGAATATGAGGGTATTTTCAGAGAAATATTCTATGATTTATGCACTAGCAACTCTCATTCTCAAGCAAAGATGGAAATCCTCATTATTCTTTTAACTTTTATTGTATTTTCAGTATTATACTCCGTAACTGGGGGTAATTTTTGAAGAATGTGACGCCTTTTTGGCAAGTGTTTTACCAAGTGATGACAACCTCAGTAGATTTACAGAAAATAAAGATTGGAAATAATTGTTCTAATTTTTGCCATTTTTATAAGCTCTGAAATACAACAACTTGCAAGAAATTTTAAGATAGAATCAAATTATTTTGTATGTCTGAATGGGGCTATTTTTTGCAAGCCTACTTTTCCTTACCTTTCCCTGAAACAATAATATGAAAAAAACACTGTGAAGGTTATCTGAAAGGAATTCTTCACATTCTTTGAGTTGCTCAAAATGTCCCTATATCTCTTTTTCTTCCATTTGCAATGCCTCTTGTAGCCAATAAAAGTAGTTTCAGAACTACTTGCCAGTAGAGCAAAATTTAAGCAAGCATTGTAGACTTGAACTATGAAGTAGAAATCCAATTCCATATTGAGTATCTGCAGAAGAAAGCTCATTGGAAAAGTTCTGTTCATCTTTTCAGAGGACAGAAACAAACAATGTGTCTTAGGAAAGTGAGTGCTTAATATATTCAATGCTAATGTCTAACAGCTTGCTTACCTTATAGGGTGAGATTTGTTTTAGAGAATAGTTCTGAAAATATTTGCAAGCAGTGTCTAAATTCTAGAACACCATGATTAAAAGATACTTTAAAAATCACATTATTGTTTACTTGTCCAGCTCTGGAATTAGCAAGATCCCTGACAATGAATTATGCAAAGTGAATATCCAAGGTTCCTTGTTTTAGTCGGCTCTATAACACCCAGGTTTAGAGAAATAGTATCTGTAATCTTCCATTACATCTGTCCTGGGATCATGAATTTCTAATCTTAGCTGGCATCACTGAGATAAGTAGTTTTTCTGGGTCTCTGGAAATATGTCCTTAGTATTCACATTATAGGATCTACAAACTTTGTTAGAACTACTAATTGAGGGCAAAGGTAACCACCTATTAGAGCTTTGGAAGGAAAGCCATTTTTAACATAATTAAGTGGTCTTCTCGGAAGTGGTAAAAAAAAGTTTCTCTAGGCTGTTCAAAAGGAGAAATCTCTGCATATCCAGAGGATGAACAGATTTGTTATTGGTAGAGGCAGCATTAGGCATTGGCTATGTGTGTGGTCATTTGCAATATCAGTATTAGAAGGCATGTGTTTACTCAGTAAGGGCTGTGATAAGTCACTGTTCTTTGCTTTTAGAGCTACTCGCTGTTATTTCATTATGCAGTGTAATAGAAATTTGCAAAAATTGTCTGAAAGTGGAAATGGAATAGAGAGGGAACTGAATAGGTGGCTAAGCAAAGTCTGAGGCAAGGCATTATTAATTAGGATTTTAAATAGCTCCTTAAACTCATTCCACACATGGATGACTTCTAAATTAAAAGACCAAAGCGCTCCTATGTGTTGAATTCATTTAACTTCTCTGGAATAGAAGTCTTTTTGTGGGCAACCCAGCTACATCTTGCTCTACCAACTGCCAGCTTCTTTTCCCATGTATTTCTCTGCCAAGATGAAACCCCTCTATTGTGAAGTCCTGCTGCTCCCAGGGACGGCTTCTTCAAGCTGTGTATCCCTTAAACACTTACAGGTCTGGTCTCTCAGGACCAGTAGAGCCAGTGCCCCAGGCACTGCTGAAAACTGATTACAATTCGCTCTAAACAAAACTCTTTCAGGGCTAGATCAAAAAAATAAAATGCTTATAAACAAGCCAGTTAGTTATGAGAGGTAGTGCATTTTGGTCACAGAAAGCAGATAAACTTGGAGGCACATTAACCTTTCTGCATATTTACCTTCTTCTGGCATCACCCATTTTCCATGGGGAGACCTTGGTAGGGGAGGGATACCCGAGCTCAGCCCACAAAGCCTATTTTGTTTCTAACAGTCTCATGCTTCCCAGCTGTTGACAGCCCTTCTTTCTTTCTTTCTCTTTCCATAAACACATGCACACAAGACCCATGTCTCATTAAACCTTTTGAACGAGGCAAAACCAGACTCTGTGAGCCTTGCCAGAGGGTGAAACTTCAAAAAGGTTGTTATTTGCTTCATTTCACTATTAGAGACTGAAATTAAGTACCCACCAGTGCCTTCAGTTCCTAAGGGAAGCCTGATTATGTACCAGGAATAAAAGCAAGAACAAACTTACATCGATAAATAGAACAATACTGTTGTCTTGGATTATTCTCACGATTATTTAGTGCATTGGTGCAACTTTATCATAGGAAGTGTGAGTAACTTAAACAAAATAATAAGCACTCAGAAGAGAATGTGAAATAATCCAGGAATGACACAATGTGGTTTCAATAGGAGGCAAAAGGTGGGTTTTAACTACAGAGTTGCAGACATGGAGGTGAAAGCTGGAGCTGTGAGAAGCTGCATCAGCATGGTCGTGGCTGCCTCACACTCTTATGAGCCCCTTCTAGAAATGACAATGCTGTTTTTTCAGGGAAGTTCCAAAGCCAGCATCATGCCCACCAAAGTAAGGGCGTCGTCAGACAGACCTGGTAAAAACCTGCTGTTTGCATTTTGATAGTCCTAAGCATTTTCAATCAGTTTTCCCACTGTCCTAATTTTGTTCTGGTTGGTTGCTACTCAGTGGGGCAGAGACAGCTGTATTTTCATGGCACTTACCCTCTGTACTTTATGCCTGGCTTTGAGTACTGCAGCGGGCAGGGCAGGCTACAAAAATGGAAACAGCTATTGCTAATAGCAGCAGCAGCAGCAGCAGCAAAGCATTACATGCCCAGATGCGTTGCTGTTGGTTACATTTCTGCTTTATTCCGTTGCAATGACTTCACAAATTCTTGAGGTGTTTTAGTAGTTACCGTTACACATTAGCATCATCACAGCAGATACAGGCTATAGCTGGTACAGTGCAAAGCCTGAATGCCTCTCACTGTGTCAGAGAGAGGTGCATTATAGGCAACTGGAACAAGGCAGACTGTAGATAATTATGAAATACTGTAAAGCAAATCCAAAAATTATGGCATTGCACAGATTGATTAGCATTCCCAAATGGGACCTGGAGTCAGCCAAAAACAAGTATGTCTCGTTATTGTGCAGATGTGTGCAGGTTCATGAGCATAACTTTTGCTGTTGAAATGGATCTTATTTTTCACCTAGATCATGATCCTGTAACTGAATATCTGTTAATAACTTTGAATAACAATTTCATTTGTGTGAGCTTCTAGGTAGGAACGGTAGCCAAAGCACAAAGATCCTGGTTTCTCATACTTCAGCTGGTCCTCTGGAACACCTGCACAAAAAAGGAGCTTTTGCAGCAAACCTCAAGATAATAAAGACATCCTGGGTCCACTTCCTAACATCCGCAAGGTGAAGAAGTGAAGTGATTGGAAAGTGAACCCGGTGTTTGTAAAACAGACTTGGTAGTTTCAAAGATGAACTATAAAGGATCTGAAAAGCCTTTCAGAAAGGTCTTTTTTTCTTTGAGTTTTCTGCAGGAACCAAGCTAGAATTTGAGAAATTATGTCTGTGTGAGAAGAGGAGCACAACCAGTCATACTTAGCCTTCTTGCCATATTGCCCCGCAGTGCAAATGGGAGAACATCTGGATGCATTAACAGACACGGGGAGCCCAACATTTGTTTTTCTTCTTGGTAAATAAGAGATTATGTTTAGGCTTGCAAGACAAGATGGAAAATTATTATGTGGGATGGGTGAGGAAAGAAATATGTACTGAAGCCGAGTGTACCCTGGTTTGACTGTTGGATGATTTAAGAAGAACATTTACACAAATCCACCTCTGTGGTGTAGAGAAGAACCTAAAAGAGGTTTTTATTGACAGCATTTCCCACAGCATTCTCCTGGAGAAACTGCCTACTCACGGCTTCCATAGGTGTGCTCTTCTCTGGACAAAAAATGGATGGCTAGGTCCAGAGAGTGGTGGTGAATGGAACTACTTCCAGGTGGCCATCAGTCAAAAGTGCTGTTCCCCAGGACTCAGTACAAAGGTGAGTCCTGTTTATTGTCTTTGTCAGTGATCTGAACGAGGGGATTGAGTGCACCCTCAGGCAGTTTGCAGGTGACACCAAGCTGGGTGGCAGTGTTGATCTGCTGGAGGGCAGGAAGGCTCTGCAGAGGGATCTGGACAGGCTGGATCATGGGCTGAGGCTGATGGTGGGAGGTTCAACAAGGCCCAGAGCCGGGTCCTGCCCTTGGGTCACAACAACCCCAGGCAGTGCCACAGGCTGGGGCAGAGTGGCTGGAAAGCTGCCCACAGGAAAAGGACCTGGGGGTGCTGGTGACAGCAGCTGAACATGAGCCAGGGTGTGCCCAGGTGGCCAAGAAGGCCAATGGCATCCTGGCCTGGATCAGCAACAGTGTGGCCAGCAGGACCAGGGCAGGGATTGCCCCCCTGTACTTGGCACTGGTGAGGCCACACCTCGAATCCTGTGTTCAGTTTTGTGCCCTTCACTACAGGAAAGATATTGAAGCACTGGAGCATGTCCAGGGAAGGGCAATGGAGCTGGGGAAGGGTCTGAATCTATAAGTCCTGTGAAGAGCAGTTGAAGGATGTTGGGGTGTTTAACCTGGAGAAAAGGAGGCTCAGGGGGACCTTATCACTCTCTACAACTGCCTGAAAGGAGGTTGTACCCAGGTGGGGGTCGCTCCCTTCTCCCAAGTAATAAGTGACAAGACAAGAGGAAATAGCTTCAAGCTGCACCAGGAGAGGGTTAGTTTTGATATTAGAAAAAATTTGTTGGCTAAAAAGGTTGTTAAGCATTGGAACAGGCTGCCCAGGGTAGAGGGTTGAGTCGCCATCTTTGGAGGGATTTAGAGGACCAGTAGATGTGCCTCTTACAGATGGGGTTTAGTGGTGAGCTTGGCAGTGCTGGGTTGGATTTAATGGTCCAGAGGATGTTTTCCACCTAAACTATTCTATGTTTATGTAAACCTGCTGTCTCATGAGATGAAGGGCTAGCGTTTTGTGAATGAGTGTTTTAAGATCACTGAAAGAAGCATTGGCAAAGGTATCAGTAAAAACAGGTTTCATATAAAAGCAACAGCACAACAAAATTTGTTGGCAAGGTTCACTCTGCTACTTACTAGATGGTTAAGGCACACTGAGGAAAAGCAAAAAAAAACCAAAACAGTGTCAATCAATCCAAACCAAAATAAACCCAAAATTAAATGCAAAATTATCTATGTGGAGGTGGAGGGGAGGGGGTGGGATCATGCTGTTTATAGGGCCAAATAAGAGAGCAGATTTTTGTCATAACAATGTTTCATCCTGGCTGCATTTTGGGGCAGAAACTTCTTTGAAAGTTTGAGAACAAAAATATTGTCCCGCTTGGGTTGTTATTCACACAGAAAAGTGTCCAAGGGTGTTTATTAAAAAAAAAGAAAAAGCAGAAGCTCGTTAGATAGCACAAGTTCCTGGGATCAGGCATTGTTTCTCATAAACTTAAGGGGAGCTCAGCCCAAGGCTGAGTCCTGACCGGAATTGTTCAGATCACAGTGCAGCCTGGAGGATGGGGGAATGCACCACCACAAGTTTGCTTTGGGTGACAGTAGTTATCTTGAGACCATTGATGATGCCACCTCTCCTAACCCTCTGGGGACATTCTGCCCTTATTCCCGCAGGTGGCATTTGCCCCCGGGAGATATCAGTGACACAGGCTTAAACACTCCTCTTCCTGACTGATCAGGATTATGAGGACAAGCAATACTCCACTCACTATCTTGGTATTCATCTCTACAAGCAGAGAGTCTAGCCAAAAGTGGAAACAGTTTTTCCCTACCTCCTCTGTTTGAATAAAAAGATTTTTTTTTCTTGAACTGTGACATATCTGTGAAAGTTACTAGCTAAAGCAAGAAATAAACATATTTATGTAATAAACAGTGGATCACAATCTGCAATCGTCTGGTTGTGCAAATGTTTGATGGACCTGATCATATGCTTTTCTTTCTGTTTTCTTCTTTCTCCAACCATTTACTTTTTCTTAACATGATGTGGTTTTCCTTTTTTTTCTTTGCTTACACAGTTAGGTAACTAGGCACTTTAACTGAAGCTGCTAATCTGAGGTTCATAGCACGATCCCCAGTAACTGAGTTCCAACAGAGGATCCACTCATGCTTTCTATGGTGTTGCAGTTTTCCCACACCTCTGGACTCTTGCTCTGGAATATAGCTTCTCTGCATGCCTCTAGTATGTGAAAAAATAACCTGAATTATAACCAATTGTTACATGTTTCCAATTCTTCCCACAAAAGTCACAGTTAAGTTCTCTCAAATGAACGTACACATGACAGCTAACTCTTTGCCTTTTTGCTAACATAGTTTTAGAAGGTTATAATTGAAACAGTAATAATTTAAGACATTTCTGAGACTATGTCAAATCTTACAATCACTAGATATTCTGCATCAGTGAGTAAACGCCTTTTGCAATCTCCATTAAATTAGATTATTCATATTGGTACAGTGCATTAAGTGTATGTGTTTTGTCAAGAAATAATGAATGTGATGTTGTCCATAGAGCAGCAGCACAAAGGGCTCCAGGGTCTGTGACTGGGAGTCCTGTGAGCCTCTCCAAAGCAGTATCCATGGTAAATCACAGGCTTCAGCCTAGCTTCAGGGAAGGCTGAGCTGACACTTCAGAATTGCTCACTGGCACAGAAGTGTGCGTTAGCGTCTGGATATGCAGGAGAAAATAGCTGATGAATGGCCTTTCTCTAATAGAATTTAGTCTGGGGAGTCTGTGAAGATGACAATCGAAACTGATATTCCTGGTATTAAAGTTCACCGAGGAGAAAGGTTCTTGTCATGTAGGCAAGGTGAAGAGGGAAGAGGCAGGCTGAATTAAATAAGAAGGTGATTCTAAATAATGTTAAGATGGTGGTCTGTGTTAATAAAAAACAGATGGGAAGACTTCAGCTTGATATTCTAGTGTGAATTTACTTTCCTTCTCAGTTACTGTCATTACCTCATGTTGTATTTTTATAAAATACTTCATAATGATGGCAGGTGAGGACATATAGAATAGGAAAAAATAGCACATTGTAAGGGCTGTTTTCTCTTGAGAAAATATTGAGAAAATATTTAGAGTCTTCCTTAGAAAGCTTACCTACTGTGAGCTGAATTACCTGAGCATAAATCTTCAGTAACACTTTTGAAATCAGTGTAATTAAAATGGATTTATAGGAGTATAATCTGCCTTTTACAGATTATTTACCTGATAAATGCTAATGACTCCTTGGAGGTGAAAGTGGAGGGAATTTGGGATTCTACCCAAGGAATACAAAATGGGACTCTAGTGTATAAATATGTCTTAACTTTGGAACTGTTGCCAGAAAATAAATTTCTCCCAAGAAAATACTATCAAAAATATTTTCTGAATTTTATGTGTTAACAGTATAAATGAAGGAAAGCTCTACAGTGTTCTCAAGCTGCACCAAAGACAACTTTGGCCCACACTGAATATAAAAAAATGCTGCATCTCCTTTTAATATTTTCTCATTTCTTCATGACATTTTTGAGGAGGATTTGAGGCCCCAGGGTGTACGCACTGCCTGCTTGCCACACTGCTGCAGTGCCACGTGGCATTCCCCTCACTCAGCTCAGGGCTGAAGCAGTCTCAAGCCTCCTGCTAACCTCTCACATGCAAGAGTTGTTAAATTTCATTCTATCATCATTTCCTGCGGATGGCCAGAAATCCATTTTCCTAAACTACTAATATGAGGCCCGGGAGACCTGTAAAGTTATAACAAAGCTTGCTCCATTTTGCCATCAGTTTTGCATGTTAGTCCAAGCGTCAATGAATGGCAGCAACGCCCGATCTTATTTTAGGTCAAAAATCTTTATCTATGGGTGAACTAAGTGTAGAACAGCAGGAAAGGTAAGGACTGTACATCCATTCTCTACATTCCTTTCTATAAAATTCAGAAATTACTCTTCCCAGATCAGCTGCATTGTACAAAACACAATTCTATGTTTATCGATTAGTGTGATGAATCCATATTGTGGGGTTTTAATGGATTACCTCTAAAAAATACTTTAGGAAAAAACACATCTTTATTAAAGAAGAGGTAGCCTGAAAAATGCAGAGGAAATAATAAAACTCCAGGGAAAGGAAATACAACAAATGGAGTCTCTTTTATCTTCTGTAGGGTCAAATCATCAGGCTCTCACAAAAATAAAAAATCCTCTAAGCTTAACTTTCAGTTTTGCAGCTTCATGATAACAAAACAAGTAGGTAACTTTGTATCCTAAACACTTCCTTTCCTTCACACTCACAAAAATAAAACAAGAGAGGGAGAGCATCCAGCCCTCTCTGAAGACATATTCACCCATTGTTTATTCAAGGGGTAGCTTTTCTCAAGAACTCCCTCTATGTATGATGGCATCCTTATCAGGAGTAGTGACCTACCGATAGCCTCTGTTAGAGGCCAGGACACCCACTGGGTGAAAGAAGGCTTTGCTCAGCCATCTGCCAAACCAGCCCTGAGTCTGCAGGGTCTCCCCATACAATCACTGAAGTTGCTCTGTGCTTCTCACTCACTATAGGGCACATGGGATCAGGCTTCAAACGAACCCTGAAATGTTCCCAGTGATGCTCAGAGGGAATTTTCATCTGATTTCTGTAAATTAGGAAATCTGAAATGCCAGGTTTTTACTTCAAGGAAGAAAAAAAAAAAGTAAAAAAGAACCAAGATCCTTTGCCGTGCCTAAGAGGTTAAAGAGGTGGTGTGCGTGTTCCTTACATTTTTCATTGGACCTAATATTTTCTGATTTTTTTCTTTGGTGAGGATTACTAGTCCATTTTGAATGTGAAAACATTTAAATGTTTGAGTAATAACAGGACCTTAAGAGCAACAATGGTAAAAATCATTATGTTTGCTATTTAGGAATTAACTGACATCTTCAGAAAGTATCCCTTAAGGACTGTCTTCACTGGGCATGGTTCCTGATGTAGAAATTGTCAGCAAGTTTTTAAATGGTTTTTCCATCTCAGCAAATACTCCTGTGTAGATGCAACTAAAGCTGTCATAGTATATTCTGCTGTTTTTCTGTAGGATGCTTGTATTTGTTGTTCAGCAATGTCACCAGTCCTGTGCATGTGTCTATAACAGCACAGAAATTTCCTACATGGCAAGCATTTATGGATCACTGGGATAAACAGGGAGTTCGGAGCTCTGTCTGTCGCTGCCCTGAGTGTGAACCACCAGCCCAGAGCAGCAAGAGCTTCTCTGCAACAGAGCATGATCCAGCTTGCCTCTGCAAGAGTCTGGCTCCCCTCCGATCCAACACTGGCACTAAGTGGGGATCAGTTGCACTCATCCAGTTTTTCATTTTACAGACATCACTGTGTTCTTCTTACACTTTTCCATCAGCCTCGAAAGTCTGAAAGTACCAGGGATTAGCGGTGATAAACCTACACCTGTATTTCAGTTCAAATGATGATACCTACTGCACTGCGGACTGTCATCTGATGTTATTGTGCTTGGTATGTCATGTTTAATTAAAAAGAATACAAAGTATATGGCTGGCTGTTTGACTGCAGGAACTTCTAAGAAGCTGGAGAAGGAATTGTAAAAATAGAAACAACTACAACAACAATAACAATAATAGCGCGCTTTATTTATTATTAATGGAACACATAAAAATCACAAAAATGCCTACACATATTTATTTTTCTTTTGCCATCTTCCTAGGTTCTTTTGGAGGGAGGTGTCCTGCATTGCTAGCATAAACAAAGTTTTTAGATAATATTGACTTGTTTTAATATAATTGTTGATTTCTCAATAGTGTCTGATCTCTCTTTTAAAATAGCTTTTAGACACTTCTTTTTCATATATTCAGTATTCTCCATTCAGGCTCTTTTCAAAATCCACATGTACTGTTCAGGCCTCACAGCCAAGGTACAGTAAGGGGCTACAATATGGCACTAACAGCTTTGCACCAAAGCCTGCATTACCTTTCCCATTATGTGAAACTTGTTCGTGTTGCAGGCAGTCATGATCTACATTTTGCCTACAAGTGGAGAAGGTTGTTTGGGGTTTTTTTAGGAGGTTTGGCAGATCCATGGTAAATGTCTGGAAGTTCTGTATAATGATTGTGAATTTGCCTGCAACCGCCAAATCTCACCCAGGCTTACTGAATTTGTAAAGCATACATTTGTAACTGAAAAAACAATCTCTGTTCTCTCCAGGAGATATTTATCAGGTCTGTCTTGGCAATAGCAGTATGTGGTTTATGGTCAGTTTCAGCTAACAGTGGTGTCCCATAAATAAAGGAATTTTTTTTTACAGCCATGGCTTAAGCCCAAAGTCTCCTTCATTCTTTCAGCATATTTACATTCAGTTTTTGCTAGTGGCCGTGATGCATTAGCCACTTGTCTCCAGCTTCAACTGTGTCATTGAAAGAGTATTGTGCCAATATTCTCCTGAGATGCACCCACGAACAGGTTGCTTTTGTGCTTATTGTCACAGTATTTCAGGACTAGGGCCTCTTTAATGAAATCCTTCAGCTTCTCAAGCGCTTTCTTAAGGATTGCATCTGTTCTCTGAGTGTTTTCAAGCAGTCATGCTCTATGACTGCTGGTTCAGATGACTCCGTTAGTCATAAACCTCCCTATGTAATGCACAGTTCCAAGAAATTATCGGACCCCTTCTTTCTTTGTTCAAGCAATTACTCAGTGATGTCCACAGCGTTGTGATGTTCTCTCTCATTTCTCTTTGCACAACATGCTCTTATCATCTGCATTTGTTTAGCTTTACCCTCACAGCACCAAATCTTTCCACAGCTGCCCTGTGCCTGAGATCATGGTCTGTTGTGCACAGCTTCAAGGACTGTGCTTGATTCATTGCTTATGTGGAACGTGGCAGAAGGATACTTCACTCAAAATGAGACTTCAGTATCCTGACAGTGGCCTCGGCATAACAGAAATCTGTGTAACCAGCTCTTCTATTAAGGTTTCAAGGATACATGTGCTAGAGAAATTTAGCTGCATAGCTTCACTGTGCAGCTACCTCATCCTAACATGAACCCATCTTAGGACTTTAATAATGTACACAGTAGTGATTCATTTGTTGGATCTTCATGAAATTCAAATGCATGTACATTAACTTGCAGACCTTACATGCAGACCTTATGTCTTGTATCTCTATTTTTCTTTTCTGAGCATGTTAAAATATGGACTGAACTACACTCCCAATATAGTGAAATACAAACAAAATTTGAAAAGCTGCTTACTTTTACCTGAAAAACTGTTTTTTCACTAAAAACATTCATGTAAAATGCTTGTTCTATGAGACCAGGACATTCTAGGTCTGGGTGGTTTTTGGATTTTTTTTTAGCTAATGGCAAAGGAGTCTCACTCTGTAAAAATAGTAAGCCTTTTATGTGAAGTCCTAGAAACTTTGATCAAAGTTTTAACCTCAGTAGCTAAACGACACACTGTAATTACTGGTATAATACTATCTACAAAAAGCTTCAGTTCAGTGCCATGAATGCAGGCAGGCAGTCCAAGACACCTCAAGGTATAGTCTTTCAGTATTCAGACTCTTTTTCTGGGTCTTAAGTCAGGGAAATTTCTCACTGATTTCACAGCATGCTTTCCAGCATGAAATCATCACGATTCGGTTTATTTTGTGTGGTAATTGTTCTTTCTCAAACACCTCTAAAGACAGAAGATATAAAAAGCCAAACAAACCAATTCTTTAAATATACTGGAAAATGTAGTTTATGGATCAGATTTAGGGAATTTTCCAGTGCATTATGCAGCGTCATCTAGCTCCTGTCCCATGATTTGGTCTTGGCACGGGGGCAAAGGAGCCAGGGAATTAACATTAGCCTGCCTTGCCTTCTCAAGGGTGTCAAAATGTGCTACGGCAAAAGCCTGCTGTAGCAAAGGTCTACAGCAGTAACTCCTTTCTACCCGTCTGTCTCCTCATCTTCCTGGATAGCAAAAGATAATGTTGCCAAAGGAGTAACTCAGTGGGTTTGCTGAAATGTGAAAAGCTGCCACCCTCTCCCCTTCCTTTCTATGCCATAGCAGTCCTCACCACTGCACCATGTCATCTCCATGATAGGCCAACAGGATCTGTCCACATGCCCCTCAGTCCTCTCACCCATGAGCCAAAAGGATTACTTTACTTTCCAGTGAAGTATCCATATTCCCATGGCCAACAGGATGCCAGGAGAATTTTAACTGATCTTTCCACTAGACTGAACAAGTGCCCTGATGTTGGCATCTAATCCCCAGCATCAGAAAGGCTGAAGCTCCAGCTAGGAGTTTGAGGGAGTTGATTGTGAAACACTGAACAACTGGAAGTCATTAACTTCCCTTTGAACAAATAAACCCAAGCTTTGTTGTGTCTATGTGCCTTCGACTTCTCACTCTAAACAGTGTTCATATTCTTAAGGCTTGTTGAAGAAAATAGTTTATTCCAAGTAAATACAGGAAATTCCTTTTTGGTGTTCCAATATGTCTTGGAAAAACCCACTGCTGCTGTGGGTTGACACATGTGTGCTCAGATCAGTGATCTAATAACCTCTCCTCATTAAAGAATAACCAAATACACTTGGTTTTTTTTTCTGAAACCAGATGAGTGAAGCAACAGCAGTGTTGTACTGAAAGCCCAATAGCTGTCTCTGCTCAAAACAAAGGAACCTGCAACACATGTGTGGGCATTGTGGCTTTGCTAGGTATTTTGATGAAAGACAGGATTAGACAGTCATCTTATCATTGTGAGTGTATCAGAAGAAACAGCTGGAGTATGCCTGAACTGCTCGCAGTTGGTCTATTATGTTGCTGGACCAAAATCAAATTTAAGAAGACTCATCCATGTACTGGAAACCCAGGTTGCTGTCAGACACCAGAAGGGTTGAGAGGGTGAAGTTGGTCTGTGACACTGAGCAGAATCACCTCCAGCTGCTCTGACTCCTGACTATGACCGTAAAAACTGCCTGGTGAAGGAAGAAAAGAGGAGTCAAGACAAGTGGTGTCCTGCTGTGCACAGAAGTTTAATTGCATTGAAATGCATTTCTTTGGGGTCAATGTTTGATTGTTTATGTCTGCCCTACTACATTTTAGCTGGATGTTTTCCGCTTTTCCAGCCCAAATCGTATTTTGAACTGTTAGAAACTGGAAGCAGTAGCCTGGAAGTTAATGAAGCTACATAAACATATCCCAAAAGAAAAAAGAATCAGACTCTTTCAAGAAATATACTTTATGCTAGGGACCTTACCATGAACTCAGATGGTGAAATACTTCCATGTTGATCTGTTCAAAAGTTGAAAGATCTTTTTGTAAACCGCCTCTATTATATATGAGGGCTTTATTATGTACCAACGTGTATTTAATTTTTGTCTTTGGAATGGTTCACATTAGTGCTCCTCAGTGCACATCCAATTTAGATTTAATAAGATAGTGCTTGTCCATTAATAAAATAACAATAATTAAAAACATATTTCTTGCCATTCAAATTTAATGCAATCAATATATTTTCTTTACCTCTTCAAATCTGTTTTTAATGATCAGTGGGAATTATTTTTATGCAGGAAAACTGTTTTTAATAAATGAAAATTAGCAATACTTTTGTAAACTTTAACTATTTGAGAGAAAAGGGACTAAACAAACTCTGCAAAGTTTAAGAATAAGCAACAAAGTACAAGCAGATAAAAAATTCAAATGCTAAATGTTAAAAATAATTTATTGGCAAAGTTAAAGATGGTCCTTTTAAAATATCTCTGTTTTCATCTATTTCAGTGTGTGAGATTAATTATTTCTTTCACATAGCCCAGTTAAAGTTCTAAAAGGAAGGGATTTCCACTGATTTCAAATGCCCTTTTATTTCCCGCCCACAGAAATGAGAGACTGAAACTCTTGGTTCTAGCCTTGGAGCCACACTCTGCCTGTGTGTCAGGAACCCACAAAGCCCAGTGTGGGATGTTCCCCTCTTTGGCCATTCATTGCCTATTCCTGCTGGAGTTTGGAAGTTACCTGTGGGTCACCCTCTCAATCTGCTACCTTTCTTCATGGGGTGTAACACCCCAGCACGGTTGTCAGGCCAAGCCAAAAATGGAGCAGGGGAGTTTAGAGGCAGATGTGTCAATGTGAGGTACCTCCTGTTTCTTCTGTCTGAGAGGCCAGGAGGAGAACTGGTGGCACAAACTTTGTCAGTTACCCAGTAGAAATGTCCAGGGCTGCCCTGAAGAACTTGAATTTTTATGGCCCTTGACAGAGAGGCACATTGGAAGCTCAGCTGGGGGTGAAAGATGTGGCTAAGATACACTATTTTTGGAAGTAATTCCAGCTTTGTCCAGCTATGAACCTGTCCTGAAAGGCACAGGATCTAGTCACCAGCCAGTGTACCAGGGGACAGGGAGCCAAAGATCGTGGAAAGAAATAGTGTATGGCCTCTTCCCTCCCTGCACAAGAAAGCCTTTTCTCTGTTCCCAGTAGAGTGTACTCCATAACTGATGATCAAGACTTTGTCTTGCAGATATTTTGAAACTAATAAGAAATGATGACTATGTCAAGCAAAGTACTTGCAAGGAGGTTTTGTTATGGGAGGATCAAAGGACAGATAAAATAGGCTTTTATTTATAAACCACTTCTATTCTTTAACCCACTGGGAGCTGTCATAATATAAAAGACAACCCTTTCTTTGACCTTTCTGTGCAGCTTTATAAAAAAATAAGCATGAGACAAGTTTATGAAAGCATTACTTGAATTCTAGAAATAAAACAGTCATTGTACTCATACCCATAAAACTACAAGCACGATTAGCATCATGCGCAAAATGCAAAAATAACTTGCCAACAAGTTTATCTTAAAACTATTAAGAGGTTCACTATATTGTAATCTGCTCATAGAAAGAATATAAAATATGTAAAAAATTTTATCTTTTTTTCCCAACCTATGTTTTAATACAAGCTAATTTCTTTTTTGGTGTCAAGTTTCCAGGTTTTTTCTGGCTGTCCAAAAATACCCATATTCGTACTTCTACTGTACTTCTCACTTTACAAGACATCCTTTTTTTATTGCTGCTCTAAAACATATGCTTTGCATTTTCACTAATACCTACAGTAGCATCACCAGTATAATTAAAATATAATTCAAAAAATATTTGCAGCCCATTAACATTTCTTTGAGTATGCACAGTTTCTAAATCCTACTCTGAACTGAAAGCACCCTTCTTCTAATGTAGGTCTGATATGCAGATTTAAATTAATCTCTTTCTAGGCACCAGTAGCTACATTCATGAAGACTGACACTTTAATTGTCTGTGTCCAAAATTTTGATCCTTCAGCCTCCTGTTCAGCTGCTGCCTAGCTTGAAAGGAAGCCAGATTTCCTCCGCTCTTTAATTCCCTCCAGTGAAACCTCCTGGGCATGTTTGCCACACACTGAGTATATGTGCAATCATCCAGTCCTGCCCAGGAGTTCACAAAATATCCTACTCTTGTGCTGACTGCCAGGCATCCTCCCTGCCTTGGTCAGTGTCTCTGTCACTTGCCTACTAGACTGTTTCTTGTACAAAAAAACTAGGCCAGACTGCTCACACAGAACAGAAAATGCAGCTGAGTAGGAAAGGGAAACCAGGGTCCATATTCCTACCTTGCCTAGGCTGAGTAGGATTTCAGCTGAGCTCTCCAGAGCAGCCAGGAAAGCTGGCAGCAGGAGCGGGACTCCAGCCAAGGATTTTCTCATGTGTGCTTGCTGAAAAGCAACAGCCTGGACCAGGCTTCAGCTCCCGTCTCTGAATCCAGAAGGAAGAGGATGGTACTGATAGCTTTTGAGGACAATGCCTCAATGGCCCCAGTTCTGCACCTTGCTATTTCCTATCTACCTCAGGAGCTCCCTAAGCTATGGAGCTGATAGTCTCCAAATGATATGTGACTTGGAAATAAGCACCAATATGAAGAAGACAGGCTCCTTTAGTATGTATAGTACTATATGTTGCTTAATAATTGTAAAAATTTCTCTGTATTTTGTTACCTTGTCCTCCTCTGCCTGAAACCTGCAGTCATGAGTTAGCTTATATCCTGTTTAAAGTCAGAAGCCTGTAGCAGAGAAGTCCTATCTCTGCATCTCACTGATTGAAGTGAAGATATTCAGGCCTGAAGGAACAACTGGTAAGATCAGGCATTTGTGATTCAGTCCTGTAAACAGCTTTTACTAAATAAAATCTTGAGTTCAATGGGTTGTCTTGGCTGTGTAAAATAAGGCAGGCAATTCTGATTGCATGCCTCTTGGAGAATTGAGATGAGCGTCTCCATTTTAGCATCTCTGGGCATCTTTGCTCTTTTGGAGATGGACAGTGAAAATACTGAACTGCCTCATTCGTAGACAATTCTTTTATTATGTTTCTTCCAGACTGCTGCCAAAACATATTCGTACAAACTTGTTGTCCTGAGATTTCTACCCCATTCTGGCAATCTGTCCACTCCAACACAGCCTGAAGAAATTAGTACTTTGCCTGCTTGTCCAAGTTAGGCAATACCTCTGAGACTCACATAGTGTGTCTCCAGGCTACAAGTTAGAGTCAACACTATACTCAGTTCATCTCACTGAACTGAACTGAAACTGCATATAGGGTATGTCTTGAGATGCATTTGGTTTGTTAGCAATGACAAACATAAATGAACAGCTTTCTGCTGACAGGTCCAGTTATTGAAGAGCTGAATTAGTACAGGTCATGCACGGTTGATGTGACAGGCATGACTCCCTTGGTATTCTTGGGCTTAACTCTGGCCAGACGAGGTGAGACAGAACGGAAGGAAGGAAGGAAGGAAGGAAGGAAGGAAGGAAGGAAGGAAGGAAGGAAGGAAGGGAGGGAGGGAGAAAGAGAGAAAGGGAGAAAGAGNAAAGAAAGGAAGAAAGAAAGAAAGACTAACTTAGTCATTGTAGGATTCTGGAGGAATCACCTTTTTTCAGAGACATATGTTTCTTCTTAAGCTTGAATTCTCCTTAATACCAGCTCTTCAGATCTGAAGATGATTTGTGATGATATCAACAGGAAATTCTGTTATCATGCCAGCAAATATATCATGACTGAAACATAAACTGATATTTGCTCAACTGTGAGTGAATTTGCATTAGGTTGCATATACTCAGAAGTAAAGCCTTTCTGCTTCAAGATAAATTTCTATTGAAATCTATATCATCTACCTGAACAAGAATTATATAGAACTGAACAAACATAACATATAGGTCTAAGATACAACTTTGTGTAACTGGAACAGAGGATTATAGTCAATGCCAAATAAGACAAAAAATTATGTCAGTGTTCTGTGTTTTCATCTTAGATTTCATAACAGTCCAAGTGAACTAGTTCTACCATCCCCCTAGCACTCTAAGTCTCACTCAGCCACCAGAGATGAAACTGCCATATATCAGCATTCATAAGCATTGCTCTGGAAATTCAGGTTGCCCATGGGCATTAGTACCAAAATTAGTCATAGCAACTCTGATCAAACATATTACTTTTCCATGACTTTGCTCTATTTTGAATACACTTTTCATGCTTTCTTACACTCAGCATTTTTTTTTGTTTTATACCAGAAAAGAAGCTGTTGACTTTTTACACTGAATGCCTCAGGTATGAGTTAATGATTTGCAATGCTTATTAAGGTCAAAATTTTCTGCTCACTTCCAGTTCCAGTGAGAATGAACAATACTATAAAAGCGCTGGTGACTCAAAACCTGTGATTTTTGATTTCTCAGATGTATCTGCTGACATCACTGTTCCCCACAGGCTTTGCCTGCCAATAATATATAACAGTCACTGGACAGGTCTCATGGTGCTTTGCAAGAGAAGGCGGCGTGGATGGCCACCAAGTCAGTCAGGGGCAAAGACAGGCCTCCTGAGTCCAGGATCCTTCAGTGCTGTGGTTGTCCCAAGTCTGCTCTAAACCAGATGACACTTTTGGTAATAGTCTCCTTACTGATTTTGAGCAGAAGCAGACCTGTCTCAGTGGAATCCAGTGAAAAGGCAAAAACAACATGACTAACTGAGATACAGACAATTCCATTTCAGTGTAAGGAAATATTTCTACTTTTTTTAATGGTCAGAGTAGTCAAACACTGTAACAGGTTGTCCAGAGAAGCTGTGGAGTCTCAGTACTCAGAAACAATCAAAACACAACTGGACACAGCTATGAGTAACCTGTTGTGATTGAGTTTCGAGTAGGGGGATTGGATGAGCCAATCTACAGAGTACAGAGATCCTTCCAACCTAAATGATTCTTCAGTACATAATCTATCCCTCTACCTAACTGAACAAAGTCTCCTTATGAAGGGTTGTGCATCTGAAGCAGTTTGGTTTTAGTTTGGATTCTGAGGGAACTGCACACCTGGAAGAAGGCTGTTTCTTACAACCACTGGGTCCACATCTGATCTTGGGATAACTAGAATCGAGCACTGACTCTTGAGCAAGTAGGAGTATCTTGATCTCATGACTTTGCTTAGTTGAACAAAAACCTGTGAATGGATTATTTGAGTCTAGTTATATATTCTGAGATGTATACAGAATTTAGTTTGTGGTTAATCTTGCAAATTTCACACATCTGTTGGAAAGTGCACTGTCCCCTCAGCTGGGCTACCTCCTGCCTTCATGGCATAAATAACTAGGTCTCTCAATTACTTCCAAACAAATTTTCTTCCTGTTTGGATACAAGACTTACATCCCCCAAGCAGCTGGAGGTTGCATTAATTTTTCATGGTAGACCCAAGTAGTTCTCTCCATCTCATGATGGAACCAAATAGAAATAGAGTTAGAAAACACAGTGCTGGGGGCTGTACTTGATTTTCCTGTGTTACAAGTCTGAGGGAGAGGGAGAAACAGGAGAAAGTTGCCTTTACCATGTAGCCCAGGGTCTGTGTCTCACTGTGATCCTGCACATCTCTCCTGCCACGCTGCTCCTGCTACAGACACTGCCAGACGGATTAGATAATTTCCAGGTATATCCTCAGTTAAATCTGGAAAAGATGGTCAGTCAAAGACTCTGCATTCATGAGATAATTTAACTGAGCTTGAACCAAGTACTAGTTCGAACCACTGTTTTTCAAACTGAACCTGAACTGAAAATTACTTCAGCACAAGCCCCAGCCTGATTTGTGTACAGGTACCATTTTGAAGAGTAAGCATCTTGGCTTGGAAACTTCAGGCTGTGCCTGCACAGCACAGAGCAGAATTGAGCAAAGAGGCTGAGGACAAGACAGGCTCAGCATCTGGGACAGAAAGAAGAAATCAGGCTTAACCCAGTGTCATGAAAATGCACTGCAGTACTCGAGGGAGCATCCTGGCCTGGCACTGGGTCAGATAAATGAGATGGCATGCATGGAAATGTCTGACAGGCTCTGCACTGAACCAGGTGAGCCTGCCCTAGGAGGGGTGTTTTAGTGCTAATCACTTTGCTGTCAAAAATGTTTATTTTTCATCGTTTGCAGCCATGATGAATTTCCCACTCTGAAATCATGTTCTGTCTTCTTCTGCTTCCCTAAAGAATCATCTGCTATTAGCAGACTTTTCCCTTTTGATTTTTTTTTTCAGATAAGGCAGACAGATTGGGTGTATCATGTTTCCCACCACCAGGCATGTTTTATGGATCATTCATTCACTGAGTCATGTAGCTCTTTTGAACTATTCCCCATTTTTCAACATCAGCTTTAAGTGGGAACACCAGATTTGGACATACTACTGCATTTGTTCATGTCAAGTTACAACAATAGCTAGCTTGAGTGGCTTAGAGATAAAATATCTGCTTTTTCCCTATGTTCATGTTCAACCCAATCAAAATAATGACCCTAGCTGAAAGAGTAAAACTGTTACTGCTATTTAATTCACTTATTTTTATTTACCAAAGATCCTGTCCAACTTCTAGACACCAGTATAAATAAGACTTGAGAAAAAGATAAATGTTCTTGCTTCATTTGTTCTGGTTCAAAAAACCTCATCCTTTGTTGAGAAAAAATGTAAATGAGTGTTTTAGTTTGCTCTGCAAATCCGGAAATCTTAATTGGAGAGGCGAGGTCAGAGACACAGGATCTTCCGCGGCGACTTTCCCTTTTAGTGCTGCTTGAAGAATTCTCTTTTCAAGTGGAAGGAATTACTGCCCTCAGAGCTCACTTTCATCCCTAACACCATAGCACAGCAAAGGAGAAAGTGAGTGATCTGTTATGACTGGCGGAAGGGACTGAACTGTTGGGCATCAGAGAGTCACCTGAATTTCCCATGTCAATGGAGGAAGACCAATTAATGTAGTTATTTGAGTCACTGGGACCCGGAGGGAGGCCTACACTGATACATTTGCCCTCAGTTTTCTGCTGCTCTAATGTCTCATGGCACTCAAATCTCGCAGACTTCCCTCTGCTGGGAACAGGTTACTTCTGTTGCTAAGTGGTTTCTATTACTTGTTGATAAAAACAATTAACATGAAAAACCTTCTTGTGTTGTTTGGTTGCTTGGTTTGGCAGAGGTTTTTTTGTGGGCTTGTTTTTTGTTTTGTTTGT
>VZTG01002436.1:9611-23381 GCA_013397845.1 Melanocharis versteri
GCCGGTGGGCGTGTGTGAAAGACGAGGTGATCGGCAGCTCGAGTCATTATTTCCAGGCCGGCTGCCGCGGGAGTCTCTCCCAGGTGGAGCCGGTGCGGGCGGCCGGTACCCGGGGAGACAAAGGCGGGAGCCCGGGGTGCGACCGGAGCCCTGCAGCGCCGGCAAGTGCGGGCTCGGCCGGTCCCGGTGCGGCCCCCGGCCAGCGGCGGGGCTCTGCCGGGGCCGCGGGGTGCTGCCGCCGCCCCGGGGAGCGCGGGCTGGGTTTTCCGAGTTACATTTGTTACATTTCCGAGTTATATTTTAAGTTATACGGAATCTACTTTTAGGCGATTGTTTTCCCTTTCCACTTGTTTGTCTCCTGCTAGCCTCGTAAACTGCCTCATGATTTATTACCTAGGCTAAGTGCTTAATTTGTGAATATGAAACAGATTAAAAGGAGATCGGCGTATTTTAGCAGTCAGGCCAGAGCAAAGCCCGGCAGCTGTTTTGAGTTTGTAGGCATCTCCAGCCTCGTGTAAGCAGCCCAGTCTGCTAGTGATCAAGGGGGTATCCCCGGGCTCTCTCCGAGAGGCCCACCGCCGCTGGCTCCCCGTGCGTGCGGCTGCAGCGGACACCGCCACGGGATGGCCGCTCTGGGCTTTTTTGGGGGGGGACAAACACACGACTGACGCCGTCCGTCAAAGCGACACCCGTGGCTCTGGGATTCGGGACCGGCTGCGTCCCCGCCACAGGCGGGCTCTGCCGGCGGAGGGCCCAGCAGGCACGCAGGGGGTTAACGACGACTCTGCCCTCTCCTTCAAAGGACTCACTCGAGATAGAGTAAATACGGTCGGGGCGGGGGGGATGTGTGTGTGCCGCTCGGGCCACATGATGCAAAAGTAAGACAAGCACACTCCGGAGAACAAAGGCTTCCTACCCCCTTCCTCCCCCTCCCCCCCAAATCTGTCTTAATTCTGCAAGTAAACTTGAGCAGCTATAAAACAAAGGCGAACGATGAAAGTTATAGCCAAGGGACAATCAAAATAAATACCTTTGATGCAGTCCAAGCACGCACTTGGTGTTTTCTGGAGCTCCCTGCTACCCCCAGGCAGCCAGGACATCGCGGGCTCTTCCCAGGACAGGGGTGACTTGCACGGCCGGGGTTTTGGCTCGGGCTGATGTAGGCCACGTTCCTCAGCCCGCAAAACACGGCCCGGGGCCAACACCACCTCGTAGCCCCGGGCGAGGCAGGCAGGGCAGGACCGGGCCGTGCCGTCGGGGCTGGGGCCGGGAGCGGCAGCAGCGGGACAGGGCTCCTTCGGGTGTCCTCCGGTCTCCCCCTGGGCTAAGCTAGCCGGGAGGACTGCGGGACGGAGAGACGTCCCGGTGGGACGTGCCCGGGTCCCCGAGGAGGATGTGCAGCACGGCGTGGGGCCGGGAGCAGTGTCTGAGCTGTGTCCCTGCCCCCCGGGAGCCCGATGGGAGCCAGCCAGGGAGGTTTGGCCCCCCGACCCGATGATGGCCTCGGCCCCAGGTCATGCAAGTGACACTTCCCAGCCTGGGCTCCCCTGCTCCCGACTGCCTTGTGCTTGCAGAGCTGACCAACCGCCTTCATGCTTGTCACCAGCACCCTGGAGGAGTTCCCATCCCTGGCGTCCCACAGAGCTCTGCCTTCTACCTCTGTTCCCTTCCACCCCCTTGGCTTTGGAGGAAGTTTTAACGCATCAGGGACGGCAGAGGAAGTGAAGGGGCACAGCAGCAAGCCAGCTGCCCGTGCAGCCCCACAAACAGAGGTACTGCTGCTGAGCCCAAAAGTCAGAGAGAGGCAAAAAAGTGTAACCTGCCCTGTACCTGTGAGTGCTGCTTAAGAAGCAGGAGCAAGAGCACTGTGCCGCTCCTACTGGAGCACAGCAGAGAGGACTGGCTAGGAGGTAAATGATTCATGTGCCCTTGTTGCGCCAGAGCAGTTGCTCTGGTCCTCCAGACGTGGCTCGTGTTGGCACAGTGGAAGGTGCAGGAAATGGGGACGGACTCCGGGCAGACCATGGGGAAGAGCTGCGGTGTGGCACATGCCTGGGCAGGCTGAGCCCTGGTCTGCCTGGGAGCAGGAGAGCAAAGGATGATGTCTATGGCATTCAGAATGATCCCTCTGTGCGTGCGTGTGTGAAGATGTCAGAGTAACTCTTGTCTGCGGAAAACTGAATATAAACTGTGGTTGGGAAGCAGTCCTGTAGGTACGTGTGAATGAGGGCTTGGGGATACCCTCTCCCTTGCCAAGGAAGCACCTGAAAGAAGAGTGCAAGAATGAGACAACAGCAGATATGTGTGTGTCAATACAAGTCTTTCAGGTTGGCTTGAGACAAGGTCCTTCCTCCGTATTTGGGACAAGGTTTGTGGCAAACCAATACCAAAACTCATTTCCCAGGGGCCTGATGGGGTTTGGATGTAGTTGATTGGTCCCCGCCTTGTGAGGGGAGAGATATTGCATAGCTATTATATACCACCACTGTTTCTAGCCCTGAGCCCTGTTGTTCACTGTCTGAAGGCAGGACTGAATCTTTCGAGCAACCTGAGGAGTAGTAGGCGAAAATGGCCCCAGGGTCTCCACATCTCCCCGTAGGTTCTGCACGGAGCTGCTCTCTGACTAGGTACATCCAGCATTTTAGAAGGGAGAGAAAAACACAGGCTTGTGTCGTGATGGTAACATACATCACTTTTCAAGCAGTATGCATAACAAGAAGCTGGAAAATCAGACAGTAGCAATGAAAAAGGAAAACAGTCCTTTCCAACTTGTTGGCTTGGCCTTTGCAGTCACCCCTACCTCAGGGAGGGCCGTGGTCACAGTGTTAAGCCTTGGTTATGCAGCTGAAATTCACCGTGCTAAAAGTCACCTGGTCCCTTGAGCGCTCTTGTAAAGCACTCCAAGGTCCCATAGAAAATGGTTGGTGTGTACTTGAAACTATGTGGATTTGCTTCCAACAGCTCATAATGCCACTTTCAGCCTGATCCTGTCTGGCTTTCACTGAATTAATGCCTGGATGGATCTAAGTCCCCATGTCTCAGACCAAGGTGGTTCAGATAGCCTTCCCACTGCTGTCCCCTTGCTGCCCCAAAGGCATTTTAAAGTCTCCTTGGAAGTGCTGTTACGTGGTGATGGCTAAGCCTCAGAAACAAAGCAGTGGAGAACATTACTAGAGCAGGACAGGCAAACCCCAATGGCTTGGAGCAGTTGGCTGGTACACCAAAAGGTATGAAAGCTTCTTCAGTTTGGAACACAGGTGCACCCCAGGCCCCTCTTCTAACCCCAGCCCTCCACTGCCTGTCTTAATTCTGCTAGAAGTAGCAGGCTGTGAGCACCCAGTCCCCACCAGCCTCCAGGCCTTCTTGCAGCCAGGCTTACACCTTTGATATTCTCCCAGTTACAGTTTGTTGAGTCTTGTCTCTCTTTTTCACTGTTTTAACATCTCACCACCCTCAGAACCCTTCTGAGAAGGGGAAAAACGATTTCAAAAGTCCTGTCACCAAAAATTCTTAATGACCACTATATGACCACCTAAATGATGCCTTCATATTCTTAGAAACTCTGTTTATGCTGCCTGTCTTGTTTCTTTGGGGTAGACTCTGCCTTTCATTGTCTAATATACTGCCCCTACCATCAAAATATAAAAGAGAGAAGTTTTGGACTAGGGTAAGGCTCAGGACACACAGAGATAAATAGGGAGATCGACACATGCTAAATTTCAGTGGTATTTTATCTTTCCAGGTTCACAAATGTTGTGTTACATGCCAGAAACTTTGGAGTGCTGGGCACTCTGTAGTCACAGAAGACAGGTTGCTCCTGCCTGCCCCAAAAATGGAAGAACTGTAAAGTCTACAGAGGCAGATGACCACGAGTGCTGTGCTGGTGGTACAGGGAAGCAGGTGAGCTCCTGGACCTAGTCATGGGCTCCTTTGCTGTGTCTCACCAAGGCCACCACTCCCCAAAGTCTGTGTCCTGTGGCTAGAAGGGAACAGTGTGTGTTTGTGTGTGTTCATGTGAATGTAATTGTGTTTCTACGTAATGTGGATTATCTTTCTTTTGGCAGCAGATCTGTTCAGGGGCTTAGATAAAAAGATAAATCCTGCAGCCGTTCCCTCCCTGGGAAAGGGCATGTCTTCTGTCACTTTCTCTGCTCCTTTTTCTGAGTGGTCCCCAAACACGCTTCTTCCTAGCTCAGCATCTGATATCACCTTGAGAGACTGCTCACTCTCAGCATGCCACTCCCACATCGGGAACAGGGGAAAATGCATGGAATAAGGCACGGCAGGTGAGGTGTTGCTCGGGGAAGAGAAAGGAACTGGGGTGTAGGGTGTAGAAGGACCCCCCAGCAGCGTTGCCCCATATGGTGCTGATGTGAGGGTTACACTTCCACAGCTTCCCAGGAAACTCTCCTGGCAGGGAGATCAGGTGTGCCACAGGTGCAGGACGCCCAATGGTCTCCCTTCTTTGGAACCCTGGTAAAACTGCTTGGCTTAGTGTGAAGGCAACCTTGTCAGGAAAGAGAGCTCCATTGATTTAAATGCAAAATTACCCTCCTGCAGTTCTAATTTCCCAGGCGAGGGCCATGCAGGCTCTGAACACATGAAAGTTGTTGATGTATTGGTTCAATTAATTTTTAAAATAAGTTTGAATGCCATTTGTTTCAAATTTGATAGGAAAGTGCTGTAGATTTTTGCAAGCAAAGAGTGAAGCGTGCGTGGATGAGGTGTGTATTTTGCATGGCCTTGAAAACAGGGCTTAAACGGTGCATTCATTTAGTAGCAGACCTCTGCACAGGGATGAGTGAAAGAAAAAGACCTGAGCATCTGTATTTGCTAAGTGGCACCGGCAGCAGTCAGGCAGCTCACAGAGAAGGGCAGACATGCGGGTGTGAGGCCCAGCTGAGACTGCTGGGTCCCTGGTGCTTTTAAAAGGAAATAATAGCTCATGGGGGAGCCCTTTCTGGTGGCCTTGGCTCCCGTGACCCCCACTCTGATGTATGATATTTAAATAAGGAAATGCCAACATTGGTTTTTACACACACAGCCTCGTTCTGCTCTCCATGAAAACCACTGACAAACCCCTAAGAGAGTTGGAGGGGAGCAGACCCCAAAAGAGTCGCTCAGACCCAAATACTGTTGGCTGCAGAAGCTTGGAAAGAAGCAAGCGGAGGTTGTCATGAGTGGCTGGGCGACGTGCGCTTGCAGGTAAATTAGACAGAAGAGAAGCAATCCCATCCTGCAGTATGCAGTGCCTCAAAGCTGTAGGTCCAATGGTTTGAATGATTATTGCTTTTTAAAATTATAAATTGCGTTTTCGTACAGCGAGTGAGGATAATGTGCTGCTTACTAGAATTAAGTGCAACTCAAGGGTGTTTTGTTATAACAAAGGTGACTTCTCTGTGCTCGCTTTTTCACAGTCGGGTCTAATGGAGGGTTTGATTTGATCCCGATGGCTATCTAGCAGTGGTTTTGGAAAGGAGTAATGCCCATTGTATGAGAGGATATCCATAAACTGGGCCATCAGATGTGTCTTCTGATATATGTGTCCTCTGAGGTAGGAAAGTGTAAGTCATAGGAAGAGAGGGCAAGTGTGTCTGACTCATAGTAAAACGAGGGCACGTGGAAAGTATAAACGAAGGGAGGGCTGCTACTAGCAGGACTTGAAGGCTGTGCTATGTGTCATGGGAAAAATAATTTAAGCTCATGGATAATTTATGATTAAAGGGGCAGTAGTGGTGCAACTGCATGGTGCAGAACATGAGATGGGGCATAAGCATAAAAGAAACTTAACCCTTGATCCTGTGCTGTCCCTGTCTTGGTGTTGGTTTATGCAGGCTGGACGTTGACAGGTGTTGCAGTAGCAGCCTCAAGGTTCTCTACTATAATGTGAACTTCATCACAGCTCACCTTAGCATAAAAAGACACTGGCTTTATGCTCTGCCACCATATACCCAGAGGCAGAATAAGTGGCATGCAAGTCCCTTAAGCAGCTCTGTGCAAATGGAGGATCATTCCTATACAGGGACCAGCTTTCCCAGGCAGGTCATAGCTACTCTCCCACTGGGAGGTGACCATGGTGCAGGCCCACTAAGCTCACCCAGTCTCCAGCATGTGCCATGACCCCTGTTAGGGCACAGATCTCAGCAGGGACAGCCTGGGAAACTGAGCGAGCCAGAAGATGCTGTGTGCCATTCTGATTGCCCTTGGTAGGAAAAGCCCTTCGGTCTGATGCATGACCATAACAAACCTGAATCTCCAACCAGGATCATGAAAAAAGACCTATCATTTGGGAGGAAAATAAATAAAGGGGTGTTGCTCAGGTGTGACTCCTGCTAGGAAGCACAGAGATAGTGTACAAAGCTGAGACTCAGCCATTTCCTAGAATGTGTCTATCCTATGTGGTTTTCTGCTTTTGAGGATACAAATAATACGAAAGGAGATTGATGGGTCAGACTGTTTCATCCTTGCTGTACAAAACCCAGCACAATGCAATTCCAGCTACTGTTGAGGCTTTTGGGAGCCTGTCTCCAAATCCAGGGCATTTTGGCTTCAACTCTGGCCACCTCTCACGCAGAACAGAGTCCAGGCTTGCAGCACCCGATGCAACGTCACTCACAGCCCTACCATGGTTAATGTCCGTTTTTTGGAGCAGATGCTCTTGAGAAGGTGGATGGGCAATGGGCTGAGGTGTGAAAGCAGACCCTTTGGCGTGGTTGAAAGAGCCCTCATGGAATCTCTCTGTGAGCTATCTGGGGAGGAGTGTGTCAAAACGGAGCCCTGCCACTGGGGCACTGAAAGGACTGAACTACCCTGAGTCTTGGAGCAACTTAATGAGGGCTTCGGTACCTCAAGAGAGGAACAGGGAAAAGAGGGAATGGTGTAGTGAAGCTCTGTCTATGCTTCTCTGTCGCTGTACATCCAGTGCCATTGTGAGAATATGCAGCAGTTGCTTCTTACAGACAAAAGAAAAAAATAAAAAGCCCTACTGAAGGCTAGGGCTGATGGAGCACTGAAAAAGCCCCAGTTAGAAAAACTAAGCTAGCTCTGCATTTTGGTCAAGCGATGCTCAGCACTGTGATTTTGATGAACACTAGTCTGCGTGAAGACGGGTGACTTTTTAAATGGGGTTTTAATAAAGTCAGTATTGCTAAGGCTATCTATAAAATTAATCTGCGTAGGGTTTTAAACAAGTAAACTTAATGATGCCATTAGTGCTTCCGACATGAATGAGGCTGTTGCTGCAATACTGTGTTCTGCTCTGTTGTGGTGTTTGCATGTTAAAAGTGCATTGGCAAATTAATATGGGATCAGAAGAGAGCTAGAAGAGTGATTCAAGGTCTGGGAATCGCATCTTATTGCAAAAGACTAAAGAAATCCCATCTATTAATTTATCCAAGAGGAGGCTATGACTTGGTTTGATCATAGTCTTTAAGTGCCCTAAGTGTCTCTATGGGGAGATTTCTGATAGTCAAGATTTCTTTAATGTGGCAGACAAAGGCATAATGAGATCCTATGTTGGAAAATGAAGCTCTATGAATTCTGAGCAGAAATAGGTGCTTTTTAAAAAAAAAAAAAACAGTGAGGGGACATAACCACTGGAACAACTGAGGCAAGCAATGGTTTTTCCTGTTACTTAAAAGTCTTCAGAGCAAGATTGGATGCCAGGTTAAAAGCTCAGGCAGAATTTATGGGTCTGATACAAGAACGTCTGGCTGAAATTCACTGGCCCATGATATGTGGCAGGTCAGACCAACTGATCGTAACAGTCCGTTCTTGGTTTAAAAAATCTATGAATTAGGTATTTCCAGTCCCCTGAGCCCTGATATTACTGGAGGTCTCAAAGGAATGCATTATAAGCTGTCATCATTTAATTGTAAGCAAGCAAGGGCATTGCCTTTTTCTTTCTTTTATTAATAAACTTATTTTCCAAGAGCTTGTTAGACACCGGAGTTAAGCAGTTGTTAAAAAACATGACAACATTTTAGAAACAGTTCAAATAATTCTCCTTCTCCCATTTGCTCAGCTTTGTTTTGCAGCAGCCCAATTTCATTCATGCCACATCTCTGAGTGCTTCTCTAGATGAAATAGCAAATTCCAGCAAAATGAAAAACGCAACCTCCATACTTAGGGTGGGCTCCTCACACTGCGCCCTCTTTCATGTGCATCCCTTAGTCTCACAGATACATTGCAGGCTTTCTCTCAGCACCATGCACGAGCAGAGCAGGGAAGAAGTCCATCCGTTTTCTGGTGCAGGCCCCTCAGGTAGGTAGGAATCCATTGTCTGTCGCGGGAGTGCTTGGCCTACAGAGCTCCTGGTTTGTCTGAGTAAATGGCAGAGAATGAGAAAAAGGTATTAAGGAGAGACCTGGTATTCCTGAAATTATGCAAGCTATTAACCTCCTTGAGGTTTCATAAAATGGCCTCCAGCAAATGGTCAGAATGTTTTTCTTACAGAGGAGTAGTTTTCAAGACAGCATAAACTTTCTTAATATCCCTTCAAAGGGAAAAAAAAAAAAAAGAGAAGAGAGAAAATAAGATAACAGAAAATCCCAGCCATGGCTCTTGGGAGTCTTGAAAATCATATCCACGGTTGCGTAGACATTCTAAACCTCTGATACATTCAGTGCCTCGTTTGCCTCAGTTATCAAAACTGAAACAAGAGGTGGTAAGGAGCGCAGCAGAAGATGGAGTTTAAAGTCGCTCGAGGACTGCACTCCCGTCGACGGGAGCCCTCAGCCGCCTCCCTCCGCCCGCGCTCCTAACCCCCGCGGCGTTTGATATGCAGGCAGTGAGTCAGAGGGACGAGGCTCCGCGGCTCGGCCGGGGCGGGGGCCGCCGCCGCTGCCTCCCGGGGCGCGGGCGGGGAGGTCGGCGGGGAGCCGAGCAGCGGGGGGAAAGGTGAACCCGGAGCCGAGCGGGGCACAAACCCATTAGTCGCACATAACTTGGGAAGACGCTTGGCCTCGCCATGACAACCGGCGGCCCGGGCTGCTCCCACGTCCCGCCGCCTCCCCCGGGAGCCCCTTTCCGTCCTCTTTCCCGGCGCTTGGGGAATGCGGGGCTGGAGAGACGAGCCCGGTGCGGGTAACAAAAGGGAATGAAAGGAGCTCTGTAGCTCACTTTACACGTCCGAGAGGCATTTTCATGCCCCGTAATGAGAAGGGATCATTCCGAGGAAGTTCAGATCAAAGGGGAGAGCATCCCGGGTATTTGCATAATTGCCGGATTTCGGAGCACGGGCTACAACCTGGGCACCTCACCGGGGGCTGCTCCTCGCTCGCCCAGGGGTTCCGGGGGGGTCCGGACAGAGAGGAAGTTGCAGACCGTGCTCCCGCGGGGACGGAACAGAGGCCTGCCCCAGCAACGAGATACGGAGGTGGCCGGGCCCCGAGCGGGGTGCTGGGGCACGGCTGCGGTGCCCGACGGCAGGAGACCCTCGGGGGCTCCGAAGGGTGCGAACCCTCCGGTGCGCGGCCAAGCGGTGCCCGGGTCCCCGGGGGCTGCTGCCGTTGCGGGGGCGGTGCCGCTGGGGATCCGCTCCCTGCTCCCACCCGGCGACATCTGCGGCGCCGAGCCAGCACGCTGCCTCCCCGGCGGCTGGCGGGTGGCTCCCGGCCCGGCGGCTCGCACTGCCACCAGCGAGCGGGGATAAAGGGATTAAACGGCACGCTCGTTCCGCCGGGCGAGGGGGGGTGGGAAGCACTTGGCCGGCTCCAGCCTCCCGCTCCCCCCGAACGCCTCCCCCGCCGCCTGCACCCCCGGCCCCGCGGCGCTGCCCCCGGCCGGCCCCGGCAGCGGGGAGTCACCGGGCGCGCCCGCGGTGCCTCATTGTTCCCGTAACCAACCGGGGCTGCCGCCGGCGCCCGCGGTGCTCGGGGCTACGGGGTTCGCTGCTGCTGCTACCGGGAAGGGGATGCCCGGGGACACCCTTTTCAGCCATTTTAAAACAGCAAAGCTGGCGTCTCGCCGCGGGTGCCCCGTTCCCCGCTCCTCTCTTCGGAGCCCATTCTACGCCCGGACGATCCTGACGGAGATGCGGAGGTTCCCCCCGCCCTGAAGCCGGCACCACCCGCACACGCCCCACACCTGCGGTCCCCGGGCGCAACTCCGCCCTGCGGGGACACCGCGCTCTTCCTGAGCCCTGTCCTAGGAATGTGGCCAGTCCTGGCCCCTGCTCCCGCCCCCGTGCAGCCAACTCCCGCTCCAGCCCCAAACCGGGATGCAGCCGGACGCTTCCCCAGCTCTGGCTTGGGCTGCTGCCAGCCCAGGCCGGGGTGCAACCTCCCCACGGGAGTCGCGGCTTCTCCCTGCACGGCCGGGCCCGGGCGGGCTGGCCGGGCGCCAGGGAGGTGAGGTTAGCCTCGGAGCTGGCTGGCGGATGGCATGTTATTGTGAAAAGCGAAAAGCGAGCGAGGAAGGCAAATAGGAGCATGGCACCGTATAGGCTCGCCACGTGACCGAAATGTGTTTATCTCGCCCCGGAGAAGCCGGGCTGCCTGCGGAGGCCAACCCTGCCTTCATGGTACAGGCACAACTCCCGTGGCCGCGGACGGTTCTGGGCCCTGCGAGAGACCACTTCTGTTTGCTTTTGCTGTCGCTTCGGCTCTTATCATTTGCCTTGTCATTCATCATCAACCTCTCCCGGGCTCCCTCCCCCTTGCTCCCCCCCGCCGCCTCCCCCAGGGTCAGTCGGGAAAAGACTGAGAATCCATCTGAGGAGTGAGACGCGGGAAGAAGGGTTGGATGGTGATGTGGCTGGGGGGGGGGCGGGGGGGGGGGGTGTGTGTGGACGTAAAAGCAGCTGCATGCAGAACAAAGGTGCTGGAGGGTGGCTTTTGGTGCTGGAGCAGAACCTCGTAAATGGGAGATTTCCGTTCACAAGACTCCGCTTGCACAGTTTCTGTCCTGCCCTTGAACTGACAAGTGAATATCTGCATTGCAACCAGAAAGTAAATCACACCGAGCCTGGCTCGGGGAGGGCGCGCACGACGCCTCAGTCTGTTGCTAAGTGCGAAAAAGTGGAAGATTTCAGCTTCCCAGCGCAGCCCCGCTTCTCCGATACAGTATTTACTTTGGGCGCCCAGCGAAACGCGCTCAGTGTTCATTATGGAGAGTGCCGGGGCAAGCTCGCATTTGCGTGATTAGGAGCAAGCGGAGGAGCGGCCGTGGCGCGGAATATCAAAGCGAGACCGCCTTGGCAGGGCTCCCAGGCAGGGCTTTACTGGCACCCGCGGGATTCNGCCGGCGGCCCTTCGCGGGAGGCCAGAAGCGAACGTCGTTCCTGCCGTGGGCTCCGCGCTAACGAGGCGCAGCGCCTGGGCCGGGCTGGGCTCTGCCCGCCGGCTCGGCGCTTCCCAGCCCCAGCCGCGGCCAGCCGGCCGGTAATCTCATTAGTGCCGTCGCGTTTGGGGAGTAAAGCGCCCGGCGTCCCCGCCCGGCCTCGGGAGAGCAGACAAAGGTCTGCGAAGCAAGGCCCTGCGGCCGTGCCTCGCCGGGCGGCCCTGTTAATGTTCAATCGGGAGCCGGAGAGCCGTGCTTCTCCGTGCCGGGGGGGCGCCGACCCCCGCCCGCCGCTGCCAGGGAGCCCGCGACGAGGCCGGTCCAACGTAGCACGCCTCGCCGCCTTGCCCCGCCGGGATATTTTCTCCCTGGAAGTTATGCTAAAATAACATTTGTGTGCACGTTAATGATTTATTTATGTGGCTAATAACGCTCACATTCTCGCTGATATTTGTCTAGGCGAAAGACCAGCTGCGAAATGCCCCGCAGCTGTAGCCAGAGCTAGAACAGAGTGCCTTGGAACCAGAAATCAATGCTCCTGAAATGAACAAGTGGACAACTTATTAGGCTCAGTCACTCCACGCGCCGTCCCCTGATAACGAATAGATGAAGTAGACGCCGGAGAAGGGACATGCCTGGGAAGGCCACACATGCCTGCTCCTTCCCGGAGTGGCTGGGTAACACCGCGGGGCACAGCCAGCCGCACGGACATCCCCGGGCAGGGCAGGGGGCCGTGACACGGCACTCGCGGGCTGCCTAGGGTTAGATGGCGATAAATACAGCGAACGCCCGGGAGAACGGCTCCGGGGTCACTGATAAAGGTGTCCGGTTTCCCTGCCTCTCCAGAGAGCACAACCGACAGGTTCAGCGAGATCACGTCGTCGTGGCTTCTCTGCCTGGAAACAGTCACGCTAATTTTGCATTTTTACCATCCACAGGGAGGAAAAATACCTGTCGTCCCGCAATGCAAATCCTTACGCAAATAGATCTGCGGGTGCACAGGGAGCCGCTGGCAGCCTGACCTGCCAGCCGAGAGTCGCTGGCCCCGAGTTTAGAGGTGCCGGCCAGTAGCGGCACGCCCCGAAAGCACATGGGATCTTGAAGACTCCCTGTTAGCCCCTCGGAACTTGCTGTTGCCTCAGAAAAGTCCAAGAAAGAGCCTGCGGTTAATCTCCGAGGCCTTCATACATCCCTGGCGAGCAGCGCCCCAGCGCTAAGTGCAATTAACATAACAGACACTAAAATAGGAGAGCGGCGCTG
Source organism: Melanocharis versteri (assembly GCA_013397845.1). Taxonomy (NCBI): domain Eukaryota; kingdom Metazoa; phylum Chordata; class Aves; order Passeriformes; family Melanocharitidae; genus Melanocharis; species Melanocharis versteri. The sequence continues at coordinate 22,152 of VZTG01002436.1, forward strand.
AATTTAATTTGCAGGCTTAGGAAAAAAAAAAAAAGAAAAAAAAAACTTAGCACTTAGAGCGGTCTGGTGATGAACGCAAGAAGCGATGTGGAAGGCGGCGGAGTAGCCCTCCTGCCTCGGAGCGGGGCCGCGGCCAGTTCCGTGGACCCTCTCCGGGAGCCGGGGCCACCTTGGTGCGCGCAGGTTTCTAGACAGGTAAACTCCTCCGACGGAGATGCCTCCCGCTGCATCGCTCCAGCGCGGCTCGCCCCCCCGGCGAGCGCTCCCGTGGCGACCAGGGCAACCGCAGCGCGACCAGGTCGCCGGCGCGGGCAGGCACCTCCCTGAGCCTCCCTGCTGCCCGCCCCGACACGCACACACCTAGATCCGGCTGACTTTCCTGCCCCCGCTGCCCCTGGGGAGAGGGAGGACATGGACGGGGGGCAGAAGCGACGGGGTAACCCCCTCTCCGCTTTTCCTTCCCTCCCTCCCCCCCGCCTCCTGCAAACTGCCGCTGAAGTTCACAAAAGAGCGAGACATAAAGAGATCGAGGTTTCCGAGAAAAGGGAGAGGCGAAAATAGCGAGGTAAAGAAAAAAGGAAAAAAAGAATCGTCGCAACGGAGGGATCCACCGACCGGCTGGGAAGCTGGTGGTATCCGGCCGGGGGAGAGGGGGGGAAGGAAGGAGCAAAGAGGGCTTTAAAAAACTGGAAGGCAAAAGCTGTTGGGGAGGAAGTGTAAACCGAGAGGGAGGCTGGGGGAGGGGAGAGAGCGCCATCTTTTCATGTCACAGTCACAGAGACAGCGCTGGGCTCGGCCACAGTGTCTCGGTTTCTTTTTAACAGCGGAAAACGTGCGATTAGCAGGCAGACGGGCGGAGACTACCAGCCCTGCGCGCACACACAGCCCGCAGCTCTGTCTCCGCGCCGTGTAATCCCAGCGCTCAGCCCTTCTGCACCCCCTCATTAAAAACCCGGATATTGCCCCCTCCTCCTCCGCCCTCCGAGGAAAACAACGCCTGCCACCGCCTGAACCCTGGTAGCGCCGCCCGCCCCGCACCGTCCGCCCGGAGGCCGCCCAGGGGCCCCGCGCTCCCCGGCGCCCTGCACGGCGATCTCCGCGGTCCCCGTCACTCGGCCCCTGCTTCCTCTCGGGAGGCTCATTCTCGCCCCCCCATCTCAAAGGGCCGCCCCCGAGGGGACGCACAGCGGGGGCTGGGGGGGGGGGGGGGGGGGGGGAAGGGGGGCGACA
>VZTG01002436.1:48139-215981 GCA_013397845.1 Melanocharis versteri
GGGGGGGCTGCGGCGCCCTGGGGCGCGCTGACGGTGGCCCGGTGGGTGACAGGAGGAGGGAGGGAGAGACGTGTCCTCGGTTTCCTCCGTGCGCTGGGGCGCTCAGCCCGCCGTCGGGGTTGCATAACGGGACCGGCTGCGCCCACCCCCGCGGAAGCTGGGTATAAATAGGTGCGGTGCCCCCCACGCCCTCGCCACTGTCCCCCCCGTCCGCGCAGCGCAGAGCGCTTGTGGCGCTGCCGGCGTTTGGCCGAACCTCTGGAGTCCCCTGCGAGCCGGCATCCCCGACAGGCAGCTGCTTGTGGGGAGAGAGAGGAGGGGGAAAGGGACAGGGTGTGCGAAGAGTTAAAAGTCTGCTGCTTGTTGCAATGAAATTATGGCTGGCAGTGGCGCCGCTGCTCGTTCAGCAGACCTCCACTTTTAAACAGTTCACAAGAAGTTCATCAGGGCGGCGATGATTATAACCGCACACATGCGCGCACCCGGGGCGCACAGCGACAAGGGGTGGCTTTGGGGAAGGGGCTGGCAGCCGTCGGGGGCGTGGGCTCTGACCTGCCCGGTGGCTCCGGGATGTCCCACCACCTCCCTGTGACCGGGCGGGTTTTGCCCTTGCTGGGGTGGTGGTGGTTGTGGGACATGGGGCCTCTGGATTACCCGCTTTGGCTGGGGAAGCTCTCGCTCCCCCCCGTGCAACTTCAGCATTTCGCTATCTGCACGTGTCAGGGGATTGATGGGCTCTTGTTCAGGCACCTCGCCTTATCTTAATGATACATTTCCACCGAGGAAAGCAGGCGGGCACAGGCAGCCCCTCTGAGGAGCCGTGGCCCCAGAGGAAAGCGGGGCGCAGGGAGCGGGGCCGTGCGCCGTCGAGGCCCTTCTCCAAGCCGNCCGGGGCCCCGCTCGGCAGCACGCCGGGAGGCAGGTTAGTGCTTGCAGGCGCTTTTCACAACTGGTTTCGCACGGCGGCATCGCTGCGGAACCGCGTGTGCGTTGCGCGTCTCACTCTCTTCCCCCCCGCCCCCCNCGCCCTCGCCACTGTCCCCCCCGTCCGCGCAGCGCAGAGCGCTTGTGGCGCTGCCGGCGTTTGGCCGAACCTCTGGAGTCCCCTGCGAGCCGGCATCCCCGACAGGCAGCTGCTTGTGGGGAGAGAGAGGAGGGGGAAAGGGACAGGGTGTGCGAAGAGTTAAAAGTCTGCTGCTTGTTGCAATGAAATTATGGCTGGCAGTGGCGCCGCTGCTCGTTCAGCAGACCTCCACTTTTAAACAGTTCACAAGAAGTTCATCAGGGCGGCGATGATTATAACCGCACACATGCGCGCACCCGGGGCGCACAGCGACAAGGGGTGGCTTTGGGGAAGGGGCTGGCAGCCGTCGGGGGCGTGGGCTCTGACCTGCCCGGTGGCTCCGGGATGTCCCACCACCTCCCTGTGACCGGGCGGGTTTTGCCCTTGCTGGGGTGGTGGTGGTTGTGGGACATGGGGCCTCTGGATTACCCGCTTTGGCTGGGGAAGCTCTCGCTCCCCCCCCGTGCAACTTCAGCATTTCGCTATCTGCACGTGTCAGGGGATTGATGGGCTCTTGTTCAGGCACCTCGCCTTATCTTAATGATACATTTCCACCGAGGAAAGCAGGCGGGCACAGGCAGCCCCTCTGAGGAGCCGTGGCCCCAGAGGAAAGCGGGGCGCAGGGAGCGGGGCCGTGCGCCGTCGAGGCCCTTCTCCAAGCCGGTGTCTGTCCCTTACAGATGAGGCAGCACGCGGGGTGGCTACTAACCTTACGAAGAACCCTAAATCACTCTCTCCATGCTGCTGCTGCCTCTATTGAAAACATTACGAGCGGCGCATCTGGAAACCAGTAAATCTGTCCAGAAAACGTCTTTCCAGTGAAATAACTCCTTTTGAATGATAGCGCGGTAACTAACCTCCGTGGATTTTTGTTTCCTCGTGGCGATTTGTGCGGACTTCATTAGGAAAAGCTAACCGTTGTGGAGAAAGGAGGGTCAACGCGCCGTTTCATTAATATACATTTGTTCCAGACGTGGAGTTTTGCACAAAAGGCCTCTCTGAGGGGAGAAAAAAGTGTTGGGGAACAAGGCTTTCCTGCCGTTTCAGTTCTTAAACCTCTCTGAACGTGTGTGAAGTATTGTGTTAAAGGCCCAATCTGGGCTTCTTCCCTATTAAATGCCAAAGTGATCATTTGCATATTTTGTAGCCTGACAAAGGAAATGAGTTTGCTGGGGAAGCATGGATGCTTTGGGAGACGTTAGGCATTAAACTCCCAGTGGTCAATCGCCCGTTACTGGCTTGTGTGTGTGTAAAAGGAGTATCATGCCTCCTGCTTAAAGGCTTCTATTTTTGTGAGAGAGGAAGAGCTGAGGGATATCCTGTGCATTAAAGGCTCCCCCTACTTATTAACCCAGCATTTAGCAGCAGGATGCAGGCTGAAGCTCAGTCAAAAGAAACGACTCAACCTCCGAAGAGCAATTAAAATCTTGCACTGGAATAAATCATGCGCCGCGATAATCCTGTTAATAAAACGCAGCTTGTCCTGACACTTCGCTCATGCAGCAAACTAGAATTTAATGCGAGCGGAGGTGGCATTAGGCAAGGTAGAGGGGAGGAAAAGCCTTTCCCTCTCTGCCACTGGACGCGAAAATGTGGTTACCTTTCACCTGCCTCTCCGGCTGCGCACGGCGCCGATCCTCTTGGACTGCTAATACTTCTCCACTGAGCCCGCTAATGATTTCTTTCCCTGGAGTGAGCAGGCATCATTGAATTACTGAAAGCACTCGCAGCAGCAGCAGCAGTAGCGGCAGCAGCAGCAGCAGCAGCAGCAGCAGCAGCAGCAGCAGCTCCGATGCAGAAGCCACCAGGGCTCCGTGCTTAATCAAATCAAGGGGTGGGGAGCTCGCCAACCCACTTACTATTTTTAACCCCTTTCTCCAAGTTAGTCATGTGCAGACGCTAAAAGGGGGGTTTTTATTTAGATGCCTTCTGTAGCAGTGTCTCTTCAGTTTTAAGTCCTCATGTAAAAGCCTTATCAGCAATCAGCGTAGCTAATACACGCGGTATGTGGTTGTTCTTGCCGTGCTCTCCTGCTCCTGTGTGTTCCTAATGCAGGGCTTTTGTGAGTGCCTGTGGGTTGTTTGAATGTTCCCGCAGGCTCCCGGGGTCTCCCTCCTTGGTTCAGTCTATGTGAGATGAAGATTTTGGGACTGGTGTGTACTTGGCCAGCTGAGTAATTTCTTGTGGAAATGAAATGCTGTGGAGAAACTTTTATTTGTCGATAGTCTGGAATGATTCTTAATTTTCTGGATGTGCGCTGGGGAAAAGATCCATCTCCTCTGACCTATAAATGCCCTCAATTTGCTCCTTTATTGCCGGGTATCTCCCTTAGCGGTTAACGTAGGCAGCTCACTCCCCGCACCAATCCTGCATTCATTATTAATTACCCGGAGGGAGGCTGGCTGCTCCGCTGTGATGTTTGCACTTCCTCCTAGACAAATCTGCTCAACTTTTTTTTTTCTTTCTTTTTTCTTCTTTATTTTTTCTTAATAGAATATAAAACCGTGAAGAAAAGCGTTGATTTTTAAGAAGACGTCATGCTTTCTGCAACTCCCCTGTATGGCAACGTTCATAGCTGGATGAGCAATGAAAGGGTCCGCATGTGTGGAATTAATGAAGACAGGTAAATATTTAAGCTTCTGGCAAGTTAAACCAAACTGTAATTCTGCAGAGCGAGGTCTCGGAGTTTGCTCGCTTCCCTAATACTGGAGCAGAAAGCTGCCACCTTGCATCGAGATCAGCCCAGCTTGGAGGGGAGGGCAAAGGGAGAGAGTCAAGACATGCCTGAGAGCAGTAGAGCAGATGCTGATTTACTGTTGAACAGGCAACCTGGGTCAGTGGAGTGGGGACGCCCCCAAAGCAGCCTTTTTACAATTAATTTATTATTTTGCATTTGTGAAGGGGAATTAAGCCAAAGAGTGCACGTGTTCTTGTGGTGACTCTGCAGCAGAGGGGCTCGTGCCTGCAACTTTGTGTTCCCTGCCTTTGGACCAACAGCTTGTCATGTGAAATAGAATCAGTAGTGTCTGTTTCCCACAAGTGAATTTCTCCTCCTCCCCACCTTTTCTCCTGCTGAATAGAATTCAGTTGATGATCAAAATTACAGTCTTCGATGGGGTGACACAGGCACTGGCAGGTGTCCCCTTCCCTTAAATCCCAGCTTTTTAGAAAGCAAAATGATGCTGGACAGAAGCTGCAGATGCGCCTCCAGTTCTCTGTGCCAGTTCTGTGTGGTTTTAGTGCTTTTTCTGTCTTCTCATTCTCTGTTCTCACTGTGGTGTGAAAAGCCTCCAAAAAGCTGATGGAAGTTTTTGGTCTTTGCGGGGAATACTATTTGCAAACATAAGCTGAAGGAAAACAGCCAAGCATCGCACTTCGCTTTCTCACCCTCGCTCCCCACTTTGCTCCCAGTTGTTTAGGGATAATAACTGTATGTGCTGCTTGCAGGGAAGGTGAATCTTTTAAAAACAAAAGGATTAAAATCGCATTTCTGTTTTATGGTGATGATGTGCCTTTAAGCACTTTGATTGAAAGGAGTTCTTTTGGGTAATGCTGAAACTTTCCTTCTGCTGCATGTCAGCGATTTTTATCCCTGGGATTTGGAATTTGGCACTAAGGTATATTCTTTATTGGTGATTTCTGTGATAACAAGTCCCAGTGCTGCAACACTGGTATGGCACAGATGTGCAGCTCCCTCTTTAGCATGGAAGAGCTGATGTTCATATGATATTAGCGTGTGTGTTTTAATTTTATCCTCAGCAGCGTTTATGGCTGGTATATGAACAGAGTATGTTTAAGATGGGATATTCTCCCCCTGGAAAAAGGAAAGAGCAAGGAGCAAAAGAGAAGACCTTGACAAAAACTGCTTGCTTTGGAAGAGGCTATTCTGAGATGTACTTGGTGTGTTCTCGTTGTCAAAACCCTTTATGCTTATTTTCAAATGGTCCTTGCTTTTCAAAGTAGTCACCATGTATGGGTATAGAGAAGGATAAATACGTTATCTCATGAGACTTCTCTAGGGGAATCAAAACATGGTGATATGATATTGTACTTCTCCGAGATGCACAGGATGTTTTCAAATAGTAAGCTTCTGTTTTTCTGTAGGAAAATTCCCGTTAATGATGGTGATGCACCGAAAAGCAGACTGGAGTTGAGGGAGGAAAATCACCTGAACCACAGTGTGGTAAGAAGTTAAAAGCTTTGTGCTGCAGATGAATCCGTGCCTGTCCTCCCCACCGTGACTCCTGCCCCTGGCTGTTATTACGTGATCCATTTGGAGAAATCATTTAAACACCTTCCTGTTGCAGCCCTGGTGGGCTTGGGCAAATTGAAGTTGTTTCTGTGAAACAGTGAAGTTGGGGCTTTGTTTATTTATCTCGTTAATCTCTTGATGCTTTGTGATGTGTGTTGTTGTGTGACATCAGATTCTTAATTTTGCTGTTATGAATAATGCCATGCAGAATACCAGCATGTGTAACAAAAATAGTTCATGTAAGCATTAAGAACATCGATGTTCCAGCAAAGTTGGTGGGGTTTTCCTTTCTTTGAGTCTACATGAGGAGCAGCAGGTGGGAAAGAAATTCGATGGCAGGCCTTTCTTCATGCTGCATCCTCAGATGCCTTGACCCATGAATCATGTGGCGGTGGTGAGCCCCAGAGCAGAGCTGCGGTGGAGAGAGAGGTCCTGGAGGAGGATGAGGATGAGGGTGATGAGGATGAGGAGAAGCACTCCATCCTTCTCTTTCTGGTCTCCATGCCACAGCTCACATCCTCTTGCTCTGGCAGGGCGGGGGCTGAAGAGCCAGTGGTTGCCCTGGAGCCGTGCCTCTGAGCATTGTCTCTGGGCCACTCCTGGCTCCTTGAGTCCTCATGCCTTTGTTCCTGGCTGTTTGAATTTTGGGTTTAGAGAGATTGGTGTTGATGTTTGTGGTGTTACACATACTGCTCCGTAGGTTCCTGTTCTCCTGTTTTCCAGTGTAATCAGCCTCTGTACGTTTTCACAACAAACAGCATGTTTGCATTGTTACTGTTCCTCTTCCAAAGTGCTGATCTATCTGTAGCTTGAATGGTAGTCTTGTTAGTGAGATGTGAAAGTAACATGCTTCTTGTTCTGTAAAGGTGGATGCGACTACAGCACATCGCATTGACAGTCTTGCAGCTCTGAGTATGGACAGGTCTGGGCTCATGCGAGAAGGACTCAGAGTCCCCAGTAGCATTGTCTATTCCAGCTTGTGCGGACTTGGCTCGGAAAAATCACGGGATGCTACGGGTTCGATAGCCAGCCTGGGATTTACTCCTGAAAGAAATCCAGAGATACAGTTTAAGTCTAATCCCCCCGAAGCGGTGGAAAGCGCAGCTGTCTCTGGAAAAGCCCCGAATGGCTTCAGCGCTATATACAAAACGCCACCTGGAATACAAAAAAACTCTGTCCCGACAGGGGAGACACTGGGTTTGGACCGAGCTGCGGGTGACAGGCAGAGTCCTCTTGGTGTCAATGGTGCTAGTTACCTAAGGCTCCCCTGGGTAAACCCCTACATGGAGGGTGCAACGCCCACCATATACCCTTTCCTTGACTCACCAAATAAGTATTCGTTGAACATGTACAAGGCATTGCTACCTCAGCAGTCCACCTACAGCTTACCGCAGCACCTGGCTTACTCACCTGTATGTACGAACGGTGAACGTTTTTTATACCTGCCTCCCTCCCACTACGTTGCCCCTCACATCCCTTCGTCGCTGGCATCACCCATGAAGCTCTCGACTGCTTCAGCTTCACCAGCAATCCCACCCTTGGTGCACTGTCCGGATAAGAGCTTGTCGTGGAAGATGGGTGTAACCCCAGGCAACCCTGTCGACACGCACGCCTACCCCCACATCCAGAGCAGCAAGCAGCCCCGGGTCCCCACAGCCAAGCCGGCCCCTGCCAACTTGCCAGCAGATCCTGCACTCCTGCTGCCGCACTCGCCTCGGCCGTCCCCCCGCCTCCCCCTGCCCGCCCAGGTCGGGGATGCCTACGCTGATTTCCACAAACATTTCCCCAGGATCACCACCTCTCCCTCCTCTGCTGTTACGCTCCCAAAGCCCTATGTGAGCATTGGCAATGAATTTCCACCTGCTCGCCTCTCCAATGGGAAGCTTCCCAAAGGCAGTGATGCTGGGGAGGCACCCCTGCCATCTGCCCCCCATGCACGGAAAGCTGGCCACGACCGGAAAGACAGCAGGTCTCCCCCACTCCTGGAAAAGCAGACCCCGACCAAAGACGTCACCGACAAACCGCTGGACTTGTCGGCGAAAGTGGTTGATGCGGAAGCTGCTGGCAAGTCGGACCATGGTAAGAAAATTATGCCAACGGTGCTGGTGCATGGAAGGGCAGGAGGGGGGACGCACTTGCCAGGCAGTGACATCGTTCAGAAAGAAACCATTTCTCCTGGGAACAGCTGCCCCATCTACAGGCCTGAAATTATCAGCACGGCGCCATCCTCCTGGATCGTTCCTGGTCCCAGCCCCAGTGAGGAGGCTGGGAAGAATGTCCAGCTGAAGAACAAGGCACTGGACTGGGTTATGCCACAGCCGCGGAGTTCCTCCTGCCCCAGGATGGGTGGCACGGAGGCGGTGGTCGGCAGTGTTTCGGGGACGGTGTCAGCGGGAGGACGGCCAGCGTCAGCCTCACCAGCTCCCAATGCCAACGTGGATTGCGCCAAGACGGCCCGGAGCTCTGCGGAGAGCACCGCCTCGGTTATACAGCACGTCGGGCAGCCCGTCGCCACCCCTGCGAAACACAGCAGTAAGGTGGCCAAATCCTGTGGTCAGGAAGCCAACTTCAAGGCGACCGAGACTGCCCTGGCCTCCAGCCCTATCTTCCTGCCGCCCAACGAGGCATTTCGCTCCCCGCCTCTGCCCTACCCCAGGAGCTACCTCCCGTATCCAGTGCCGGAGGGGATCGCCATCAGCCCTCTCACCCTCCACGGGAAAGGACATGTCTACCCGCACCCTGTCTTGCTGCCCAACGGCAGCCTCTACCCCACCCACCTGGCTCCCAAACCCGGCCTCCCTTACAGCCTGCCAGCCGGGAGGGGGGAGTTCATGACCTACCAGGATGCGCTGGGAGTGGGGATGGTGCACCCCATGCTGTTGCAGCATTCAGCTTTGGAGATCAATAAGGAGGAGAAGACAGAGCGGAGGTCACGGTCTCATGAGAGGGTCCGCTACGAGGACCCGGCTCTGCGGGGCCGGTTGCCAGAGCTCCTGGAGAGCGGCGGGAAGATGCATTTCGAAATGCCCGGCGACAAGAGCGTGAAATTGCACCAGAGCTCTGGCCATAGTAAAAACTCTGCAAAGAGTGACAAACACCTCTTCCCGGATCTTCTGCGAGACGAGCAAGAGGCTAAGAGCGAAGCAAACGTAACGAAAGCCAGCTTTGCTACAGAAAGCAGTAATCAGACTAATGACCCTACAAAGCACAAGGTAGAGCAGGCGTCTCAGCACAGAGATTTTATTGTAATGAGAGAGGAGTTTGGAAGAAATAATGATGTTCACGAAACCTATAATTTCAAGCAAGCCCAGAGTTCATCAGTGTTCGGCTTAAGGAAAGAAGATTTATCTATGAGCCAGCCTAAAGAGAGAGTGGCGGTGCAGCCTTCGCCTGTTTTCTTGGAAAGCGCGCACGAGAGCGATGCTCCAGCTCTGGCTTTTGGCAAGGTGCAGGAGGACGCGAAGCCATTCTGCATGGGGACGGCGCCGCCAAGCATCGATGCCAACCAGACCTATACCAAAGACGGAGCCGACGACGCGGAGTCTGCCGATGGCAAAATACTGAAACCCAAGCCGTCTAAGTTGGCCAAGAGGATCGCAAACTCTGCCGGTTATGTAGGTGACCGATTCAAGTGCGTGACGACTGAGCTCTACGCCGACTCCAGCCAGCTCAGCCGGGAGCAGCGGGCGTTGCAGGTGAGTCCGCGCGGTCCAACGACCGCCGCGCTTTTTGTCGTTATTTCTCTGTTGCGAGTCACAGTTGAGTTTTTAAAGTTGAGAGAAGCGACACAGGTGGGGAGACCAGAAAATTTTTTTGTTGGGGCGTACTCGCCGTAAATGGTTTTAAGTAGCAAAATAAGTTTGTTAATGAGAGTGAGGTGATGTAAAGAATAGTATGTGTGGCTTATAGGTATGTTTGGGCTAGTGAGCTTTATTAAAGGGCTTTTACTAAGATCTGATACAAATGTTAATGCACGTTAATGCAATGTTTGTGCAGTTTCGAGGGGAGTCGGACAGGCATGCATGTTACCTTGGCGCTGGCTGTAATTTCTGAGCTGGCCTGCAGTGCCAGCCAGCACAGCGTACCCAGAAGTTGTGATTAGTATGCCAAATGTGCCGTTCGATGGCGAGGAGTCGCGGCCATGCATTAGCGGGTCTCAGGCAACGTTGGTGCCAAGCGAGCGCGTAGGGAAGTGTAGGAGTGGTGTTGAGGTTGATGCTAAGGGATGGTAGGCAGATATTGTGTAGGAATATTCTTAGGGTGTTTTACTTTTAATGAAGGGATGAGTTAAGCCAAATTGTTTTGCATTGTTAAGAAAAGAATTGGTTTATGCTTATAAAAATGGATGAAATTATCTAAATGATCCATTGAGTGCCCATTTTAATTACATAGATGGAAGGATTACAAGAGGACAGTATTTTATGTCTACCTGCTGCTTACTGTGAGGTCAGTTCTTCAAATTTTTATTACTAGACTCTTACATAAACCTTTGAGTTAAATTTCATTTCCAAATACACAAAGGGAAATTTGTGGGCCATGGTCGTCTTTTATTCATTGTACAGTTTTGTGTTGTTGTTTTTTTTTTTATTTTATTTTATTTCTTTTTGTTTTTGTCTCTTTTTACCTCCAAAGTGGAATGTTTTTGTTTTATATATAATATAGATGTATATATAATCTTTTATATATATATATACTTATATATGAAAGAATTGTGTGGCTATTTGCTTATAAGATGCTAGAACACTGTTTTACAAGTCAGGTGTGTTAAACTCCTACCCTTAGCTGTCTATCTGAAACCCTGGTTTTGAGTCAATTTTTCTTTGGAAATGCTTTCATATAAGGTAAGGTAAATGAAGTAGTTTTTATTGCAAGACTTTTTTTTCATATCAATTCTCTTTCTAGCGTGCAATGATGCGCTTCTCAGAGTTGGAGATGAAAGAGAGAGAAGGCCAAACAGCTACCAAAGACTCAGAGGTCTGCAGATTCAGCCAGGCAGACTGGGAAGACTTGAAAGGAAACAGTGAAAAGAAGCCAAAGTCTGTTGCTCTGGAAGATGCCATTGCTGACCAAAATGACAATGACAGATGTAAGCGAATTTAGATGGCTTTCTGAAGCGTGTATGTGTCTCTGTGCCATGGCAGCTTGCAGCAAAGCAAGCAAATCTTCGTGTTCTCACTGTGTTGCTGGTGAAAGTCACTGACCTCATCCTCTGCAGGTGCTGAGTTGCCATGGCTGGTACCCTCTGTGCTTGTTTTGGGGTTTGCAAGTTTCTGGTTGCCATTGTACCTGCCTTTCAGGAGATGGTTAACTGTCTGTCACTGAGTTACTGCCTTAGAGAGATCCTCCTTTTAGCTGATGGGGTACTACATCAGCCAGTGAAAGCAAAGGTCCAAGCTTATGTTTTAAATACAGAGAGGAGATGGAGGAAGAGAGGAAAGCGAAAAGGAGTTCAGTTTCCTGAAGTTGCAGTAGCACTGAGATATGCCAGTATTGCAGTCTTCAGGCAAAGCAAGGATGGAGGACAGAAGAGTGATGGGAAGTGGGGAGGGATGATGGGAAGTGGGGAAAGATGTGATTTTTTTTTGTTTTATATCCATAAAAGCTGGCAGTAACAACTCCAAATGATAAGAAGCTACTTTGCCTGGGTGACTTCTGCTGCAGTGGCTGGGGATGTGCACGAGGCACAGGTTCTTGCAGGCAGAGTCTGCGAAATTCCCTGTGGGGCTGCCTGTTCCCTCTAGGCTGTGGCAGGGTGTTGGAGGACAATGGAAAATGCAATGTCCCAAAAGTAAGATAACCTTAAAAATAAATGAATGGTATTAGGGGACTTTTTACTGTATGCGAGAAAGATCACTTCTTTTTTGTTTGTGCTCTAGGTAAGCGTATGGCTTCTGTCAGTTTCCACCTTTTTTTTTTGTTTTTTTTTTTGTTTTACGTAGGTATTTAAGGAATGGATCAGTTCCTTCTTTTGCTACTTTGTTTTGAACAACTCAGAAAAAAAGATCTGTGCTGAAAGCATTGCAAAACTAGAGGAAAGGCACTGCAGACTGCACAGTGTGTGTGTGTGTGTGCGTGCTCTGTAACGCGGTGGTTTGTGTGCTCTTTGGTAGGTGGAGATTCATGAGCAGGGCTAGTAGAAAATTTCATTCAGGCAGTTTAATAACTTTGAATTATTGTTCTGGTCTTTGGTTAATGCTTTTGGCAGAGAGCATGCTGGTCAATTGTACTTGCTCGGTTACTCACCTAAATTCAAGTTACTGTGGTATTGCTATCGCTGAAATAACAGCCTCAACAAAAATCGGCCTGGCAAAATAGCAAGGGAAAGTTTTAATTGTGGAAGTGGGGAGGGTAGCAGGGTGGGGAGAGGCAGGCTGAGCTGGGCGAGCTGGGCAGCCTTTTCCTTCCCCAAGCTGTTGAGGTGGCTGCGGGGAGGAAGGCACAGCTGCCTTTGCAGTCCCTGTGCTGAAGCTGAGAGCTGGGCAGGCTGCTGCCCTGGCTGTCCCCATCGCAGCCTTCCTTGCTCCTCAGAGGACCTGGGATGCCCTGGTGATGTCCTCTGTTAAATTCCACCCTGGGTGTGCAGGAAAGCTAGAAGAGCAGTGGCAGCAGCAGTCCTGCTGGCTTGTTCTGCCTGCAAAGAGGGCTCAGCAAAGAGGGGATGATGGGCTGTGGAGTTGAGGGAGGGGCGCAGGGGATTAACAGAGGGAGGGAAGGCAGGCTTGCTCAGGGACATGGGGCTGCGGAGAGGATGAGTGTTACAGCATAATTATATGCTGAAGCCCCTCCCCCCCATCCTTGCAAAAGGCTGATGATACGGTTTGTCTGTAAATTCACCATTTAGTGAGATCTCCGGCACTTGAATCTGCTGGCTAAAATGTGTTTGAGACTGTTGAATAACGGTTGGAAGCAGGGAAAGTATGTTCAATCTTAGGTTAGTTCATACTTCTCCTCTGTTAATTAGCTCTGACTTAACAGGCTATTTCAGACTTTGGCCAAATGTCTAAACTCCTAAAAGCATGGATCTGTTCTGCTGAGGGAGCTGCTTTCTTTGTACGCCCGCCTGGGCAGCAGCAAATACTTACCAGTACAGATTCAGGTCTCAGTAAAAGTTTTTTATCGTGGTGGTTCACCTCCTGCCCCTCGGGATAGCAGCTGATAAATCAGGAAGTCGAGTTTCACACCTCTTGAATGCCTCTACTGTGGTGGCTTGGGCTCTCTGTTGGGGCTTGAGCCACCAGCAGCCTGAATGCATCTCTCACTGAGCGACTGGCAGAGGGGTGATGAGCTTTGCCTTCTCTTCCCCTTTGGCGAGAGCCATGGCTGCTTATCTTTTTCCTTCTCTTTGCCTTCAATTTCTGACCATGCTGTTGGTGAGTTTGGCTTTAAAGCTCCTGAATGGGAATGAGCTGATGGTTTGCAGCCTCTTCTGTTTCCTTTCCTCCTCCTGCAAGCGATCTGGCTGCTTGCAAAGTTGTTTTCCCCTGTTTCATGTTTGTCTGTCGCTAGCTGAAAGCAAAACAGCCGTGCCTTCACCTGTGTGAGGAGGGAGTTGAGGAGTGAAACCAGCGAGCTGTTCTGCCCCTACTGCCGGCACTTCACCTGCCTGATGTCAGCGGGGAAGAAGGAAACTGCATCCAAAACTGGCTGTGGCATGGAGCCAGCTCCCAGGGCTCCCCTGCTGCCGCCTCGGCACGGTGGCAGCCGTGCTTGGCACGGAGCACCGGAGCCGATCGGGGCCCTGGCAGCTGCCTGCCCCCTTGGCTCCTCTAAACCTACCAGTGCAACAAAAGGCTAAATAACACAGGCAGGTGATGCCTACAGAGGCATTTGATGGGGTGGAAACTGCTTTTTTTTTCTTTTTTAGCTTCTCCTAGGACTTGCTGTTTTTCCTAGCTGTATTGCACGTGTATAGACTTTTTTGGAAGCACACGAAGGCACAATATCCGGTTCTTTAAACTTTTCCTCTGACTTGGCAGTGCATGGCTTTGCTGTACTGGGAGTCTCCTTAAGCTTCATCGAGCCTCCTGGAGAAGGGTAAAAGAGGTGGGCTTTTGTTTTGTTTAGCTTTTTGTTTTGCCTTTTTTTTTTTCTTTTTTTTAAAGGCCCAATTTAAGGCAGATAGCCATGTTAGCTAATTAATGAGCAATTAAAGCCAAGCAGTAAAGTAGAAGTGCTTCAGTTCTCTCCCATCTCGTTTAGGTTTTGCTGGGCATCTGAGACCGGGCATCTGAGAGCAGCCGCAAAGCTGCTTTGTTGCCAAGGTGACTTGTAAATGTTGCTGAGGCAATGCTGCTCCAGTGCATTTTCATAGCACAAACATGATAAATTATGGGATGCATATGTCATGAGTCATAGGATTTTTCAGAGATCAAGTGATTTAAGCTATTGGCACGGACACACACATCAATATGGGCATGTGATGATCGCATGTCGGTTCATAACAAAGCTCTTCCAGAGGTTTTGAAAATCGTACCCGAGTGTGAAAGATTGAATGAATTCTACAAACTGTGAATTTCTTGATTAAGGAGCATGACTTTACTTCTTTATTTAATTTTTAGGATGGAAGACACTGCCTGTTTAAGCCTTAGCTGGGCAAAATAGCCCAAATATATTAAAAGCCTGATCTTAAGGCATGAGGTCATGAGGAAAAAGTTAAAGGAGTTTGTATGTGTGAAGGTAAATGGTGTAATGTGCCAAAACACATTGCACAATTGATCTTAGCGTTGTAGCGAGGTGCCAGTGTCCCTTTGCATGGTGATCCTCTGCTTTTCTTTTTCCTTGCTGGGCTGTGTGTACACTGGAACAAATGAAAGATGGAGGCAGTAAACACGTCCTTTGCCCTGGTCAGTTATTACCTTCCTGCCACAGGACATAGTGCAAAACAAAAAAAAAAAGGGAAAAAAATAAAAAGCCTGTGCGTTGAGAGTGGTGGTGTCTGGTTTGTGCGGTGTGGTAGGCTTGGGCAGAATGGAACAAATGTGGAAAGCTCACAAGCAGAGGGACAAGTGAAATCAGCTGGGTTCCCTCTGCCCCATTGTATACTTAGAACTGAATTCTGAGGATGTCTTAGGGAATTTCTTTCTGTTGTTGTGATCTCCGTGCTGAATACTGGGTTTTAGCATTTGGATAGTCATTACTGTTCTTGGATGAATAAAGGGTGCCTTGCATAAGTGAGCGCAATGAGAGGTTGCTCCAGGGAAGAGGAAGGGCTGTTTTTAGCTGCCATGTTATTTGAACAAAAGAATCTGCAGCTTAAACACTAAGATGCGTTTCCTTGTTTGCATCGCATGGGAGGGCCTGGTCTCATTGACAGCAGTTGACAGCAACAGGAAGATGGAAAAATGAAAGAAAGTTTTTTTGGGTAGTGTGTTTGTGCGTGTGTGTAACTGTTTCTTATGAGATTGTAACCCGTGCACTTAGACGATACTGCTTCAGACAGAAACCAGATGCAAAGAAGCATCTTCTTAATCCTTCCTTGTTTCTAGATTGCTAGGACAGTGAGAAATGGTTTGAATTGTTGGTGCTGGTTGTCACAGCTGGTGTGAGACTGGCAAATACTGGAGGCTTGAGGAAGGAACACATTTAAGAGTTTAATCTTCTTACTCATAGAGGTGTGTTGCTATGAGAACTCAGCATTTATCCTGTGTTTCTGGCTACCTTGGCACTGTTTGAATAATGATGATATGAAAACTCCTAAGTATTTTCTTGTTGTTTTCTTCCTCAGGCAGAGAAAAGGATGTTGTAGATACATGGCATGGGAGGGGGGTGGTGGGAAAAAAAGCAGATAAATTCTCCTCATCCTTGTTGGGCACGCACGTTATGCTTATGTTGCTGTGCTTCTTGTTGACATTTATATCTTAATTTGGGGAGACATTGCGTCTGATCCCGGTTGCTTGCAAAACAGTTTGAGGACAGAGTGGAATCCGGTGGTAAAATATTAATAGAGCCTGCGCTCCGTGAGGCAGCCGCAGCTGTGCCAGGGGGAAAAACCTCTGGGCTTGCGACGTGTCGGTGCAGGCTGCGAGGAGAGCCGGACAGCCCGTGGGCTGTGCCGTGTCCCCGGCAGGGACTGACCTTTGTTCTTTGGCACTGAAAGCCCGGCTGTGGGAGAGGCGGGAGTGCCGGAGCACGCAGGCAAGGACGCGTCCCGCGCGGCTCGCTGGCTGCGCCGGGCTGCGCTCCCGCGCCGATGCAGGGTGATTACACAACCGGGATTAGTGTGCGGAGATGCCGCTTCCCTAATGGGCTTGGCTGCAGCGAGCGGGACGGATTTGGGAGCCGCGTGTGCAGCGGGCGGTCCTTGAGAGGGATTTCTGGCTCGGCAGCTGCGGAGATGTAGCTCTGGTCCCCTGAGGGTCCCTCTCGGATGTGACCCGGGAGCGGAGGCCAAGGCGTCACGGAGCTGCTGGCAGCGAGGGCTTTTCGGATGAACCGCAGTAGGTGTGTGCTGTTCTTCCCAGCATGTGGAGCCCTGGAGGAACGTTGACAGTGACAAGCTGTTAGCGAGGTCTCTCCCCTCTTTATTTTTCAGCACAGTCTGAGCGAGCGGCGCTCGGCATCCCCGTGCCAAGTCCTCTTGCAGATAGAGAAGGAATTAATCTGCAGCAGGTTGCTTTCGGTGGTGGCAGGCTGGAATTAGCTTGCTGTTTCCTGCAAGCCGTAAAGATTAAGACCATCACCCCCCCCTCCCTACAGCCTGCTACTTCCTCTGACCCTGCAAGAGCTTCTCTGGGAATTGGTCAGGATGTGCCTGCCTTTTCTCAGGCCAGACAATGTTAGGAGCAGGAAAGCTATCCCGGTGTAGTGACTCTCAGCAGGAACCATGGCGTGTAGCTGTTGGTGCTGCTGGAGATGAGAAGGCTCTAAGACAGCAGGAGCGTGGCTGAGAGTGCCCTTACCTGATCTCTTCAGGGAAGCTGACCACAGAAGTATAATGTTTCCTTATGAAAGGAGGAAAATAGCAGATTGCATTAAAAATGTAAAATGAAATCTGATAGACGCATTTATTTCTATAGTGATACTTAAAACGTGGCTGGGCCAGCTGCTTTTATGCTGTGTGAAGCAGGGCTGCTGGTGCTTTTGGTGTGGTTATGGGGTACAGCTGTGGGGCGGCGTCCTCATGCCAGATGTGCGAGCACGGGGTGCTGCCAAATTCATTCTGATCTGGGGAGACACTGCGATTTAAAGGCACGGTCGTAGTAAGCTGAGATACCTGTTCTCTGGAACATTTCAGCGTTGCTGGCTGGAAGAAGTGTGACAAAGTGCATTTTAAAGTCTTGGAGGGAGCATGTGTTGGCCAGACGGCCTTGTGGAGAGGAGCATCGCCAAACAGCGGAAGAGCCCGAGCGTCCCGCTCGCCTGCAGAAAATCAGCTTTTGTTTTGATTTTTCTTGGCCGATATCTTGTGCTGTTGTACAAGCAGTCCTGCAGGCAGCTTCCCAAGCAGCGTAAAAATTACGCTGGGGTGTCTTCTGGTACCCACAAACGTCTCCAGAGCCCTTGGTGCTACTTGGAGCCGTTTCCAGGTTGTGTTGAAGAGAAATGCCATCAGGGAAGTTTCCCCTCACCACCCCCCGGCCTTCCATTACTGACAACAGGTATTTCAAGGATGGTCGTGAAACCAGGAGGGGTTGGCAGAGCTGTAGGAAGGTACTGTAGATAAGGTGGGATAGAGTTGGGCTGCATCCAGATGTTGCCAGTGGTGGGTCTTGGAGGGGACAGGAAGGGAGCAGTGGGGGCTGCAGGGGAGCAGTGTCAGCCCTGATAAGGGGGAAGAGAAGAAGCTGAAGGCCAGGCTGGACAGGGCAAGAGACTGAGTAAAAGAGAGAGAGGATCCGCAGGAGGGAAGGGCAACAGAGCTGTCAGGAGTCCAGGTAGGAAACCAGCAGATGTGTTTGCAGGAAGGAAAGTGGGAGAAGGAGGGAGGGCAAGAAGGAGGAAGAGGAAAAGGGACAGTGAGCCATGGGGAAGTACGATGGAACATACAGTTTGCCAAACAGCAGCAGAGGTGTGGAGTGTTGGTGGGCCGGGAGGGCTAAAACACGTGGGAAACCCAGCTTGTTTGTGAAAATTGTAAATGGGAGCTGATTATCTGTGTTGAAGTCTGTACTGCATCTCTGCCTAACCTTGCCTTTGCTAGTTTGGTTAAACCCAAGAAAATAACGTTATTCAAGATGGTGATTAAGTGTAATTTTAAATCAAGCATCCATTTAAAATTGCATGGGCTGTCTCTGAATTTGGGCAAACAGTATTGGAGGGACGCTGAAGTTAGTGCAGGCGAGGCAGCATGGGTGTTTTTGTGGCTAGTTTGTCAGACTAGTTTCTAGTAAGCTTTTCAGAGCTCACCCTCTTGCTGTTGCTGGAAATACTCCTTGAAAAAAGTGAGGTCTGTTTTAAAAGGAGGTGACAGAGATCATGTGAGGTACAGTGACTGGTTGGTTACTTGAAGTGAGGAAGCCTTTTTATAACCTTGGATTCAAGTAGTGCTTTTTTGCAAAATATCACAGCTATTCTTAGTGGTATTTCTGTGTCCGTGTGTGCGTGTTCTGTATCCCATTTATATCTCCAGAAGAAGGGATGAATGCTTTTAAGTCAGACTCTGCAATTTGGAGAAGTTAGTGAACGATTAGAAATTAAGGGAGGACTAATACTTGTTTGTCATCAGAAGGTATTTTTGAACTGGATTGTTACTTGCCACAGTTTAGGGGGGTGAGGTTGCTTTCTGAAAAGGGTTTGTGCTTTCAGTATCTGAAGATGTTTCTTTATTTAAAAAAGCATATTGTGATGTTTCTATGGATACAAGTATTGTGAATATTGTGCTTCTTAAATTAATGTAAAAACAACACAAAGTAGTGTGCATTTGGGGGTTTCGTGCTTAACTGTTGAGAAAAATGCTGTCTTTGGCTGGGCAGAGAAGACTTATTCCCAAGTACAATTTTGTGTTTATTTGCATGCCTCATGAGCTGTAAGTCATGATGGAGATGACATTGAAGAGGTCAGAGAGCAAAGCCTTCTCACAATGAATTGTGTCGTATTTATTAGGTCTTGTGGTGTTGTTTGTTTTTTATTTTTAGGTAACTTTACTAGTACAGAAAACAACCGAGGTCACTTTCTTGAAACACCAGAGGAAAAAGATCTCTCAAATGAGAAATGTTATTTAGAGAGACATTCTGTATATGAAAAGGCGGAAGACCAGCCAACAGAAGATTTTGGCCAACATTCATGTCCACGTCTGGACAGGAAACGTAAACACTCTGGTGAGAGAGTGCAAAATGATGGCAGCCAAAATGAAAGCTTTGTGGATGAGCTGCAGGATGAAGTTATATCAAAAGCAAAAAAGAAGAAGAACTCCAAAGGTAAGACAGCATTTTGCTTTGGTCTCTCTCAAGGAATGTCTTGTGAAAGGAACGTCCCTTTGGCTTAATGTGTTTCCATTTTTGAACTTGCTAGTTACTAATGTGAGCACTGTCATTTCACTTTAAATTATATATATGTATATATAAAAAAACTTGGTATGTAAGGATAAAGCACTAGTTATTGGACACTGTAGCCACAGCAGTGCAAGTTACTGTAGTGCATGTAACCCTTAATGAGCGAACCTTTAAAATGCATAGTGTGGTGGTAAAGCTGAGACTATATGCCCCGAAAGTGAAATGTAGCTTTTGTTTTAAGTTGAGGGGGCTTTTTGATTAATTTTTAGTTATTTTTCCATTAGATGACTGGCCTGAGAGGGAAATGACAAACAATTCCTCTAACCACTTAGAAGAGCCCAATTGTAATGAGGTGACCAACCTGAAGGTGTGCATTGAATTAACAGGGCTCCATCCCAAAAAGCAGCGTCACCTGCAGCATCTTAGGGAACTATGGGAGCAGCAGGTGTCACCAGAGAGATCCCCGTCCGGCAAGTTGGGCCGGCAAAGCAGGAAAGATTTAGCTGAGGCTGTTCAGCCAGAGGCCACTGCAAAGGTCAAAGACTTCACAGAAGAAAGGCACACCAAGAAAAGGTCAGAGGCCAAAAGCAATAGAAGTTGGTCTGAAGAGTCCCTCAAAACAAGTGACAATGAACAAGGTATGCAGAGACTACTAGGGAAACCAGCTGGCTTTAGCATTTACAGTGACGCATGCTGCCACCGATGTTAAGGAATTGTTGAGAGTTTTTTTCTTCTTTCTTTCTTTTTAAAAAATTATATATATATTTCTGTAGATATCCATTTGTATAAGGACTGACACCTCCTCTTTAAGAATTGCACTGTAGCTGATATTTGTCAGACAAGAAAACGTGTTTGTGTATGTGTGTGTAACTATGTGTTTGTGTGTGTGTGTGTGTGTGTGTGTTTTGGCTTTAAATATTTCCGAAGATGATGTGAAGATGAAGTTTATTACTCAAGAGGAGAGCTGGGGGGGGGCATAAAATGCGGGCATGATTTTGGGTGAGTGAGGGAGCAAATGGACTGCTAGTTGGTGTAAGGGTGTTTAACCACGCATAGGATTTGAGGAGCTGTGAGCTTCTGAAACAGCATCAGCACAGCTATAGCAGCTGTTGATCTCGGGAACCCAACGCCTCCAGCACCCTCAGCACTGCTGGCTTCCCCTGCCTTTCCTGGCCATATGCTCAAGAGCAAAGCTCATCCTCCTCCTGACAAGGATGCTTTACTAGTTTGTCCTGAGCACATCCTGTAAACCCCTTTCACCTCACTTCCCGGCCCCTTGGCAGAGGTCTTCCAGCAGCTCTCTCCTAAGGGGTTGCTTCCTTAAAGCATATCAGCTTTCCTTGACTTGTTTTTGGCTTCTTTCCCCCTCACTCCACTTCCTCCTTTCCCCACCCTCCCTCCCATTTCTGTTGATTCCCTATCCTGGGGAAAAGCCCATGGATACAATCTGCCAAATTTTCATTGGGATGGACAGGTCACTCTCCTGTCCTCACTGTCCTCAGCCCCTGGGCACATTTTCTGCTCTGATGCTGTTCTCCTTCCCTGCAGCATTTTGCTGCTGTGGTTTGTCTGGAGAACTCATGGGGAATGGAATCATGCAGTTCGCAGGGCCAGTCCCCTTTTCTCTTTCACTTCTCCTGCTCTTACCCCTCCAAACCCTCTGGTTGTTTTTGAGGAATGGCTGTTTCTGGGAGCAGGAGCTCTGTGTAGGGCATTTGGGCTCCTTCCTCCCTCACAAACCTGGGAGCTTCATCGACTGGAATTCATTCACATTCCAGCTGGCCTAACCTGTAGTTTAGCTGAGATCCCTTTAAAAGAGAGAAGTGTGAGGAGAGTGGATCCTCTTGTCCCACGCCATGGAAAGGACCAAGTCCAGATCATCCTGTGCCAGTGAGGACTTTCCTTGGTAGTGTCTCTGAAACAGTCACAGGCAGAAGTGTCAGCTTCCCTTTGCTCCTAAAGCTCCTCATCTGTCCTTCTCCTTGGTAGGATTATCTGAGGGCAGAAACCCCCTAACTTTGATGCTTATTGGTGGGGAAGGTTCTCCAAAAGGATTTGTGGAGCAGGAGATCAAAACTTGGTTTAAAAGGAGCTCTGACTCTTACTTCCTTGCTTTATGTGGTGCCTTGGCGAGCATGGTATCGGCTCAAACACCCCTGCCCCTCACCTTTGTACTTTCAGAGAGAGATACCTTGTAGAGATTAAACGAGGGTCACTAACAAGAAGCCGTATTGTGTAAGGATGCTCTCACTTTCCCCTGCAATGCCTCCTGTGGCAGTGACAGGCTCATGGCCTCGGGAAAGAAAAAGAGGTGGCTCCCAATTTATGCACCATTCCCAAAGGCATTCAAGTTCACTTGCCCTGTGGCTATGAAAAAACTCTTGGGTTTGGAAGCTGCTATAAAACCATAAGCTTGACTAAATTGTGCCTTGCTGTTCATTGTACAAAGACACTGGATATCATTTAGATAATTTTGCTGGTGCTTCTCCAGCCCTGTTGAAGTGTAAACTTTTGAATCTCCTTGTTCTTAGTTGACTGGGATGAGGACATTTTTCCCTGTTGTGTGACAGAGCATCCCCTGTATAACAGTCTCATGGGGACGAAGACTTCCAGCTTGTCTGTCTTGCTCAGGACTAGTCCTCAAACTTTTCTTAAGCAAGCAGAGATTGCCAATATGAAAATATATGGTGTCACTTGCAGCTTTTTCTTTAATTTGGGGCTGGGAACAGGTGTTCTGTGTGCTCCAGCACTGCCTGCAGTTGTGGTAGTCTCTGCTGCCGGGCAGCTTGTTGTATCCCAAGGAGCAGGCTGTAACAGGACATGAGGGTTGCCTCTGTGCCTCTGAAGCCATAGTCTGACATTAGCAGGATGATTTTCCACCCCTGCCTGCGAATCTCTGGGAATATAGAGGTTTCTGACTTCTGAGCTTGTTACCCCAGTTGTGTTTGTGCAAAGCAGTGTGGGCAGCAGGTCGAGGGAGGTGATTCTGTCTCCCTGCTCCTGTGAGACTCCACCTGCAGAGCAGTGTCCAGTTGTGGAGCCCCCAACATGGGAAGGATGTGGACCTGCTGGAGCAAGTCCAGAGGAGGCCACGAAGATAATCAGGGGGCTGGATCACCTCTGCTATGAAGACAGGCTGAGAGAGATGGGGTTGTTCAGCCCAGAGAAGAGAAGGCTCTGGGGAGACATTATAGCACCTTCCAAAACCTAAAAGAGGGCTCTAAGAGAGCTGGAGAGGGACTTCTGACAAGGGCATATAGTGATAGGACAAGTGGTAACGGATTTAAGCTGACAGAGGGTAGGCTTAGATTAGGTTATTAGGAAGGAATTCTTGGCTGTGAGAGTGGTGAGGCACTGGAGCAGGCTGCACAGAGAAATTGTGGCTGTCCCATCTCTGGAAGTGTTTAGGGCCAGGTTGGATGGGGCTCTGAGAGACCTGGTCTAGTGGAATGTGTTCCTGCCCGTGGCAGAGGGGTTAGAACTGGGTGATCTTTAAGAGATGATCTCCCTTCCAACCCAAACCGTTTCATGATTCTGTGATCCTGCTTGCACAGTGATGTTGCCGTGCTGGGTCTCTGGGGTGCAGCAGGTCCGTGAACATGGGGATACTGCAGCCTCAGGTCATCACACTGCTTGCCCAGCCCTGTGCCCAAGGCAGAAGCCACAGCCTCTGCTGGGGTCCCAGCTGAGCAATAACCCTGTGCTGCTGGCAGTGCAGTGCCAGCTCTCCTGATGCTCCCCCGGGGAGCTGCAGCCGCTCACCCGGTGCGAGGAGAGAGCCCGAACAGTGCGGAAACAAAAGCCCTGAGGAGAGGAGCCAGGAGGATCTCGCCCACCAGGAAGCATGTGCCAGCCCCTTGGAGCTGCCTGGGGCTGCAGGCAGCGTGGCAGCCGCGGGCTTGGCAGGCAGGAGGAGGCAGCTGCTGGGGTGGGAGCTGAACAAGCGAGCATTCAGGTGACGCGGCAGCAGCTGCTTTTCCGCGCGGACCTCTCAGCAGCCCGCTCCTGCGGGAAGGGAGACAGGTCCTGCTCTGAGTCAGACTTGCCACAACCCACATCAGTCAGAGGCCTGAGTTTTTTGGGGTTTTTGGTTAGGGTTTTCTTTTTTTCCATGGATATTTAGGTATATTCCTGCTCGCTCTTGTTTTTCTTCTCCCCTCACGTGGTCAGAAAGATGGGGTGGGATTCCAGGATTAATCACTTGCTGCTTTTCTGTCCGTATTGTTCGGCATTTCCCAGGCTGATGCTTGGCTTTTTCTGTGTAATGCTGGCCTCTTGCAGTATTATTGATCCTGAAGCTCCTGGGACAGCATAGCTACTCTCTGTCTCTAAGCTGCGGTGCACGTTTAGCCTGGTGCACGCTGTCACCACTGTGGAGGGTCAAAGTGAAGCACAGAGTTGATGTGGAGTTTGCAGGCAGGAGTACACATATTTTGTGGTGATTAAACTTCTGCTTTCAATTCCTTGGCATCTCTACATGGGAAAGCCTGCAGTTCTTTGAGATAAGCTTCCTGTGGTTTTCTTTCTCCATCCTTTCAGTATTTCTGTCCTTCTCCAGACCAGTTAGTTTTTCATTCTATTGTAGTTTTTCTGCATGCAGCAGTTTGTTCTGTTTGCACTCACCAGAGCTCCTCGCTGTTGCTTTCCATCTTTTCCATCTTTTTTTTTTTCTTTAGTAAGTGATTAAGTAGGTAATGATGGTACTTCTGTATTGGAATTGGGCTTTTCATGTGCTACTCAATTAGGTTAGTTGGGAACACGAGAATTAAACACTCCTTACTTCATGCTGTCTGCAGAGTTGGAAAGACAGCCTTGCATCCATAGGCTCAGCCTACGACTAGGTGCCTTCCTTCAGTATTGCAAAGCCTGAAAAACTTACATGATTTTTGCTGAACAATCTGCACATCATGTGTCCCGTAAATTCCCTGACATCTGCTTGGCAAGCTGTGGTATGCACGTCTTTTTCTAGAAAGTGGCTCAAAAGAACTGAGGGATTTCTGTTTTCATCCCTAATCTAGAAAGCCTTCTGTGAGTTGCTTTCACAGATCTATTTAAAGGAAGACTAAAGTGTGAAACTGCCCACCAAGAGGATTCTAGATTTTATTTTCTGTTTTACCGACTGGTTCCGGACCGAATCTATTAAGTAAGGGTGTCTCTCCTCTGAGCACTTGCTTATTTGCTCCTGCCATCTCTTCTGTTCTGCAAGTAGCATCACTTCAGAGACTTCTTGGAGCAAGGGTGCCTCTGTCAAGTTCTCAGGGCTTTTTCCACACCTTCCCTTGGTGGTGTGGTATTGTTTGGCTGAAGTGTCCCTTCCTTTCCAGCAACCTTTAATTTTCCTGCAGAGGAGTTGGTTCTGAGGTCACCTCAATTCTCTTCCCAAGGGAAATTCAGACTATAAAAAGTCAACTTTCCTGTCCTTGTTTTGTTATAAGCCTGCTTGCACTCTGAAAAAAACCCCAGAACTAACCATGCTTTTTGCATGTGGCCCAGATTGTGGGATCCAGCTTGTTGGAGCTAACCCCCAGAGAAAACCCAGCCCTGCCAGTATCCTGCCACAGGCAGCAGAGCACTGGCCTTGCTGTCCCAGTGTCTCAGAAGGACACTTCTGAATGAAGTTCTTGGGGAAAACAAACGTCTGATTGCTTTTCCTGCAAAATCCCTGTGCTTTCTGATAGAGAGCTTGCACAGACCTTCTGTGGGGACGGCTCCTTGAGCAGTCTTTCTTCTCTTGGCTTGTTTTTGAAGTCAAAATGCTGCGGAGGAGATGTTCCCCATCTTATGGCCATCTTGGGGCTGAGCTCAGCGCTCCCACCTGTGCTGTCCCATTAAGATCTGATCCACGCTCCCACCTTTCTTCCTGCCCCCTGTTCCCTCGCCATCCCTGTATCTGTCCTTACACCCCACTGAGACAAGCCGGGCTGGGCCCAGGCTGCTGGAGGAGTTGGTTCCCCTTCAGATCAGGCAGTCCTAGGTAAGGAGGCGAGTTTTTCCCTGCAGCGGTTCCGCTCTGCCCGCGGTGGCCGGGCTGTGGCACTGCCAAGCTGGCCTGGCACGCATCCCCACGTGCCCGGCGCTGCCCGGCACCTGAGCGGGGCATTTCATCCAGGGGTTTTTATTAGAGCCCGGTAACTGTTAGCGTAGCGTCAACGGGCGAGATGCTACTTACAGTTTGGATGTGGAACGCTTAAAATATTAATGATTTGAAAATGTAATTGTAGATCTCTTAAGCAGTCGAGGAGCTTGTGTTAAGTGCTAGCAATGCATTTTCCTTTTAACGCACCATGCGATGTGTAATGCCTTTCCTTCCCATTTAGGCTTGCCCGTATTCCCGGTGTCTCCGCACATGAAGAGCCTTTCATCCACCAATGCAAACAGCAAAAGGCAGGCTCAGCCAAGCTGTACTCCAGCCTCGAGGTTGGCTGCCAAACAGCAGAAAATTAAAGAAAGCCGGAAGACAGATGGGCTGTACACAGACGAAGAGGAGGATTTCCAACATGCATCTCTGCTGCCGAAATACAGCGAGTGTGAGAAGCCATCAGGGAAACGTCAGTGTAAAACAAAACACTTGGCACTGCAGGAGAGGAGAAGGAGGTCATCTCTGACAGGGGATGACACCACAGATATCGAAAATGCTGAAGATAAGGTATCTTTATTTAGACTTAATTGTCCACCGGCCTCTGAGAAGGCAGAGCCAGCTTGCTTAAAACTAACGTGCTGTTGTGCATGCAGGGTAGCGGGAATTGCGTTCAGTTTTGTCTGTGGATGCTTTGCACATTTTGTGTTTGCTTTTCTTAACCTTAGTTGAAGGCACTGTTGCAGGGGCGAAGCATCTTGTGTTTAAAAGCTATAGCGGGCTTTCCTTTAAAAATTAAATACGAGTAGAAAAGTGTAATTCCTTGCTGACAAAATACAGCCCCATCACTGTACCGTGCAAACAAAGATAACCCCCCCCCTGCTGTAATGGTTTCGACAGGTGACGGTAACAAGGAAGGTCAGGAAGCGACCGGAGCCGACTTCGGACTGCGACTCGTCGCCAGCCAAGCCGTACGAGCAGAAGCCGTACGAGCGGCTGCCGCAGGCGCCCTCGCTGCTGCCCGTCCCGCAGCCCGCGCCGCTGCCCATCGCCAGCCCCCCGCAGGAGACCACCCCGAGCCGGCCGATGCCGCCCGAAGCGCGGCGCCTGATCGTCAACAAGAACGCGGGGGAGACGCTGCTGCAGCGGGCGGCACGCCTGGGCTATGAGGTGAGGCTCCCTCGGCGCCCCGCGGGGTGATGTTTTCTTCTGTTTCAAAAGTTAAAAAATCCTCTTCCCGGTTTTATAGATGGAAATTCTGCGAAGTAGCAGCTTTCAGTTGGGTCGTTGGAACTTGTAGCCCCTGTTCTCCTGCTGCTCTCCCTTCCCTGGCGTGTGGGGTTTGGAGGCAGGTTGCTGTGGGAATGGCTCCCCACCGCTGCTGGGTCAGCTGGCAGGGATGCAGGGTGAGCAGCATCCCGTGGGAATGAGCAAAGGGTAAAGTTTTATTGGTAACCCTCACTTCCCTTTAAATATAAACCATCTGCCAACAGAACGAATCTTTTTTTTTCTTTTTTTTTCTCCCAAGTAATCTTTATGGTGATCTTTAATGGGCTGTATGTTTTCTGCTTTTGTTGTTCGTGAAGAGCGTGTAGTTTCGGGGAAGGGTTTTATTTTTTGTTCTTCTCTCCAAGGAGTATCTGGTATGTGACACAGGATGTAGCGCTTGGAGTGTCCTCTTGCATGATCAGACGCATCATAGGAGCACTCTGCATGCTTTATACTCGGCGTCTGGAGCTGCTTGGTGTAGCTGGAACAATGTTGTCTAATGAAAGGGGCCCCCTGTTGCTACAAAAATCAGAAACCGATGAATCCCTTAGCTCTGCCGTTTTGAAGCACGCTTTTATTGGGGAAATATGGGCATGTAGGTATGAGCGTCATTGTTGCTCGATTTCGGATCTGGTGCAGAGGTGTTTCATTGCAGAGAGGGACTGCTGCCCTCGGCATGGCTGCAGGGTTTGCCATGCTGGTGAGAGGGCTGCTTGGACCTTGGAGCTGGGCTTGAGCAGCACGTGGGAAGGTGGCATCAGCCCAGGTCCAGGTGGGGCCTGCCCAGCCTTGGGGATTTGCTGAAACCTTGAAATGCCCTTTGTACAGCTGTAGGGCTTTGTGTGGAGCAAGGCCTTGTCCAGCTCTGGAAGGCAGGGTTTATTGGAAAGGTTTTGTTTACCATAGACAAAGGCTTCTTCTAACTCAGGGCACTTCAGCTCTAGCTGGGAGAAGTGGTTGTTACAGCATTGCTGTGTTATTCTCCATAATTTAAATGGTATAATTTTCTGGCCAAAATCAAAATGTGTTGTAGCATGTGCTCCAAGCTATCAGTGTGTATTTTCTTCCTGCATGGGGTCTGTCAGGGTGAGTAGGCTTGGGCACTTGGCTTTCTGTGCATGGCACCTCTGCTGAGCACAGCTCAATGGGAGCAGCTCCCAAACGTAGTGATGGGCTGATGTCTTGCTCAAGCAGGAGGCCAGGGCTCTCCATTTGCTTTGATAGCAGGAGCTCTCTGCTATCAAATTGGCTGGTTGCAGAAAGCTGGGGATACCCAGGCTCGCCAAGGTGTGGGTAACATGGTGTGCCGCCATGCCTTCCCATTATCAGCTGGTTGGGGATTTTAATTTTCTGACTTGAATTGACCCAAGAGTTCAAGCGAGCACCATGTTTTTAATAGGCTTAAATATTCAGCTCATTTGATTGGATTGTTCAGCTGGTGTTGACCGTGCAGCAGTCAGTTCTGTTGCTGGTGGAGTGCAGGGCAGGGAAAGAGCCCAGTCCGTGCACCCAAACTGCTGCCAGAATCTGGTGTTGTCTGTGTCTTTCAAGGCTCAGAGTGAGGGTGGCTGTGCCACCCTGTTGGAGCTGTGTTTGGCCCACGGTGTGCTGTGATAGTTTGATCATCCATGGAAGCTCCATAGCTGAGGGGTTTTTCTTGCTAGTGACGAGACTACTGCAGTTAGTAGAAAACTAAATTTCCTCTGTCTGCAAAAAGAAGGAGAGTGGTCAAGAAGTACGAAATTCCTCTATGTAAAAAAAAAAAAGGAAGGAAAATCTGGATGAGTCAGGGTAATATGCTGGTTTGTGACCTGGGGCAAGTACACCGGTCAGTTTTCTGCTACCTTTGTTAGCAGGGCAGCTGCCTCTGGTGGGCACATGGGGGCTTCCGTGGCTGCTGCAGTGGCAGCCCGGCGGCCCTTTGCCAGCTCCGTGGCAGGGGAGGCAGACGAGTTTGCATCATCAGGGCCACAGCTCGCAGAGGGAGCCGAGTGCTGATTCAGGACTCGGAGCTGGAAGTGGCTGGCACCGCAGGGCACCTCCGAGCCCTGGCAGGAATGCTGTATTGCCCTGAGACCGGATGAGCTCGTGCCTGCCCTTGGCAGCCTGCCTGCCTTTGCAGCAGGGATGCCCTGAGGCTGTGCAGAGATCCCACTCCAAACCCTTCAGCACGCAGAGGTGCTGGCAAGCTGTGTGTATCGCTCCTGGACCCGTGGGGAGCCCAAACGCCGCGAGGCCGTGCGTCTGTCCTGCTGGCAGTCCCACAGTGCAGACGTGCCTCGGATCATCGCAGGAAGCAGGACACAAGCGGATACGAGTTTGCGCGTAAAGCTGGCGCGAGCGTGAGATGTCGAAGGACAAGTGCAGCTTGTGTCTGGTCAGATAAATTGCAGGGCTGCAGCCAGCAAGGCTACTTAAAGACAGTGCAGCAAATGGTCTTCGGCCCTGGAAATCCCTGATGAAGCTGGTGGGAAGCTTTGCCTTTTCCTTCCTATGCTTCTGCGCCAGGCCATGCTTCAGCAGGATGTTACCAACCCATCCCAATGTATGGCCACTCTCAAATCCATTCTGTTTTCCCCATTTGAAACAAATGACTTGAGATAATGGTAGTCTTAAAACTGTAATTTACTTTTTGTGAAGAGGGAATTACAGGGAGCGTAGAGTCTTTTTGGGAAAAAAATTACAAAAGGCTTGTGTAATGAATTTGATGTGAGAGGAAACACTGGCTGTCTTTGTGCCTCGTGTTGCTTTTTGGTGTGTGTCTGGATGTGCTGGTTTTGGCTGGGGTAGGGTTAATTTTCCTCCCAGTGGCTGGTATGGGGCTGTGTTTTGGATTTGTGCTGAACACTGTGATGATAATATAGGGATGTTTTTGTTATTGCTGGGAGGGCTTACACAGAGCCAAGGCCTTTTCTGCTTTTCCTACTGCCGCACTGGTGAGGAGGCTGGTGGGCATGGGAGGCTGGGAGGAGACACAGCCAGGACAGGTGACCCCAGCTGACCAAAGGGATATTCCAGACCGCGTGACATCATGGCTCAGAGTATAAAGCTGGGGGAAGAAGGAGGAAGGAGGGGACGTTTGGAGTGATGGTGTTTGCCAAAGTCACTGATACACGTGATGGAGCCCCGCTCTCCTGGAGATGGCTGAACACCTGCCCAACTACGGGAAGCAGTGAATGAATTCCTTGCTTTGCTTTGCTTGTGTGCATGGCTTTTGCTTTCCCTATTAAACTGTCTTTATCTCAGCCCGCAAGTTTGCCACCTTTGACCCTTGTGATTCTCTCATTCTCTCCCTGGTCCTGCTGCGGGGGAGTGAGTGAGTGGCTGCCTGGGGCTTGGCTGCTGGCTGGGGTGAAACCATGACAGTAGACTTGGAAAGTTCTCTCGTCAGTTTGGTATTAAATCCTTCCTGGGAAGGCAGTGAAATTAGCAGAGTGTGTGGAAGGGCATTTAAACACACGTGAAGGTAGCGCTTATCCAGGCACGGGGAGTTCCCAGTGTCACTGCCACAGGAGCAGGAGCTCCAGAGCACCACCCTGCCCCTGCACAGCTCCCCTAGGGCTCCTGCATCCTGCCCAGGAATGGACATCACTTCGGGGGTTTGGTATGATGCTGGGGGCAAGTGTTAAGGCTCAGCATATACTGCCTCACCCAAGGGCTGTTTATTGAGGTTGGGTGTGGGGGATGCTGACCTTATCCCCTGGAAAATGAATACCTAAAAAGGGCAGCTCCTTGCTTTTGAGGATGGACCCATGCATATGTGCATACTTTGATGGTGCTGTTTGCAGTTTGGTTAAGAAACTGCAAGCAGCAGAGGTGGAGGTGTCTGGTTATGTTCTAGTTTGACTCTTTGGATTAACTGTGAGTGATTTTCAGATTGCTGGTTTAAATAGAGCACCTGAACAGACATTAAATTACCCTGTGGCACTCTCACAGCCTTCCCCGAACCCTAGTGAGAAATGTTTGTGAAACCAAAAGTGTGTTTGTGGCACCACATGTTCCTGTATTCGGCAATGATGGCTAATTTTTTTGTAAATTGAATAAATCATGTTTAAAAAAGTTAATGAGGCATTTAATTAATTAACAATGTAGAGTTTTATGGTCTTTATGGTTACATTTTGTGGTTAATGACATTCTTCTTATAGCCTCTTACACAGAATTGCCCGACAAAATTAGCTTTTTTTGTCCAGTAGTAGGTATTCCACCCTAGGATGAGCCTTTCCTTTTTACAAAAATGGATGAAGCATCTTTTATTTAGAGTTGCAAAATCTATTTTAAGTGGTAACTGCATGCTAAAAGTGGCGCTGAATACAGCAGCTGCTTCTGCTACCTATATCCATCTGCTAATTTGCCTGGCAGGGTGGTCTGGTTTTGAAGGAAAATTCATACCTCCGGAGTGTAATTTTGCACAGCCCTTTCTTATGGGCTTGAGCGTGTGCAGGGTAAAGAGCATCCGTTCTGGACTGATTTTTGGCCTTTGGGCTGATGAGCAGGAGCGTTCAGAGCCCCTGTTTGGTGAGAGGTGGGACTGTGGGGGTCCCGGGTTAAACGGGTGGGTGCACTGGGGGAGGTGGGTGCATCCCCCGGGGCAGGTGAGGGATGTTCTGGAGCCTGGGACAGGCAGCTCGTTAGCTCTCAGCTCTAGCCTGGATGGTGAGGGCCTGCTAAAAGAGCAGCTTCATGCTGTATCCTGGATACCGGCTCTCGAGTCAGGTGTACCCAGAGCACAGATTATTGCGGGCTTTCCGGTTTATTTTGAAACGGGAGGGATAAATGCGCTGCGCCCGACACGGTTTTATTCTCTTGTTTTGGCAAAACAAGCGCTCGCCCCCTCCGTGCCGTATCTGGCTTTGGAAGAACGTCACTCCGATGCCAAATTAATGGTTTGCCACTAATCTGGGAATGTGGGGGCTATTTTGTGCATTGAACATCTCTTAGAAATGTGTTTTGTTTTGTTTCGCTTTCTTTTGCATCCGGCACGAGTCGAGGAAGACTCGCACCATCCTAAATTTTCGGTTGAGTGATGGAGCAGTCATTGTTCCAAGGCTGCATGGCAGCGCAGAGCTGAGTCTGGCCCAGGCTCTGGAGCGTGGTGTATTTGACTGCAAGATGAATTGTGTTAAATTCACATGGCTTCCTGCGGCGCCGGGCTCCTTATTGGAACCTGGCGCCTGGCTTTACTTCTGCATGCAGAAAACCGGGGTGGGTGAAAATGGGATTTCCCCCACCTCGATAGAGCCGGGCTGGTTTTTGTTTGCTGATAGCAAACCATCCTTTGTGTGTCTTAAATGTGTTTTGTTTCGGGTCATGCACTTTTTCTCTTTAAAATCAAAGTGATGTCGGCTGTGCTGCTGTTGCATTCGCAGAATTTTCTGCTAAAAAATGCAGGTGTAAGAGTAACAACCTTCCCACTAGCTTTACATGTGGGAGTTCTCAGAAGTGGAACATTGTGAGTTTTGTCTGTGAAATTTTTATGTTCTCCCTCTGTGACAATTCCTGATGTTGGGGGTTAGAGGGTCCTGCGGGGCATGGAGCTCTGGGTGTCACTTTGCCCAGATTAGTCTGCTCAGGGAAGTCGTGGCCTCTGCTATGTCTCCTGAACAGACAGGACTGTCAACAGCTCCCCCTTTTATTTTCCTTTTGATGGACCCATCTCATGGAGGGTAGCTTAGCATATCCTAGGGATTTTGGGTTTCCCCCCCCCGCTTTTCCTTCAAGCAGAGAAATCTGCGCGTTTACCCAGCAAGAAATAACTCGATGTTCATCTGTTTCCCCTCCTGTTTCCAGGAAGTGGTTCTGTATTGTTTGGAAAACAAGGCGTGTGATGTGAATCATCGTGACAACGCGGGTTACTGCGCCCTGCACGAGGCCTGCGCCAGGGGCTGGCTGAGCATCGTGCGGCATCTCCTCGAGTACGGCGCGGACGTGAACTGCAGCGCTCAGGATGGAACCAGGTTAGCAGCACCCCGGCCCAGCACCGGCTCGTCCCTGCCTCCCTTCCCTCTGTACCTCTCCTTCATCCTCCCCTCGTCCTGCCCTCCCCGTGCTCGGATGCTCAGAGCAGGTAGCGCTGCCTTGTCGCTGGACTCGGTGACCTCCGCTGCTCTCTGGTTAATAAAGCGGTGGGGACACGCTTCTGTTGTGCCTCGAGTTCAGGGTAATTTCTTTCTTCTTCTGGGAATTTTAATAAGTTGTGCTTTGGTTGCTCTTTGTTAGCTAGCGGAATTGCCAGCTGCAGGGCAGGAAGGAGTGATACTTGAGCTGCAGCCCTGCTCATGTGCCCTCCAGGTCCTTTGAGTTGTGCCAAAAGAGTGGAGTTTGCCTTGTTAGCAGGGTTGCTTTTGAGAGCACTTCAGGCTTTTGTGGCGATCGGGTGTGCGAGTCCTGTATATGCTGTATAAAAATGTTGTTTGCTGAACTGTTAAACTATCTGCTCATTTGATATTTTGGATTTACCTTTTTTTTTCCTGTTTTTAATCCCGAATTAGCCTTTTTTTAGTTTCCTTCACAGAATAGTAGGGGTGCTTAGTTCCTGTGCTGGCAAGAATAGATAGCGAGCTTTTCTTTTTTGCTTTGTGGAGAAAAAAATGCTGCTCCGGACCTTTTTTTAAGCTTCTTGTGTATCTCCTAAAGCACCTCTTTGACCACCTCTGCGAGGCTGACCTTGGGGTAACTTGTCCTGAGCATATGCAGAGCGTTATTCAGTCTGTGCATTTTTGGGGACAGGTCGCTTTGTATTCTGCGAATCTCCTGCAGCTTGTTATCTTAAATGGTTTATCGCCTTCCCTATCACCATCCAAATAGCGAGGGAGGTAAAATTAGCGTAACTAAGAGCCTGCTTCTTTTGTTTTTAAGCTCTTTATTTATTAACTTGGGAAGGGAGGAGTCAGGAAAACAAAAAGAGGGCTGGTTAGGATGGTCCATTAAAAGTTCATGATGGTCCATTGTTCCCGGCCCATCACCAGCCCATCACAGCCCAAAGGAAGGCTTTTTGGAGAAACATTAAGACCCCGACTGGATTGTCAGATTCCTCCTCTGTCGCCCACTTCTTTGTAAGAATTCTGAGCTCTCCAGGCTGCCAAACAGCCTCGCGTTTTCTGCTGCCTTCAGCTTTAATACGTGACCTGTGCAACAGCAGCGAGTTGCTGTAAAAAGAATCCTAAATTATTTTTGTCTCACTCGCTGGAATAACCTATATAGAAAATTATCCCCGGGAAGTGTCTGATCAGTCTTAATCACCCGCCAGTTCAGAGTCCACCTTTGATTTCTAGTCACAGACGGAGCTGATTTTCAAGAAAGAAACTTGGCCAGTGTACCCTGAAAAGTTGTTTTGGGGAAAATGGATTTTAGAAATGAACATAATGATGATCTGATCATAGATGGTAATGTCAGAACTCAGCGCGCTGTTGCCTCTCTTTTCTGAGGGCAGACTTACTTTTCATTTGGAAAGCTGCCCAACAGACAGCAGGAATCCAAAACACAGCTAACATACAGAGGAAAGATGGTCTGAGTTGGGCAGGACAGAGAGCAGAAGCTTCTGTAAGGAACTTTGGATCTGTGTAATGCATTGCCTTTTGGCAGGACCAGACTTCTCTGTCTCTGTAGAGTAAGTCAGGACATTCATAAAACAAATCCCATTTCTCTCTTGAAAGTTTTTCTTCTTTAACTTTTAAGAGGAAAGATATGTCAGTCTTCCTCAGCTGTGTTGGTTTTAAAAATAAATTCCTGAACATGTTCAACCCTTAGAAATACAGTAAAGTCTTAAAAAGAGCAACCAAAAAAACCCCAAACAAAACCCAAAAAGCGCACCATCAAAGACTTGTCCTTCTCCCCTGCTTTTTTAATGGCTCTGAATATGCTTTTTATTTTCCCCTCTGCCACCTCACCTATCCAAAGGTACTTTTGGTCATGCTGTGGAAGCTCTCGAGCCTGCAGACAGTGGCAGTGGGTGTGTGTCGTTCTCTTCAGCCCGTTGATGGAAAGCAGAGGAGTGATGTAACTGTGATGCAGCTGCGGGAGCTGTGTTAGGACAGCTGTGGTAGTGAGGCAGCCTGGGGGGTCACCTGGAGCTCTGGGCTCTGTCCCTTGCTGCCTCTGCCCTCAGCTTTTTGGAGGACACTCTGAAAAGTTGTGGCTGGTGAGGATGTGGCTTTGGTCTGTACAGGATGTCCGTGTGAATGTGAAGGATGCAGGAAAGTTCTGTGAACTCTGCATCTCTCAGTCGTGTCTGAAGTGCTGCGGGTGCTGTGATCAGCGTGCTGGCTTTGCATTTGTGTGCTTTGGGATGAGGCTGGAGTTCAGCCTCTGGTTCCTGATGGTATCAGAAATCTCGGTGAAGCCAGAAGCAAAGTGCCAGCCTGGTGTAGGGGCAAGGAGGAGACAGCGTTTGGGGGTGCAGGAATGGTGCAGTCCTTCCCTTCACCCCAGCCCGGCACAGGATGTCCCTCTCTGCCCTATTCACAGCACATCTGGCCAGGCTAAATGTGGTAGGTCTTGGATGTTTTTCCCCTTAAACTCTGTGCTGATAGACCACATGCAGTGCCTGCAGACCCTGAATACACAAGCACTCTGCTGCTCAATTAGTGCCTAATCAAAGATTATTGTAGAACCCGGAGATCTTTAAGACCTGTCTCCGAGGTGCTGCAGTCACTAAGGGCTCTTAATCGTCTTACCTATAAATAATAATAGACCGTGCTTAAGAGGTGAGAGCTTCCTTCCCTGACAGGACCCCAGTAAGTGCGGTAGCTCGATGAGGGCTGTTCGAACTGACATTTGCAAGGCTGTTTGCCGCGTGTGTTTGGCCTTATCTCGCTGTTCTTCTCCTCTTACCTCTGCAGCGTGCCCTAGCTGAACCCGTGCCACTAGAGAAACAAAGCCACATGCCAAAAATACAGACGTCCCCTGCCTGTTAGCGAGGGCTCCACGTTGCTTCAGAGTTCGCTCGCTAGATTCTCTCTCTCTGCAGCCAGTTTTGCTGTATCCTTCCCGCTGGCAGCTGATGAGCTCAGCCTTTTTTATTTTTTTTTTCCCCTGCGAGGACCATGCCAAGATGGCTCTCTTCCTGTGTCCTTTCAGCTGGTCTTGGCAGAGCCATACCTTCCAGCAGCTAATTGCGTTAAAGAAGAGCCAGCCTGCGTAGCTGCCCTCCTGCAACTCGTGCCTTGCCTCTTCCGTGGGGCAGCCTTGCGTAACGGAGCGGATGGAAATAAAAACAAAACGCCAAGATATGGCATCGCTCGGCGAGTTACAGGACCTCTTACTGCAGTGAGGAGAGTTCTGGTGGTGCCTGAAAGGCTGAGAGCAAACCCTGACTGGTCTAAATAGTTTATAATTTTGGTGGTGGAATGATAAACCCCCAGTGAAATGTTTTCCTAACTCTAGTGGCGGTAAAAATAGTAGGAAGAATTCGACAGTACACAAGAGAGGGTTGAGATGTGTGTCTTTTGTAGGATATTGCAGCTCTCGAATGTCCCCAGATCCTTCTGGGGCCTTTTGAAGGGTTTGTTTTAGAAACGAGCTGTGCTACGTTAACTGTACCATTAGGGATAAGAGAGTGTTTATTTCCACGATGCTCAGGGCGGAAGAGATTGTATGGGCAAAGCAGCCCAGGAGAGGACTCCCAGGGATCTTCTTTTTTTTTCCCATCTGAAAAAATTGCCTATTCCAGTAGTTGCTTTCGCATCCTACAAAGAGGATGGTTAAACTCTGCCAAGAGTGAAGAATACTCCCTCTTCTGCTGGCCCTGCTGGGAGAAGCAAACGAATAGCTGTGCCTTTGCATGGTCCCGCTCGTGAGCTTGCCAAGAAGCTGTTCTAGCCAGTAAAAGAGTCTGTCAGTGCTCTGTTTTGGCCTTTTCTCCCTTAACTTATCTATGGGGAATCTCCTTTCCCCCCGCCTCCCTGCCAGTGTTTTCTTTCCTTCCTTCTATTTATTGTTCTTCCTTCTTCCGCACGGCTTTACTACGCCTTTCCTTCCCCACGCCTCTATAAATTCCCCTCTCATGCCCGGGCAGCCTCCCTGTGTACTCTTAGATGACGAATCTGGGTCTGCCTGCCCCGCTGCCTGCCCCGCTGCCTCTGTCTGCAGCACCACGTTGGGCTTAGTGACCTGTAAAAAGGCAGAAGGAGGTTCCATCACAGGGTTACAGCCCATGTGCTGCAATTTTTCCTTCCTGGGGAATGCCCAGGCACCCTTTAATAAACTCGTCTGAGTGTCGTTAAATCAATTGAAACACCGGGCGGTGATTTAGATGCTGTTTTTAATAAGTTAAGGGATCATCTTGAATTCATTACTGCTTCAAAAGCCACTTAGGTAAGTCAGTTTAAAAAAAACCCCAAACGCAAACAAGAAAACCCACAAACCAGTAATCCCACAACACTCCTCAGCCCCCTCCCAAAACCAGAAAATCGTAATTCTGAAATAAAATTTAAAAAGAGTTCAAAATTAAAGACTCCAGTAAAGGGAGGGGGTGGGGGAGAAAGAGCATTCCCAGCACTTGGCAACAGCCGTAACTCTCATCTGCTCCTGGTGCCTGTTGCCAGACTTTCAGCCAGGGATGCTTCGTGCCCAGTGGGGGACAGGAGGTTTTGCAGCAAGGCTGACCTTTCCTGCTCAGATGCTCAGAGTGCCATGACCCAGCAGCTCAGGCCTCAGATGCTTGCTGACAGCAAGAAACACCCGATACTTCTGCAGCCTCCGTGTCGGCACCGCTGCTATTTGTTGCCTCCTGCTTGGTGTCACCTGGGATGTGACACTGTGATGTAGCACTGACCAGATCCTGGATGCGATGCTTCCCCTGTGGGGAAGCACTGAGGCAGTGGGTGGAGGTGGGAGGGTGAGACTTGCAGGGGATCCCGGGAATGCTGGCTCCTCCAGCACTGTCTGTCTCGAAGGCGTCAGTTTCAGTGTTACGTTAGAGACATTCCCTCAGAAACTGAGAAAGGATATCCCGGCCCTTTGCAAGTGATCCTCATGGACCTCTCTGGTCTCAAAATGTGAAGCTGGCTTTCCAAAGAGCGGTATGTTGGGCTTTGAAGGCATCCACATGTTGTGCTCTCTGCTGCCAAGGGCACAAGCTGGACTGAGGACTGTGCTCAGCAGCTCGAGGATCACCTGCTTCTTCACTCTGTTGCTGGCATGGGGTGTATAGGAGGCAGGCAGCATGGGATAAGCCCTCTTTCCATAGGGAACAAACCACCAAGTGCACCTCCTCATCAGTATATTGTGCACATGTCAAAACCAATACGACATGCAGCTTTGCAGCAAGATGGGGTGAAAGCAAGAGCCCTTCACATGTAGCAGATGTTGGTCACCCTAAGTCACGGCCTACTGGAAAGTGCTTGGAGTAAATACATCTGGAACAGCTTTTTGAGACTTATCAGTCACCCCCCTCCTCCTAGCAGCAGTGCTGTGTGATAGATGGGAAAATGGTGGTGTGCCTGATTTGATCCTCCCCTCCTCTGTCCTGAGCTCACGTGGATGCCAGGTCATGCCAAAGCAGTGGTGACATGGAGGGGACAGTGAGGCAGGAGTGGTGGGATGTGACCTCTTGGCAGGAGGGAGCTGAAGCCCTGGTTGTCAGCCGAGCGTTGTTTGGCAGGTTGGGAGATGGAGCAGAGAGGTTTGCTTGGCTGTGCTTCCAGATGACTTCCCCTGGTAACATCACTGTGAAAGCTTTCCAGGAAGGTTGTGTGTGATCCTGGTTAAAGTCCTTCCTTGCCTTTTAACACAAACTCCCTGAGAGCTTGAAGGCCTTGTTGGGGGGCAGCAGTGTTGACAGCCCAAAGGAGGAGTGTTGAGCTGAGTTGGACTGCCATGATCACTGTCCATGAGTTGGACTCTGCTTTTTGTTCCCTGCTCTTGCTGTCTAAGGAAAAGATGGGATTTTAACACATCTTCATTAGTCTGAAGGGTAATATGTTCTACTTCCAGACAACTCTCCGTTACATAT
The DNA here is from genome assembly GCA_013397845.1 of Melanocharis versteri. Classification (NCBI taxonomy): domain Eukaryota; kingdom Metazoa; phylum Chordata; class Aves; order Passeriformes; family Melanocharitidae; genus Melanocharis; species Melanocharis versteri. The sequence goes on from VZTG01002436.1 coordinate 86,180, forward strand.
AATCAATTTTAAAGGCAAAAGTTAATGCGATTTATAATTAGCGATAAGGAATTCTAAACCTGGAATTGCAGGCCTGTGTATTAATGAATAATCCTTCTGAAGGCTCACAAAGTCTATGTCTGAGCTTGTATAGATTGCTCCCGCCGCATAAAATGCGTTAATTTCTGGGTGGACTACACTTAAAATAACATGTTTTCCTATTCTCTGATGAGAAGGGTTGACTTGTGCTGCAAATATATTCCCAAGTACTGTTTAAAGAGGGTGTTCTGCACGGAAGTTTAATTCCTAGCAAATTTTCATAACTTATTTCTGTGTACATAATTTAGGAGCTTTGGGTAACTGATTTCCGTGCTTGCCCAGAGGCAGGCTGAATGAGCCTTGCTCCACAGCACGCTGTTAAATTGGCAGAGATTTGGAACGGTAGAGTGACTTGCAGCGAAATGATGTTTGTGAGGCTTCACACAAACTCCTGCTTTCTGTTACAGCGGTGTAATTATTTTACTGTCCCTCGAAAATGTGTACAGCAAGGAATAGACGTAACAGAAATATCTGCCCTGAGCAGTCTGACTGAGGACAAGAGGGGAGGGGGATGATGTGCAAGTAAAACCGACAATAAGATGATTGGCAGCTGTATTAATAGTGTTACTTTCTATAAATAACTTTGATCTACAGTCAGAAGTTTCTTGTCAAAAACATTTGCATAATACTGTTGAGTCAAAGTGTAACACTGTGATTTTTCTTTTGCTTCACACCAGACCAATCCACGACGCGGTCGAAAATGACCACTTGGAAATCGTCCGCCTGTTACTGTCCTATGGTGCTGATCCAACACTTGCAACCTACTCTGGGAGGACCATCGTGAAGATGACCCACAGTGAGCTCATGGAGACCTTCCTCACAGGTCTGTGCCTGCACTGCATATGGTTTTCTGGTCCTGGCAGATGAGGAGTTGTTCCCTGTCCCCCAGAGTCCCTCCTGCCTGGCAGGGGTGACTTCACGCCAAGGAGCCGTGGGGTGGGGTGGGCTGCAGTAGCTCCCTCTTTGCCTGCAAAAACCCAGAGGCTGCAGGTGGGAAGCACAGCCATGCTTGGGGGCTCCTTCTAATTGAAACTCTTAATAAGTCATAAGGATTATTCCACTGTCAGATTTGAGAGGTGGGTAGGAGGTCAGTGGGCTGTTTCGGTGCCTTCAGCTTTCTGCTTGAAATGAAAATAAGAAACTTGCCAATTCAAATAGCTGTTTGTTAAACATACTCATGTTTTCCCATGGTCCTGCTTTTTATCTTAGACTATTTCTGGTTTTGCCAGTTCTGCCTTCTTTTATATCTGAAATACTGTAAAACTGCATTAAAGGCTCTTGTCTTTAAACATATCCATGTTGTAACATGGTTTTAGTTTTTTTTTCTCCTCTTAGTTTTAGATGAAGACACTTGCATTCCCTAATAACTTACCTCTGAGCATGTGTGCAGTGTTCATAGTCCATGAGTTTAAGTACTCATCTGTTTAAGTGTTTAAATGGTGCAGTATAGAAGGCACACAGGTACCAGGACTCCAGTAAAGTCCAGTATCATTAACTTCCTAGCATCCTGAATCCCAGTATCTTTTCACCAATTCAGCTTGTAAATCTCCCAAATTATATCTGTAGAAGAGAACTGCATCCTCTGAACAGATCTTTGTGGATAAACCTTTAACATCAATTTATTTGGGGTTCAAATGAAATTGTTTCACCCTCAAGTTGGTGTCCAGAGTAACTGTGAAGGCCAAAAAGTGTGATACATCCATCTTCACAAAAATAAGATGCTGCTCTCAGTTTCTGAAGCTTAAGGTTGGGTCTGTTCCTGTTAGACTGTAGGTGATTATCTGATGTGGTGGGTCATTATTTGATGTGGGGGAATGGTGTGTATATGCTGTTGTTTGTAGCACGTGTGCCAGGAATGTGGTGATTTTTGATGGAAGGTATGGAGGACGCGTATTGAGGCTCTGTGATGCGTGGTCTTGCTGAACTTGCCAGCTTTTTGTTCTCATCAGTATGTTTTTGTTGTTGTTTTTTCCTCTCCAGAGTATTTAACTGACCTGCAAGGTCGAAGTGTTGATGACCCTGGTTTGTACTGGGATTTCTATGGCAGCTCTGTGTGCGGTGAGCAAATGTTGCCCTTTATTTCTTTGTATGCAGAGACTTCAAAAACGTGGGGCACGTGGGGGTGGGGGCTGTTTTGTTGTTGTGGTGGAGGAAGCTAGGAAGGAAGCAAACTGATTTTGTTTACAGATCACGTTATTGGGAAAAAAAGCAAGGCCTGCAACAGTCTTTTCACTGCTGACTTAGCACCTTTATTCAATTTTATTTAGATCCAAAAGATGAATCTGGATTTGATGTCTTGGCAAATCCTCCTGGCCCAGGTGATGAAGATGAAGATGGCTTCAGCGATGTGTTTGAATTTGAATTTTTGGATGAGCCTCCCTTACCCTGTTACAACATTCAAGTGTGTCTCTCTCAGGGGTAAGAACAAATACAGATTTTAGTAAAAACAGCTGGGATGATCTGCTTGGGTTGGTGGCAGTTTGTGTCGGTGGGGAAAAGCTCTTACATTTATAACATAAATGAGAGATCAGTACTGTAACTGCTGGAGTTTTCTTCGGAAATAAACTAATAGGAGGTGAGGGGGGGAAAAGGCTGGTTTGTCAGGGCTGAGTTTTTACTGCCGTATTCCCAGGCGGGACAGGTGACGTTTGAACACAAATTCCTTTCCTCATCCCAGACAAACGTCTTGTTTATAACTTCCCAAAATAGAAGTGCTTCTAGCACTTAACTTTGGATATCACTTTTGTAAGGTGTTAATTGTATTTCACGGGCTTTTCTGTTCTGCTGCTGAGTGGACACACTTTTGTGGATGACAAAATAACACCATTACCGCTTTTCTAGACTTTGTAGCAAAATTGGTTTAAAGCTCTGAATTGGAGCAAACAAATAAGCATCTTAGGGAAGATGCTCTGATACTTAATAATAAGCAAAGACCTGGAAAGTTGTATTATCTTTTATATTCAAGATATAAATTAGATTTGTAAATGGCTGTTGTTTATTATTTGCGCCAGTTTTTATGACAGCTAGTTTTAAATATTGATCATGCGGGAGTTTGGGTTTTAGCATGTTTTTATTACATGGGTGATGGATCTAACTTAAGTTCCCTGAAGTGGACAAGTACAGAGATTGAATTTAAAAACGGTGTTGTTTATTTGACAAAAAAACCACCTTACTGTTGATGTCTATTTAATATTGGCATCTCTGGAAGTCAGGGGTGCTGAATTTTGTGGTTGTGACTGTAAGCCATCTCCTTATTTGTGAAATGAAAGTTGGGCTCAGCTGGGCTAACCTTTAGCTGTATGAGCTGGGATGACTGCTGGCCCACAGGGGCACTGAGGAGCCCAGGTTTTATAGGTTCCAGTGCCCCTGCATGCCTGGATCCTTCCTTCCTCCTAGCTGCAGGCAGCTGCACTCTGAATAAATACATACACACCCACTCATCTGTTACACTCGATCCCTGGGTGACAGCCTTGATTTCAGAGGGGTTGTTCATGGGCGTGGGATCGGGGAGGGTTTGTCACACAGCAGTGTGGGCAAGAGTCAGGAATCCTGTGACTTTATGCCAGTTACTGGAGCCCCTTTCTCCTTTGCTTCCGCAGACCACGGAACTGGCTTCTGCTCTCGGACGTGGTGAAGAGGCTAAAAATGTCATCTCGCATCTTCCGCTGCAACTTCCCCAACCTGGAAGTCGTCACCATCACGGAGGCAGAGTTTTACAAACAGACTTCCCTCAGCCAGTTGTTCTCTTGTGCTACGGACCTTGAAGCTTTTAACCCAGAGAGCAAAGAGCTGTTGGACTTGGTAGAGTTCACAAGCGAGCTCAAGACTCTGCTCGGCTCCGAGCTTCACTGGTTGCATCCGCACGAGGACCCTCCCTTCGACATCCTCTGGTGAACCATCAGGCCATTTAATGTACAGTGCTCTATACAGTTACTTCTTTATGTATATGTGTTCAAATGAAATTGTTTCTGTAAAGAAAGGACACTATTAAATATGAAAATATCTTTCCTTTATATAAGAGATCTGAATTCCAGTTGGATGGATTTTGGAAGAATTTTTTTTTAACTTCAATCAGTTTTTACAAAAATTGTTATATAATGTTTCTTTAAATGCACACAGGCTTTGGGATAAGTTTGTTATTACTCGGAACACTTTTTTTTTTTAAAGAACACACCCACACACATTGACTTTGTTTCATACAAAGCACTGATTACACAGAACATACTTTTTCTAGGTGATGTGATCAAAGTCGTGTGGCTTGTTTGGGAGATAGAATTCGGTAAGGCACTTGGTGATATTATTTTCGTTTTTTTTGTTTACAGAATTACCTGCTTTGGCCAGGTAAGCACTATTGAATATAATTCAATAGTTTGTAATATAAATTAAACCATATCCATACGCATCAACTAATTGTAAGAACTTTTATATCCTAATTTAAAAGCTGTGAAATTTAGTTTTCACACATCAAACCGGATTGTTTATATATGTTTAAACATTTTATGCTCTTTATTTAAAGAAGACTTTGAACTATTTTTTCTGTACCTTGTAAAATATTGAAAAACTAACATATGTTGAAGTTGCTTGAAACTGTACATAAACTAAATTTTCTGAATTGTGTGTTTATGTTTGAGATCTGTGTTTTAACTTTGTAAGTAAATCTTCTGCCTTTGTATTTATATTTTACAAAAATTTTCTTAAAGGCAATAAAACTGTTGAGAAATGAAGAGGCTAAAGTGACTCCCATTAACTCTGTGCCTGGTTGTGACATGAGCTTCATCTCATTAATGTTTATGAAAGGAGGGTGTAGTTTCTGAAGTGGGGCAGGGCTGGTAGAGATGCAGGCAAGCAGCTGATGAAATCTGGAGTACAATCTGTATTGGCTTTCTAAAGTCAATGTTGCAAGACAGCATCAGGTGGGTGCTTTTGGTGGGGCAGGGGTTTAAAAATGGTGTTCACAATACCTTCTGCACCATCTTTTAGTTAAAGAATTGTGAATAGGTTGAATCATTTTCCCTCCTTTGACATCCTTTTAATTTCAATTGGCTGATTTCTCTTTTCAATGGGGTCTGCAGAGTGGAGGAAAATAGTACCAGGGGAAATGCTTTAGTTTTAATGTGAAGTGTTTAAAGCTATGAGCACATTTTGGGAGGATTTAAAGGGACAGTGACCAGGATGCCACTTTTGCACAGCTCAAGAACTTCTATCTAAGAGGCAGGGCTCCCTGGGCTTGGGCAGACCCTCTCTGCCTTCCCCCCTTGTGGAAGGAAGTTCTTGCTGTGGACTCAAACTCCTGAGTTTTAATTTGGGGTTGTTATTAAGAGTAGTATGTCCTGTGATAGCCAATTGCCATTGAGGTGTTTAAACTGCGCTGCTCTTCTGATGGGTGCCAGGACCCCACCCAGAGGGTCCTGAGCAGAGCACCTGGTCAGTCTGGGAAAAGCATCTGGGAAGAAGGTTCTCCATTGTCCTGAAGGCTGAAGGTAAGGGAGAACAGGCTCTCATTTCTGAAGGTGCCCTGGAGGGGAAGACACTGCCTCTCCTGGTGTGTTGCTGGTGAGTCTTTTGCCAGAGGTTTGTACTGTGTGGCTTTGCAGTGGGGCTGTTCCTGTGGGTTAGCTGGTTTTGTAGTTGAGGCAAGAGGTGAGAGAAGGGTCCAAAAGCTGTCTGCTGCTGGACGCTGAAGTCCCATTTCTGCACAGGACAGGGGGTTTTTAGTCCTAACACAACTACCAACATCCTTTTTCCAGACTTTGGGTGAGGAGGATGATGGTCTCTCCTGCACAGCTTTTATGTGTGTGCTGGATTTCCTTTTAAAACAGTCTCCAACTTTGCAAGGAACTGAAACACAGACACCCCAACTCCCTAGTGCTATCTGCTTTCACCCCAATTTTCCCAGAAAGCAGAGGGCCAGAAAATTTAAGGCAAAGGGAGAAGGTTAAAAGCAGTTGCTACAGACACCTTTATCTGATCGGCTGTGTAATGCTTGGATGGCTTGAGCTGGGTATAAATCAGCTTCGTGCCACTTCCCGGGTTGTGTGGCAGACACCTCACGTCTCCCCGAGCCCCTCGGGCGAACAAAAGGTCGACACGGCTTCCTCTTTTGGCCAGCTCCTCCTCAGAGAACCCCGAGCACGTGCTCCCGAGCATCTCTGCTTAGTCAGCTTTCCCCTGCCTCCTCCGGGTACAGCTGGGCCTTCTCCATGCGGGCTCCTGCCTGGTGCTCAAATACAGCAACAGCCTCATGCTGCTGTAATGCCAGCGTGTGTGCCTGCCCAGGCGTCTGGGCTCTAAAAATAGGGTCATGGCAGGGAACACCTGGTCCCAGCGCTGTCCCTTGACATAACGCAGCCGTTCTATACTCTGGGACGGGCTTTTTTAAAGGGCCTTGGCTGTGCGAGGGTGCTTGAGGGAGCGCAGAGGGTTCAGCAAAGCGGCTGGCTTGGCTGCCCCTGTGCCGGGTGGTTTGGGAGAGGCTGTCACAGGAGAGGCTGGATGCAGGTGTAATTTTGCAGGAGGCAAGCCCAGGGGAGAATTACCTTGGGAGAGGAGAGATGGCAGCGTGCCAGCAGGGCGTGAACGTGGTGACAGTAGGGGAGTGAAACACTGGCCAGCGCTGGGGCTCTCTGGATCCTGCAGGGCACAGAGCTGGGACTGGGTGAGCTCCAGCCTGCATGGGGGCTGTGTTCAGCGGTTCAGTTTCTGATCTCGCACTGCTCTCCTTTAAAGCGCTTTCCCGTGCATCCTCTTTGGGCCAAACATGCTTGCTTCACACTGATGGCTTTGCTCCAGGTTTATAAAAAAATGAGGAAATGGAAACGCAGCCTTTGGGGATGGTAAAACCCTGCTGATCCTGTTTCTTGCCTTCTGCAAGGTGAAAGTGCAGTGTTGATGCTGTTGGGGACAAAGCCAAGGTGTTTCCTTGAATTTCCCCTGCTTATCACTTGGATTTGCCTGGCTGGGAGTCTGTGCTGCCCTGTGGAGGTGTTGGACAACCACTGGTGCAATAGGGAAAAACCCCATTTCCAGCTAGAGCAGGCAGATGAGCCTCGCTTCAAAGAGGTTCCTTTGTCAAACTTTTACTTGTTGCCGGCTGGGAAATCTCAGGGAATACCCAATTCCAGACTGGCTGCCTGGTGGGGAGGCTAAGGGGAAGCCACAGCACAGGCAGTGCTGGGAGAGTTCCCCTGAGATAAGTGATGCTGCTGAGGACCAAAATACTGAACCCCTCCTTCGCCTTCCTGCCTTACCCAAGAGTTCTGCAGAGTGGAGCCAGCCCCGGGAGTTTCCCATTTGGGTAATTTCTCCCTCCAGCCACTCTTCTCATTTCTTCTGCTTTGCTGTGGTGGCTGAGCCTGGAGTCTTGTGCCAAAGACACTGATGCAGAGAGTGGCAAGCAAAGGTCAGAGGAAGGGGTAGATGTGGTGCTTAGGCACATGGCTTAGTGGTGGGCTTGTCAGTGCTGGGTTAACATTTGGACCTGATGATCTCGGAGGTCTTTTCCAACCTTAATGATTCTATGATTTTAGTTAGCAGGAACAGAATGGAAATTATTTTAAAAACTGCTCCCAGGAGCCAAGCTCACTCCATGAATCAAAAGAGTTTGAAGCTGACTCCTCCCTTCACTTCTGTGCTAAATAATGAAACTATAGATGAGACCCATCATTTGAGCATTAAGGTATCAGGGAGTGGTAAGTGCAGGCAGCTGCCATTCCCAGGCTCTGTGGGGCTGCTGGTAAACATTCAGCATCATCAGTTTGCACAGGGAAAAGGCACATATTAAACTTGCACAGATCCAAGGTAACTGGGAAAATAGCATTTTATCTGCTTAGAATTGTTTGCAGAACATATTTTCATTTCAGTATGAGGCCAGTGGTGGAAGGAGAGGGCTTGGCACTACCACACAAGGCAGAAGAGTCGAACGCCATAATTGTGAAGACACAGATCTTTTCTCAGTGTGCTCATTCACCGTTGCATTTCTGCTAGAAGGAGGAGCAGGAGAAGGTGACAGGAATCCAACAAGCTCCACTCGGAGCGATGTCAGGGGCAAAAATCTCCAGAGAGATCTGAAGAAGATGAAGTTGTAAGCATCCCACCCTGATGTCCACCTGCATCGGTCTTGCTAGTTCCGCATTCCACCCATCAGTGTGGTTTGCATGGGTTCCCCTGACTGCACAGTGAAGAGACAACTTTCCTGCAAGTGTGATGGATCCCTAGGAGCTGCACTGCCTTCTGTCCTTGGGGTGAAGAGAGCCGTTGCTTGTTTCTGGTTTGCCAGTCCTGAAGAAAACCCCGTCCATGCCATGTGCACATTTTCCTCCAGCAGACTGATGTGACTGTAGACGGTTGCTCTCTTGAGCCAGGTAGGAACCACAAATCTGTCACTAAATAGATTTTCCTTTTGTTGTCACATTAATTTGCAACTCATTAATAGTGACAGCAGTGAGGTACTGCACTGATGCAGATTTGCATATTCATGGTTAACTTATTATTAAACAAATAAGATTTCCCTAGCTTAGGAAGCACCCAGAGTAATGCCACATTGTGCATTATAACAGCCTGAATGTTTTATTTTCTTTTTAATATGTTAATAGATGCAAGGGGCGCTCTTTTTTTAAGTAAATGTGCATCTATAAAACAACGTGTAATTTAAAATATCACAATTGTTTAAATAGTAATCCATTAAGAAACCTGCCAATAATTGAGCACAAATACCTATTTAATGTACAAATCAATTAATCAATTCTAAATGCTGGCTTTGTTGCCTGATGACCGTAACACAGGCAGTACCAGCAAGGCACAACCAAGCACTCTGCTGGCGAGGTGACCCAGGGGTGGAGAGCTGATCCCATGTTTTATGGTTTGTTACAGCCAAATTGGTTGGTTTTCACAGTCTCTTTTGTTTCTTCTCCCAAGAGGAGTGGTGGGAGAGAAAGTGAAGACTGAGCTCGCTGTGGTACCCATTGCCACCCTCTCATCCTACCGGGCACGGCTGAGGAAAACATGGCCATCTCGGCTCTGCAGGGACCTCCCTGCTCCCCCTTTTCTCTGCCAGCAGGCAGCTACCACCTGGAGGTACCACCTAGACACCAGGTTTGGCTCAGACCTGCGGAGGAGGAGAGCAGAGCTCTGCCCCCAGCATGGTGGGTGGTCAGCGGGCAGCAAACTCCTCCAGCACAGTGGGTTTCTTCCTCCGTGCTGAAGAAACCATGGTGAAAAGCCCTTGGAGTTCAACGGGCACTCAAAATCTGCAGGTGGGAAGAATGGGAGATGCGGAGTGTGGGGCTGTCCTGCAAGCAGGTGTTTTAGTTCACTTGCTGGTAACAGCGAAGGTCCTTTGTCCTCAAAGTAGCACAGATTTTTCTACTGGGCTGTTCAAGACTATCCAGTACGCATAGCAATCCCCTCTCCAGATCCCTACCACCACAGCCATATTTTTCATTCCTTTCTGGCTCTTTTAAAAATCTGTAGGGTAGTGGGCATAATTACATGTGTGGACACCAGCTGGTTATTGCAGTTCCCTCAGTCCTGAAGTGAGGTTTTTTCCTGACCTGACTTTCCAGAGTCCTCTGACGGTGTTGCCTAACCACAAAATGCGGTTCTTACCCCATCCTGCTGTTTCCTTGTGAGTCACAAGCCTTCCCCTTTGAACCACTGGCCCGTGCTCCGAGCCTCCCCAGGCTCTGGAGCTCCTGTTTCTGGCTAATTGCAAAGGGTGTATGGCCCTGAAGAGACACAGATAAAACCAAGGATGCTGAAACGCAACCGTAAGTCACTCCGAAGACTGTATCCCTGCAGGTGCAGAGCAGGGTGGGGATGTTTTTAAAACCTGTGTGCAGCAAGCTCAGAGCACCCTTCTCCAACAGGGCATAATTTCATTTTCTGATGTGGGATCTGTTTTTATCTTCATCTCCTGGCTCGGGTCTTTCCTTGGCACAATGAGGAGTGCCAGTAGGACTGCAGCCCGATTTCCACTGCTCTGTGGCTGCAGGCTTTTCCACACACTGAGGATGTAGAGGGTTAGGCAACACATGTGGCAGACGCTCATGATGTCAGAGACAGTGTTTAGTATTTGTAGCTGTCAAAATTTCAAGGAAAAGGCTACCTAATGAAAACCCTTTTCCCATATGCCATGAAACTCCTGTTTAAGTAAAGCCTATGTGAAGGCAAGTCCTGACAGGCCTCCTGAAATGAAAAGGGCAGATTATTTAACAGCTGATCAACACTAATAACCCTTGGCAAATACAGTATGCAAATTCAGCGCTGGAGCCAGCATGTGCCGAGGGGACTCTTCTGTGACAGCCTGGCCTGGCTGCTCTCAAACTGCTGCTGGTAACCACAGAGCCCAGCACTGGGAGTGGGGACACCCGGGCTGCCACTGCCACGTGTCATGTCAGCGGTCGGCGGGTGCTTGTTGGGAAGTTCCTCCACCACCACAGGAATCTAATGGGCATTTGGTGTCTGACCACTCAGTGGGGCTGGGCTTGGGCTCCCTTCTGAGGTGCTGGAACTGACGGCACAAAGCACTGAGGGAAACAAACAGTTCGAAGCTGGGTATCTTGTCTCCCCACTTCAGGGTAAATACCACTTTAAAGTATTTTTGTGACCTGCCAGTCTACACAAATATAATTCTTCTTTCTGAACTGGGCCAACCTATGGACAGTTAAGCAAGGGATGGAGTTGGGTTTCCAGAATGAGTTCATCCTTCTGTCCCCTGGCTCCGTGTCACAAGGGTGGCTTTGTAGCTGTCTGGCTGCCCTGCACAACTCAGCTTCCCCAGCCCAGGGATCCTACCTGTGCTACCCGCTGGCTGCTGTGAGCACCTGGGGGTTTGAAGCACCTCCCTGCAGGGCCAGCTCAGCACACGGCAGTGCTTGGGAATGTCCTCACAGCGGCTGGATGCACTCACTGAACCAGCGGACGCCAGAGCCAGGAGCCCCTCAGGGTGTGCGGGTACCGGGTGGGATGGTACAGGGTGGGAGATCACCCATCCCCCTGCAAGGGAAGGAGGCAGTGCTGCCTGGGTCTGGGAGCAGGGCAGGGGGTCAGGGAGAGGCAGGGAAGTGTTGCCCTTTTGGTGGCAGTGTGGCATTACCTTGCCTCAGAAAGTTGGGTAAGCCTGTGCCTCCGAAACCTGGATACTCTGCCCATCCACCAGCTGGTGCTCCCAACACAGCCCTTAACAGCCTGCTGACCAAACCTGCCTGGTCCCCAGGGGGTTACCTCTCCTGAAATGGCTGCCGTGCCCAAAGAGATGGAGTGCCTTTGAGTACTGCTGTTTTCCAAAGGCTCAGGAGCGAGCTTGATTAGCAAAATCAACAAAGAGATGCAAATACACTGCAGCAAAAAGGTGCTTTGTAAATGTGGGAGTCGGGGCCCTGGGTAGCGGGAAGCAGCAGCTCTGTGTGCTGGGAAACCCCAGAGAAGGGAGGGTGTGTTATTCCGGAGAAAGCAGCAGCTCAGACCAGCGCACGGCCCTGTGGACAGGCAGCAGCCTCTCCGTCCTCAAGGCTATTTAATAGTAAACAAGAGCTGTCAGGAGGGAAGGAACCCACTGCCGCCCAGGCACTCCCAGGCTATCTTGTGAGCACAGCAGGAGAGGTGGCACGGGCAGCTCAGGCTGGGGGAATCCAGAAAGCCCTTTCCCAGGCTTATTTCTACAGCTGCAGATCACCTCAAAAACACAGCCTCACGCTCAGCCCACGTTTGACTCGCCAGGGCTTCAAACACCTCACCAAGTTTCCGACAACGTTAAAGCCTTTCCTGCTCAGTGTTTGCTTTCACTTCACCTGTGGTAACTCCTGGTGCTCTGTGGGGCCCTCGGCTTTGCTTTGGAGGAAGAACAAGGTGAGTCAGCCCCATCCCTCACCCAGCCGGTGCTGGAGGAGGAAGATGAGGATGAGGATGTGGAGGAGGAGGATTAGCAGAGCGGGTCTGCTCAGCAGCTGGTGCTGAATCACAGCAAAACAGCCCCAAGGACAGTCCCTCTTCTGCTCAGTGAGTCCCAAGTGCACAAGAATGCAGTATCCCAGGCAATCTGTGAAGGCGTGAGGAGTTTTTAAAATGCACAACAGAAACTTCTGCGGGGTTTGGTCCTTTGTAAAGTAAATTTATTTGACAGGTTGGTTTCTTTATCAGGTATTTGTCTAACCTCGTGACACCGAGAGAACTGATTTCCTGGTACAAACGCTAAAATGTAAACTCCCAGAGATGTGGACTGCCACAACCAGTGTCAAAAATATCCTCTGCCCCATTTCTTGCTCAGTGTCTTGGTGTGACAGCAGGAGACCCCAGAGATGCTGGATAATCTATGCTATGATCACACCAGGACACCAGGAAAAGAGCCCCAGTAAGAGGACAGGAGACAGGAGTCTGGCCAGCCCTGGCTGAGTGGCTGGTGGATTCAGGGGTTAAAAACAAGCCTTTTGTAAGCGGTGCCTCCATCCAACAGGATGGAGAGATTAGAAACACCTAAAGTGCCTGAAGGTTTGCAGCACCACTGGCTGATCAAATAAAAATATGTGAATCATAAATCAATGTAATTTAAAGCAGACTTATTTAGAAATTGAGACTGGGCACTAAGGGACTTATTCAAATCACTCTGGCTTGCCATTAGCTCCCCCCCCCAACAAAACTCTGTGTAACCTCTTGGGGTAGCGAGGTGGGGGTGCAGATGTGCTGCCTCCCGTTTAAATCGCACCTGGGCAGGGAGCTGGGACAGGGCGGCTGGGGAGGTACCCAGGGTGAAGGGGGGACTCAGCTGCCCGCTCACCCCGGCTGCTGCCTGGCCCTGCTGGCCACGACAGATGACGGCCAGACGGCAGGAGCAGGCGGTGCCGTGTGGCTGCAGCACGACATGAGGTCTCAGCGCAGCCCAGCGTGTAGCGACCACGGTCAGTCCCAGCAGAGACAGACACTCCGGCGAGTGCCTTCCCTCGCTCACTTGGCTTAACAGGCAGCTTTGGCCGCGCTCCTGCCATCATTTGCCACCTCCCCTCCTGAGCACGCAGCAGTCCCGAGCGTCTGAGGAGGGACACGCTGCAGTTGTGCACAGTCTGCGTGTGTGTGTGTGTGCATGTGCAGGGGGTTGTTCCCAGCCCCAGCTGTGCAGGAGATCCTATTACCTGACCCAGAGCAGGAGCCAGGAGGGGGAAGGTTGGCTCTTGGCTCCCTCTTCCCATCAGGCTTGCAGTCACCCTGCAAACACATTAGTTTTCCTAAAAAGGCACCAGAGAGCTTGAACAGCAATACCACCGTGGCATTTATTAATTTTTTAGCATAGCTCTCCCCCCACCTCCACTGTGATTTGCATACCTGTTAATCCTCTCCCTGCTGCAATAATTCTCTGAAGGGTAGGGAAATTATATCTGAGCAATAACTCCTTGACTCCGAAGCTGTGGAACCCTGTGCGCCATCCCGATCAGAGCAGAGATTTCAGGTGAGTGGAAGCAGGAGGTTTAACCTCCTAAGAGATGCATGTCACCTCCAAGACCCAAGGAAAGCCATCCATCCTGAGGATGTGGAACTCAGGTCTGCCATTCCCAGATGGCTCTGCCTCCAGGAAAGCCCTTGCCCTTGGCAATATTTTGCCTTCACAGAATTACTGTTCTGTGTTTACAGATGTTTACATTACTGTACAGGCAATGTCCCCCCTGCAGCAAAGTTGCTTCCCATGGGAGAGGGGAGGAAAGCCCTGCACTCTGGAGGTTTCACCACTTCTTCCAGCCTTGCCTGGGGAGCTGGGAACACCACCAGCTTCCTGCACATGCTGGGATTGAGCATCCCATGGCAGGACTGTGCTGCGGGGCAAGCTCTGACCCCAGCACTTCGAATGGCTTCTGGTGAGGTCTGTGACAGTTTTAAGCAGCAAGAAGCTGCAGACCCTAGCAGCTTCATTCATCACTTTTCATACCGCTGTCTTTATCCTCTTCTCCCCAGCTTTTTATTTCATTTGGATTTGTGGGTGCCTAGCACCTTCTCCAGTAAAAATCCTAAAGATGAGTCAGTCAGGCCAAGTCCAGGTCCAGGTCCAGGTCCAGGTCGAGAATAAATTCCTTCAGAAGTCCCTGGAAATTTGAGCCAGTTTTTCTCGTCATCCCACTTCCTCTGTGACCAGGAGGGGACAGGGCAAGTAGGCAGGGGAGGAAGGACAGCAGGGTGATGAGTAGGTGGTGGACTGCTCTGGGGAGCTCACTGCCCTTATTTGGAGCCAGCAGTGTGGGTGGACAACAGAGGGAAGCACAGGAGAAGAGCAGGAAATGAAGTTTGAGGAGGAAACTTTTATCACATGATGATAAGTCCCCAAACAGCAAGCATCTCTTGGTGAGGGAGTGACTAAAACCCCAGTTTGCTGCAGCTTTTTTAAAACTGTTGTAGTGGGTGGAGCAAAGCTCAAACCTAAGACAACTGTGCTACGCTTCGGCTCTGCTGGAAAAAGAAATAATTCTTAAGGTCTGAAGGACAGATCTTTGAGGGCTCTGGCATCCTTGTGTGCTGTGTGTGCCCCTATGAATACAGCTGCATGGACTCAGCGTGCAGCGGTGAGGGAGATGAGAGGAGAAGTGATGCTCACCATCGCCTCTGTCCTGGGACCACGAGAAACTGCCCCTGCTGCTTTTTGCCAAGCACAGGCAGGGGGGATCAGAGGCATCAGGAGAGCAAACCCAGCGTGTGAGCCACGGTGAAGAAAGGCTACACCACTGTCCTGAAGGGCCACAACAGAGAGTGTCCCTTGGCTCTCTAAGGACGGAGCTCAGAGGCTCCTGCCACAGGCAGGGAGCTGGGAGGGTGGGCAGCACACACCTGGAGCGGCAGAGTAACGCAAGCAGGCTGGCTGTCCATGCTCACACCATGCACAGCCTGCAAGCCACTGAGGCAGCGGCTCACCAGGCACCCCAGCCCTGTTGGCAATGTTTGCTCCATCAGGCACTGACAGCAAGGTCCGGGAGCTTCCTCTTTCTGGGCTATATTAAGGCGCACACAACGGCTCAAGAGTGGGGTGAGAGGACAGCAAGGAGTTGTGAAAGAGCAGCACGCTGGAGCCTGTGAGTAATTGAGGCCTTTTGGCAGTGTTTCAGAAAATGGGGTGGTCCAGTTAGGGAGTTCAGGAAATTGTCTGAGTTAGATTAAACATTTTCTAAAACCTTCTGGGTGCTTGAGAGCTGACTTGAAAGTTGGCAAAGTTAAATAAAACAAAAGTTAACACATTCCCCTCAAATTATTTTGTTACAGGTCTAGTATAAAATCAGACTATTTTTCATTAGTTTCGACATCCCCTTCCATCTGAAGGCAGGAGTATCTGCACAGGAAAAAGCTGGGATACTTGCACAGCCATGCAGGGGGCCACATGTGACACATAAGATCTTTAGAACACATTCCAAAAGCCATAAACCACGTAACTTTTAGGAAGAAAACTGGATTTCTCTCTAGTTGAAGCCCGGGTGTAAAAGAGTCTCTGCGGGTCTGAGGCTCACTGGAGTCTTCCTTCAGCACCAAAACCCTGGAGTGCCCAGCAGCAGAGAGCCTGCTCTGGACATGCTGCTTGTTCTCCAGTAGCTGCACTTTATTCCCATCAGGAGCCAAGACTGCCACGGTTTGGGCAGGAGAAGCATCACCTCTCACATCAGCCCTGCGCAACAGCAACCATGGAAGCAACACTGGGTTTCTCTCTGGAGAGGATGGGAAATGCTTGGTGCCTGAGCAAAACAAGAGCTCCTCTGCCCTCATGGCCTCCGAGAAGACTGACTTCAAGCTGTGCGTCTCCCCTTCCCTTCCGAGAGCAAGTGGAGTTCGAGCTGCCTGAAGCAAAGGATTTCCACTGCTCATGCAGGCTGTGTGCAGCCAGGAGCTGCAGAGCAAACCCACACCCTCACCTATCCACCTTCCTGGATGGAAACAGAGCCCCTGATTCAAAAACCCCACCAGCTTGGGAAACGACTTGCTCCTTGTCTCTTGGGAAAAGTTTCTACTTGTGGAATCGGAAGTGGTATCAGGCACAGAGCAAATGTTGGCGGCTTCCTCGCTCCATGGAAATAAGGAAGTAGGAAGCCCATTTAGACAAACAGTTCCACATAAATCTTAGCCTGATGTTTCTTGCCTGTACGATCTCTGCAAAGGGTAAATTGAACTCTGCTTCATTGACGAAGCCCAGTGCTATTAGTTACACCTGTCTGTACGGCAGAGCTGCTTTGGGTGAGAAAAGAAAAGCAGTATGGCCCCGGGAGAGAGAAAGAAATCAGAACATAAATGCAGGTATCAAAGCAGAAAAATGCAGAGAGTGGTATTAGCCCAGGGTATGTTGGAGAAGAAAACAAACTCTTATCACAGCAAGAGCAGAGGAAGCCATCCCACTGAAGGGAGGAGACAAGGAGGACAGCCGACATCCTGCAGAGAGGGAATCTAAGGTCTGGGGGAGGGAGAGCACAACCCCAGAGGCATGGCATCGGGAAGGGATGCGGCTCTTAAAGACACAGCTTCCCTGCATGCCGCTGCTGAGGGGCAGCCAGGGCGAGGCAGCCAAAGGGAGGCTCAGGGCAGGGCTGTGAGCGCCCGTGTTTCCAGACGATGGGGTTTACAGGCTCCTTGCCTTCCACAAAGTCCCAGGAGAAAGCGAGAGCCTAAACACCCACCTGGAACCTGGTCAGATGAAAATGAATTATTAAAAGAAGTGAAGACTTATTGCCTTTAAAAATTTATTAACAGGACAAGGAGAACAAGTTTCTGCAGGAGCAAAGTTGGGAAGCAGGAGCAAGAAATGGAGTTTTGCCTTTGAAGGTGGCCACGTCCAGGGAGGAGCTGGTGGCTGATCTCTGACCAGGGGAGGTCAGAAAGGGGTCAAAAGCACTCCAGCTCCCACCCTGTGCCCAGGTTTTTTTGGCAGATATTGGACATCCAAAGGACAATGCAGGGGGACCAAGCAGAAACAGTAAGTACACTTCTCCTTTCAGTGTACAAACCTCACGAGTGATGGGCACCTTGGCTGAGCCCTGCGAGAGCCACAGAAGCCTGTTTGCTCTGCTTTTGGAAGGAGCAGTCACCAATCTGCCCTCGGGCACTGGATTTCCAAGATATCACTTTTTTTATATCCAGGAATTGAGAAGTGATTCCTGCTCTGACCTCCAGCAGAGGAGGAGTGACGCTGTGGGGATGAGAAAAGGAGGAATGATCCAGGGGAGGATTCCCAGCAGTGAGTCAGAGGGGAAAGAGACTGAGGTGGAACTGGTAAAAATAGTTCGGGGAACAGGGACAAGTCCTAAAAGAGAAGAGTCTTTGTGCAAAGAGGATAAAATAAAATCAGAAAGGGCTGGAGCAGCACCACAGAGATAGAGTTGAAACTGAAGACCCGGAAGAAAAGGCAGGAGGGGAACACAGAGAGGTCCCTGTCAATCCTTGTCTAAAATTTTAACACCATTGTAACATTTTGTAACATTGTAACACAGAAATTAAGATTTTAACACCAGGTCTTATTGGAGGGCTTGCTATTTCTAGCCATCTGCCAGTGTTGTCTGCAACTGTGTGAAGACACTTTCCCTCATGACTTCAGTTTCCAATTGCGTTCTTTACGTCCAAAGGTTGGTACTTGAGGCAGAACAGCTAAAAGCAGACCCTGTTTGTCCGCTTCTGATTTTAGTCACACCCTGGTAAGTATTTTATGGCGAATCCACCTCATATTAGAGTTGGTAAGGAGTAAAAATTCCTCCTGGCACTCCTCCCCACTGAAATACTACTTGACAGCAACTACTCTGCCAACTTGGATTCCATCCCTCAGTGCCCAAACCTATGAAAATGAATGTAGCCATTTGTCTTGTCACTTCCCTTCTTCTCTAGGGGTTCTGTCACACAAGCAAATTACAATTACAATGAAAGGGACTAAACCCAGCATGCTCTTGGACTTCCCACAGGTCCATCCCTGCTCCTCACCTGCTGTCCATCTCTGGCCATACATTTCTGTGGGCCCTGCTCTGCCTATCTCATGGATTTTCTTCTGAACTTTTATTTTTCCTGCCTGTGGTCAAATGTCCTTTCATGCACACTACATTTAATCCTTGTACGTAGCAGTGACGTTGGCCACACCAGTGTTCTCTATGCAACAGAAGCAATTTGCTCATGTTGATTTACTTTTCAGAGCTCCTTTCATTTGTTGACCAAGATGTGAACTCTTGCTCATTTGTATTGAAACACACAAAGAGTACTACAGCTCAGAGCTGTGGCCCAGTCCAGAGGAAAGCATCTTGGAGCTCTGACAAAAGTGCAAGGGAAGTCCCCCTCTGATCCCTGAGCTGTGGTTTACAAACCAGATGGTAACTTTTATGTATGGATGGCCTTTCTTAACCACACTAAGACACTTATTTGCAGAAGACCTGGCCTGATGATAGAGGCTCCGTATTTGCAAACAAACAAAGCTGTCAAGATAAAAACAAAGTTCTGCTTTAAAGTGTGTTTCACTGGAAACAATACCAAACCCAGCTCCAGCCATTATATTCAAAAGAGAAGCAAACTCTTTCCCCGAGCCCCATATCTTGGAAATCCCATTATCTCAGCAACAAAGACTAGCAGGGACCAAGCTGTTTGTCAGAGCTGTCCTCTCAGAGCTAAATCACATGGTGTCTGCATCAGTGTGTTTTGTAGGTGGGGGAATACCGCTGCTCTGTAAGGGCAAAGGCTTCTACGTGGAATGCAGGTGTAGCAGCAAATCTGGCTGGACAAAACTACAAAAACAGCCCCGCCAAAGAGCAAAGCAAGTAGCTTCAGCAGCCCCCAAGCTGACTATGCCTGGTTAGCTTGATGTGAGTGTGCTTGCACGAGGCAGGGTCACAACTGGCATGGCTGTGGTGGCAGACACACCTGTACACAGCCACCTACGTTACCAGAGTTCCCACGTGTTATATTATTCCTTGCCATGGTGTGTACAAATACTTATCCACAAAGTAAGACAAAATAACAAACTCTGTGGTCACTCCTGCACACGTGTCGTGAGAAGAGAAAATGGGGTTTTGCCGCACTAAAAAAAAATAGGACAGGATGCTAAGTCATGGATATTTTTATTATGCAAGTTAACCCACCTCAAACAGGTACACAACAAGGCCAAGCAATTGTGGAGTGTGTTTGAGCTGAGAAAGAAAAAGGGGAAAAAAAAGAAAAAGTTCTCTAAAGGAAAGTTCAGATACGTTTCAAAGCGCTACAGCTCTAAAAACACCAAAGGAGTTCTATCAAACTTCCCAGCAAAACTTTCCTCTGAGAGGAAATAGGGCAAGTGAGATTTCAAAGGGAGACATCTGAGATGACAACTGAAAAAACCTGCAACCCTGATCCTCCTGAATGTGCATTTGTCCTGAGCTGTACGTAGCATGGCTACCGTCAGGCTGTAATTAAGACGAGAATACGCACTAAGCTCATTGACTAAAGTTCTGGATTAATCTCGGCTATAGTTGAGACCTTAGATTCACCCGAAGCACCTGAGCTATCACAAAGCACTGATTCACCAACCCTTAAAAAGAGTGCAGCCTTTAAAAAAAATTTATTATTTAATTTCTCTTCTAATTAACAGCAGGTAGTGAATAGGAAAGTGTTTATCCTCCCCCCCACCTCAGCTCACTACCCTGCTGTGTTATGACAGATGGAATGTTAATTAACGTGACCTGACATAGAATATTTAATTCAAGACAGAGTATCATGGAAACATCTGACTGCCTCAGGGCTGGTCACCTACCAGGTACGCCCTGGAAAACGCTCCTGTGCACTGTCTCACGGGCACCCACGGCTTTTAGCTGAGCTAATCCAAAAAAGGTGAAAGGCTGTGCCCACACTGGGTTTCTGAGGGCTCTGGAGGGACTGGAGCCACATGCTGAGAGGAAGGGGTTCCTCAAGAAGGAGAGGTTTGTGAAGCTGCCTCAGGACAATCCATTCCTGGGTGACCTTTCCATTCAACAGCCAGGCACCTCTGCAGTGGGAACGCTGTGTCCCTGCTCCATGACCTGTGTGCCTGGCCTCCTCTCCCTCCTTGCAAGCGCAGCTCTCCGCCTCCTTCGCCAGGTGTTTCACTAATGCTGCTCACTCCCCAGTGTGCCCAGTGCACCCAGTGTGCCCCCAGTGCACCCAGTGCACCCAGTGTGCCCAGCTGCAGCCAGCCTGGAGCCAGGGGTCAGGACTCCAGCTGGCCTCACCAGCTGCCAGGGGACATGACCCTGCCCATGCAGATGGTCCCTCCCAGACAGGCTGTCCCCAGCACATGCCTGAGGTCTCCTCCGACAGAAACTGCAGGGAGTATTTAAAGAGAAACCACATGGAGCATGACTTTACAAATCCTCAGACTAAAGCTAAGGCACCCATGTGGTTGCAGAGTAAAGCAACAAACAAACAAACAAACAGTCAGTGGAAGCTTTTTAAAGGTCTGTTGCTATAGAAGGACTTGAGAGGGGATATGACTGAAAACTTGACGTGAAGAAAAGCACCTGACTCCACTATTCTCAGCTGGCTCCAGCCCAGTGAAGGCAACGAGGAGGCAAGTGCTGAATTACAGGTTATCATGTTATTTTTGTAGTAATTGGTGTGAGGTTATAAACACGAATAAAAGAAGAAACTTGTTGCCTAGGCCTGTTTTGGGCACCAGGACAGCAGCTGCTCAGAGACTGAGGGGCGCTGAGCCCCTTTGTGTCCTCAACATGCTGAGCTCAGTGGGAGCTGTGTGCACACAACACCCTGGAAGTTGCACTGTTTTTACACCACTGTCAAAATGTGAGTGCCTCAAAGTGAGATGTTGAGTCTGAGCAACTCAGCTGTGATTTTAAATTGAGGGTATTCCTTTAAAACAGTGCTGTTCCTTTGCAAACACAGGAAGATCCTGACATTGTGAAGAATCCTTGCCAAGCTGCCCCCAGCCCTGTAAGTGAAAGATAGAACTTTCTGTTATCTTTGAAAATACTAATTTAACAGATGAGTTACCAGATGCTATCTATTAAGAGATTTGGGACAGCGATTTCTGATAACTTTAACAAATATAAGCAGTATCATGCACGCGTGTACGCACAAACACGTCTTGAAATGTAGGAATCAAAAAGCTTCTCTAGCTGCAAAAAACTACGTACTGTTATTGCCAGGAGCAGCCTTCCTGACCACGGATATCTAAAAGACAGAGTGGTCTTTGGGTACTATTTAGTTCCAAAGGGGCTATAAAAGGCAGATGGTCTCATTAGAAACAATTTATGCATATATATTTCTAGGAGTTGTACACTGCCAGAATAGGTTTAGCTCTTTCACCATACCGAGGAAAATATCACCACTTGCAAATGTTTCCAGTTTGCAAAATAATGACCTATCCAAAGTAGCTAAGCAACTAATTACTCAAATACTAGAAGGTTATATGCCAATATTATCACATTGTTGGTCTCCTGGGCAAACAACTTCACATTCCTCAAACTGCCATACAGTGTCATTAGATTGTGCAGGAAAGTCCTTTCTGAACAGTACAGCAACAGCAGCCCCAATGCCCCTGTGCTTATGCCATCATTTCAACTATTATTTCCAATCTCCAAGTCAAATCACTTATTAATTAGAGAGGCAACTCTAGCAAACCCAATTACCCGCAGGCAGTTTCTTCCCAGATGTGAAGCCCTTCTTGGAGATGGACCATGATGACAGTTGCTGGGGAATGTTTGTGATTTTTCTCTCCAACCTATCAACTTTTACACTCAACTCTAGCAATACTTCTCGCGGGCCCTGCCTGTGTCGTGTCTGCTGGATGCATTCCTCCCCCAAGCTCCAAATCCTGGAGAATTCAGCCCATACAGCCTCAGGATGTGTAGAGACAGCCATGCGCAGGCATGTGTGCCTCTAAGGCCTGTATCCAATGTCTTCGAATGTTTCTTGGGGGTAGAGCAGGCAGAGCACAAAGAAAGCAGTGATGAATTGTGCAGAGAAGTGAGGTTGGCTCAGGAAATTGCAAAAGACAGCAGTTTGAAGACTTGGTTTCTGGATTCACTTAAAACAAATAAATATTTTTGATGATGTATTTTTCACCAAAAGGGCAGAGAGAAGATCTCTTTTGGAAGGGGGATGGGAGACAGTGCATGTATACAAGTGTTTCGAAGATTGGATGTGGTGCTTGTGGCCAGCTTATGGTGTGTCTCATGTCACATGTAGGGTGGCAAATATTGGATCTGTCCTTCGGAATAGCTGAGGAACTAATAAATACTTGGGACTGTATAAAGGAGGTTGCATATGGGATATGAGGAAGGAGGATGGGGTTTAGGAGGATGTACCTGTTTTCTTAGATAACCTTCTCCTGATATTGTATCTTCAAGATGGCTGAGTTCCAGTTGAGACACTCCCTCGGGAGACAGTCACTGGCACTAATTATGCCCATACAAAACAGAAGTGTGCTTGAGACATGAAACTATAGAAAAATCTGTGTCAGCATGAGCAGTTGCAAATTATGGTCTAGTTTCCTGAAAATAGCCTTGCCTTTGCCAGGCACTTGTGTGGAACCCGTCCTCGCAGCATCTGACAGCCTCAGTTTGTAGTGTACGTCTGCACCACCCCAAAACCGTAACAAAATATTTTGCCATCACTTTCTCTTCCACACTCATCCCCAGTCACCTTCTGCTTACCCTGCTGCTGTGGGCCAGCAGATTCCCTTGTAAAGAAGCTGGGATTACCCGGCTGAGGCCATGTGCCTTCATGCTTCTCACCTTGCCCTGAGAGACAGGGTGATGCTATTTTGCAGTCTGTGAACTCAAGCACAGAGGCTAGTGGCCATATTCGAGGATATTTACGCATCAGTGTCACATGGAAAATCTGCAGCAAGCAGAGACTCAAATCCATATCTCCTAAATCCAAGGTTAGTAGATTAATCATTTCCTTTCAGCCATCTGTCCAACAGCAAAGTGTTGCTGATTTCGTATTGGATTTCTCCAGGAGGAATTAACCACTGACACACTTTTACCTTACAGGGGATACAATAACACAAAAAACAAGGGACAAAAAAGAAGACAGTAATTACATCATAAATATGTATAGCTTAAACCCTTGGCTTAACCTGAGCTCTCCAGGACTGATCCTCAGTTTGCTGCAAGTAATATTTGCTAATAGAAAACAAAACCTATGGCGCCACTGCAAATAAGCAACTAACTTAGAAAAAAGTTACTTTCGCCAAACAATACAGGAAAATACAGGAAAAAAGGGATAGAAGTTGGAGCTCGATCTCCCACGTGTTTATGAATCAGCCTACCAGATTTCTGTGAGCAATTCCCAGTTGTACAGCACCACTGAACAGGTGCAGCATGGAGCACCCAGTGTATCTTAATGCACTGGCTCATGCTCCCACCCGTGTGAGGCGATCCCCATAGCAACCTGCTGCCACGGTGATACAGAGCCTCGAAAGGTCAGCCGGGAAAACAACAACAGTATTTCACAAAATCCCTAAAACAAATACTATTTTATTTCGGTGACATGGAAATTAAACACACTCTAAATTCTGCCAGTTCAGGCCTCCTTTCAAAGTGTGCCAGGGAAAGCTCCCCAGCCTTTCTGTACTATGGAGAATCCACCTGATAGACACAACCCGCAAGTGAAATTTCTGATAAAGAAAGAACAGGGCAAAGCATAACTGAGTCCTTCTTGCTGCAGGTCTATCTTTTACAGCCCATCGTAGCTGATGAAACAAAAGAATCATGCAGAAGACCTTCATCTGTAGCTCTGCAAAGCGGACACTACTTGTCCACAGGAAGGCCAGCAAAAATGCAACCTGCAACCATACCGATCCTTCCTCACACTGAGCACATGATGGAAGACACAAAATCCTTACTTAAAATTGGGAAACCATCTAAGTAGCATTTATTCCAACAACTATAAACCAGTGCCATTTACAGAAAGTTCATACCTCTCTTAGCAGTTGTGCCAAGGGGGCTTTTTAGCTATTAATGGACCATCAGTCACCGCAGCTCAGATGTCTGAATGAGTGGGAGGGGCAGGTGTGCGCACACACAGGTGGGGAACACAAACTTTCAACCTTTCATTCACAGAAGAAACCTCTCCTGGCGTCTTTGACCCATGATGAACCATTCATATTCCCACAGAACTGTGCTCCCCTTCAGAACTGTCCTCTGCTGCTGTGACTGGTTGGGGTAGGGAAAGCCAGGAATGAAGAGCTATGGGAAGACCAGCACAACATCTCTTGGTGTTTCCTACCCCAGGCAGCAAGCCAGACGTAAGCACCTAAGTGGAGAGTTTCTGAAAGTCAGTGTGTTTAGCTATGGGAAAGTAAATGCACTGGAGAAAGAGATCATGGCTCCTGATGCCCTGGAGATGGGAAGATTCACACACCTATCTATTTTATGCTGGAGGGTGATCTCCAGAAAGGTGTCCTTTCCTTATTCTTCCTGCTCCTGTCAGATCTGTCTCTGTTAAATCAACACTACTGACTCAGGACATGAGATAAAGCCAGAGGCAGGGGCAGCCAAATCAGGTTAGGACAATGCAAAATTAGGATTCACCCAAAAAAAGAAAGGGGGAAAAAAAAAAAAAAAAAGGAAGAGGAAAAATGAAAGGAAACCCTGTACATTTCATTGCTTTGAGCTGGAGCACAAAGTATTCCAGGGGAAAATTCTTTCCCTTTTCTTCAGCCTTTGTATTCTACCTGGGTGCGCAGGGGCTGTGAAAGCTCCAAACCCAGAATTCGAGCGCTCCCCTGGTTAGAACATTATAGCAGGACACTGTAGCCCAAGTTGCTCTTGTTTTCTTCTCCTCCACCCCCAGGCCCATGAGTATTCTGGGACTGAGGAGTTTCTGCAAGGTGCCTGGGGATGAAAACCCTATCTATACTGGAGGAACTGACTTTTATCAGAGGGCTGCACAGTTCCTTAGTGTGGCCTGGTATCACAAAGACACATATCCTTCTTTGTCCCCTCCTTCACTTCAACTGTGTGTCCTTTACTGCCATTCCCAAAGTCAGTAAAGAGAATTTTGGCCCAAGCCTTTACAGAAGATAAAGTCTAAATGTCAGGTGTCTCCCTAGGCAAGCAGCAAACATTCCTTTCACCACAGAGCACTAGAGGATGAAAAATTAAATCCAAAAGAAAGCATGAACCATCCATATATCACTCCCTAGGCTTCGCAGTACTAACCTCTTACCAGTGCAACAAACATCCTGTGCTCAACCTGAGAAACAGTCAAAACACTAAAGCATTTAAAAGGCAATAAACCAGGTCAAGGAAAACAACCTTGACCACAGCTGGTTACTTTTAAGGAAGTGACCCGACCTCGTGACAATGGAAAGGGCATAAAATGGGGTGAAATCTCACCAAAGGCACTACCTATGGCCAGAAACTGGTGATGGAAGCCAGGGAAAACCAAGGCAGAGCTGATTATGCCACCAGTATGACAGAGAGAAAAAACCTGTTGTTTGGGGTTCTTTTTCCCTGGTGTCCAAAGTGCAGGAAGGCATAAAGCAGCCCACTGCAGTGTTAAACATGAGAAGAGATTTTGGAAGTAAGATCATGGGGTATAGCAGAAGGAGACAACAGAACAGCTCTGCCTAATGCCATCATCTCTATTACTTACAGGTTGTTGTGTCTTCTCACTTAGGATACATTCTTTTGGTACAAGGGTCAGCCTGTGATCTATTTTCATACAACATCAGACACAATGCCCCAAACCCAGAAATAAATATTACAAGATTTAAAAATAATTTGTTAAATACAAGCGGACAAATGAATAAGCTGAATAAAGCCCTAAGCAGCCCCAGTCTCCATTCCCAGCAGACTTCATCTACCTCTAATTATAAACGTAGGGATCTGTTTCTTGGTTTGGCAACCACAATGTAACTTGCCCTGCCGGCAGACCACCGTTGACTTGGATAACATGAAAATCCGTATGGGATGTGTAGATGTATTTGTGTTGCTCAAGTTGCACAGAGAGTTTGGGAAGTCACTCTTGTGGGTTTTGGGGTGCTTGTAGAAGAATGCTCTGTCTGTAAAGTGCACAGGTATAGAATGAGGCGGGGAGTGCTTGGGAGAGATGCAGCACAGCCCCAGGGCCAGGACTTGTGTGTTTGCACATGCAGAGCCGGACTGGTGGAGATATTTGTGATTCAGAACATTTGCTTCTGCCATAGGGTTTGTCCACTATGGCAGTGTTGGAGAACTGCCTGGAAGATAAATGTCAATGGGGCACAGGCAAGTGGTGAGTACAGATGAAGACCTTGTGACGTTGTGGGTGATGGAGCTGGTGTCTGACTGAGGTGGATGCAGTTGCAAATGTGGTACCAGCATTTCCTAAAAGGCAGCGCAGCACCGGCTCGTGACTGGGCTTTAAGGTCTCCCTCCACTAATGGTCTGATCACACCTCCTTGCTGCCTTTCCACTCAGTCTCCTGCCTGTACAAGATCAATGATTCGTGCCTCTGTAGTTCTGGATCTACAGGTGTGTGCACGCTTCAGGTGTCGGTGGCTGCACTCGGAGCGAAGGCGTCTGTCTGTGCAGGGTGTGGAGGAAGTCTGGTATGCACAGGAGGCCAAAAGAGAGGGAGCAGAGGGAGCCCTGTGCACGGTGTGAGGGGCTGTCTCTGGCAGCGTGTAGCTGAAGGGGATGTCTCGTCTGTATTCTGGCGAGACTTGCAGAGGCTGGCCCTCATGTAAAGGGCTGTCTGAGCCCTGTGTGCAAAGGAAGGAGGGCAGATGGGAGGTTGCAGAGGGGCTGTGGGTGGGGGGAAGATTGTGTTTGGCTGCTGGGCCATATGGCCAGGTGGGCTGTGCCTGGCTCTGTGTGTGGGTGTCAGCAGCAGGGCAGGCACTCGGGCAGGGCTGACTCTGGAGGTGATGGTGGGGGCTGGCTGGAGAGGGGCTGTGCACAACTAGGGGCTGCGGGGAACAGAAGGTTGTAGGGCACTCTGTGAGCCTCAGAGGAGCAGCACTGCCAGGGTGAGCAGTGCCGCAGGCGGGGCGCTGGCGGCAGGGCAGTGTGGCAGGGTGCGGCAGCCCGGACAGGGTGGGCAGTGGGGCAGTGTGGCAGGGTGTGGGCAGCCCGGACAGGGTGGGCAGTGGGGCAGTGTGGCAGGGTGTGGGCAGCCCGGACAGGGTGGGCAGTGGGGCGGCATGGGCAGGGTGGGCAGAGGGGCAGCGTGGCACAGGCAGGCCAGGCAGGGTGCAGGCAGGTCCCACCGCCGAGCTCAGGCAGCAGAGGTGGCAGCAGGACACCGGGCACCCAGCCTGCCTGCCGCCCCGGCCCTGCAGCCATCCGGAGCTGCGTGGGCTGGGTCGGGCCGCCTGCGGGGACACTGCCCTGCCCGGGAGCTGCTGTGCGGCTCAGCGCTGTTTGGAGAGGCGCCCTGCCAAGGAGGGGTGGCCGTGCCGTGTGCCACGCATCCCTGTAATACTTGGCAGTGCGCTAATTGCCACCTCTGGAGGCTGTGTCCCATCTCTGGCAGGAGTGTAGGAGGCTTGGCAAGCCAAGGAGAGCACTCGCTGTCATGCAGCTCAGCAATACAGCCCTCACCTCTTTCATGCTGTGTGCATTAATCCTCACAGGCATTCCCATCAGGAGCTGTTCCCCTCTCATAAAGGGGAACTGGGAACTTGAAAAGATTGAATGATCTGTTCAAACTATTGGGCAGAGCTGAGAATGGAACCTAAACCTTCGAGGGCCTCCTGCTGTGCTTGAACCACAAAAGGAATCCATCCTTTCCTGGTATGCTTGTACAACGCGTTGTTTTAAAATTATGTCCTTACGAGGTTGTACAGATGTTGCTGGGGGTTGCATTAGACCTCTAGAGCAATCTCTAAGACGTGGGGAAGATGTGGAGAAAGGACAGAATGCAACTTGGGTCTCCAAGTCTCAATCTGTTTGCAGGAGCATGGAGTGGAATCATAGAAATGCTCCAAATGCCAGGCTCATTTCCTCTAGGAGTAAACTAAGGCATAGGGAAGCCCAGTTTGACTTTTAATCACATCTGTAAATCTGTGCCAGAAATTGAAGCAACACCTACTGAGGCTGATGTTCAGCTGATATCACAAGCCCACCTCCTCCCTCAGGTAGTTTAGTCTCAGGAAAGAGCCAAAGTCCCTTTATTTGCCACACCAGAACACTCCCCACTGCTACACACTGTCCCTCACCATCCACAAGCTCTCTGGAAGGTTCCATTTGGAAAGTGGTGTCAGTAGAAAGACATTTTGACTGGTTGTTACGCCTTTCTCTGCTAACTTTCCCTCTTTGGGTGGAAACTAACTCACCATGAACAAAACTGTATGTTCTCATCCACCAAAAGGAAGAGAAAGGAGGGATGAAGAAAACTAGAGAAAAATTAATGCCAGTATAATAAAACAAATAGAAAAAGGGACTGGGTGGGGGTGAAGACATTCATCCTATAAGAATAAGAAGTTAGCTCCATGAGGGTGCAAGCAGATGACTTGGATCAGCACTGCCATTCTCTAAAATAGTTGAAGGGTCTGTAAGGTGGCCAGTGGTGCAATTGTGAGCTGCTGGAGACAAAAGAAGCAAGAGAATAGATGGGGACTTTCATCAAGATTACTTCTGCTGGTGTTGTGGACAGCCTCCATTTGGCTTAGTGGAGGATAGGGAGGAGACCCTGCAACTGTTTACACTTGAGGTGTGAATATTCCTCCTCTCTCCTTAGGTTTGTGGCTTTTTTTGGACGGTAGCACAGCAAAACATTCCCCTGAGGAGCACTAACTTTCCCTAGCAGCTTGTTCAACTCTGGTGGAAAAGGATGATCCTGAACTTCTTCTCCTTTGCATGAGCAGCCTTTCCAGCCATCTGTGAACCTCAGTCCAGTTTCCACCAGGGCAAGCAGGGCCCTGGGCCGCTGCAGCTTGGCTTTCTCAAAGCAGCAGCTCTTGCAGACCGGTGGCCCTGTGGCCATGATAAACTGCAGCCCAGCCAGGAAGAACAAACTTAGCCCGAAGCCTTGCCTTGCTGCTCTGCTTTCCTTGACCCCAAATGGTGAGTCACACTTCCCACTGCCCCTGCCTGCACACGGAACCTGAGACCAGGGGCTGGCTTCAAAGGGGTCTTATCCCAGCCTGCTCCAAGAGCCATTTATGTCCTTACATGCAATGCTAAAGCAGTGGTATCAGGTTTGTAAAGACTCCTTCAGTGCTTGACATTTTTGGCCGGTAATTCGCAAGGCAGAGAAAGTGCTTATAGCCTTTCTCTTGCCATTTCCACCCATTCTGGTAGAATTATTTCTAGTGTCATGGTACTGGAGCCCTATGCAGACCCCCCTGCTCAGATGGCATTTGTGACTTCTTTCAGACAACACCCAGACAAGGGAATGGAAAGACAAGAGATCAACACATGATGTGGTGTGTTAAGTTTTGCGGAAAAGTGGGAAGACCAGCTCCAAACCCTATGTTATTTGCAGTCTGTTTTGGTTTTGACTTCAAGGCCTGTTTGAAATCCTCCTGCAGAAAGATGCATCTTTCAAGGAATTCCAGTATCTTGAACAAGCTGAAAAAAATATAGTATTCCCCATTCCACATTCCACGATCTATCAGTAAAATTTGTGGGTATAGAACAGTAATCAGAGAGGTTTATCTTTGGGGTAGAGGATGCACAAAGCACACAAGATCAGAAAGCTTTCTTAATGTTGAATTTGAAGTCTGCCTCTGTGGCAAATTAAAAGAGAACTGCCACCCAAAGAAAAGCGGATAAAGAAGCCCACATTTGTCTAGTGTGTTGGTCTTTACAACTCAAGAGTTCAACACTAATGAGTTATGGGCTGGCCCATGAAAACATAATGTGTAAATTAGGAATTTAATGATGTGTAAGATTAAAAGCTGTGCGGGGTTGCATTTATTTAAGGCTGCCATCTTGTGTTCAAAGAGGAATTACTTTATCAGACAATGTCCCTTTCACTAGGTTTAAATTGATTCCGTTATGCATGTTATGGAGGGTACTCAAGTGCCCGAGACTGCCAGCTGACAATATTTCCCACTAAATGCCCTTTCTGTAGCTCAGTTTGCAACTTCATAATAGCAAACATACTGTGCAGGCCACAATGACTTCATCCTAATTTCCAGAAATAAATAAGTGTAGATTTCGCTCCCTACATCCCTACCCATACATTTAGCTGCAGGAAAGCTCGGACTAAAGACAAGAGAGGTAAAAATGGAAGTCTTGCTTGTCTATTTGACTGGCTGTCCTGATGTTTCACTGCCAAGTCTTCTACATCCACCCAAAACCTCTTTCCTTTAAAAAAAGAAAACCAAACCCAAACCCCAAACCCAAACCATACTAAACAATGAGGGGGACCTCTACATGTCCATTTTCATTGCAATGTGTGTAGCTAACTCTTAGCTACTTGCATGGCAGTATTTTGCAAACCATGATTCCTAGTTCTCAAGTCATGCCCTGCCAATGTTGGTAACCAACAAGGGGCTCTTTCAGGAGCTTGACACTGAGCCAGTCATGCATGTTAGAGCTTCCTGGGATGGCAAAAGGGCTTTTGGTGGGAAGAGCTCAGTCTGTTTTGTACACTCTGATCTGCACAGTGTTAAACTGCATAACTCCTTCCTGATGCAGCGAAGAAAAAGAAAGGTGATTGAGTGTTCTGCAGAGCCTTGATGGAGAACAAGTCTGGTCTGATTCGGTTCAAGCATGTACCAAATTTTTAAGGTAAGGCCCAAATCAGCTGAGGCATTCAGGCTTATAGTTAGGTAAGCTGAGAGGCCCATGTTCCCCACTTAGCTACTTCCTGAGCTTGTGGGCAAGTTCCACCCACCATCCCTTGGTTAGAGCAATCTTTCAACAGATGGAAAACCTGTTTTCAAAGCCTCACCCTCCCTTATTTGGGCAGATCTACATGTTTCTCCTAGCAAAGTGACCTGACCATCAAGCTCAGCACTGTATAGACTGATACTACAGCTAAGATGATTGCCAATTCCGTGGCATCTCCCTGAGCTACGGCTGAGCAAGGTGTCAGTCACTGCTCCACGGAAAAGTGAAGTGAAACAGCAGCATGAGGAGATGCTGCACCCATGGAGATTCAAGACTGGGCCAAGTGGAGTTTTAAGACAAGCGTCCCCCCTGCCAATGAGTGTCCTGAACCCATGGATATTGAGGAAAATACCACAGATGGTTAATGGCAAGGCAGTGGAGTAGTGAATCTCTAGAGAGGATAAGCTTCTGCTGGAAGTCTGAAGTTGGGAAGTTGATGCGCTACAAGAGATGTGGTTTAAGTTTTACCCCTTTCATTAGCATTTCCTCTTGAGATAAATGAGGCTTTATATTTAACATTTGAGCTACTGTGAATGCACAATACTGTGTTTTTAAAGTTGGGTTCAGATAGGACAAGTTTGTATGTATCTTTGTTTTCAGCTGATCAGATATGGATGATCCAACCTGAAACTATCCCTGTGTTTGTGAGCCATGTTTGTGTGAAATTTATTCCTCCCTGCTTATTTACAAGAACCATTTTTTAATAGCTGAATGGTATAGATTTTCATACTTTACTTTGTCTTCTTTAACTGGAGTAGAGACCCTGCCTTACTATCTGTTTATGCAGTGTTTATCATTGAGTTGCTCAGAGTCCCAGGGGCAAGTTCAACAGAAATATTAGCAAGACAGATATCTGTAAACATGGACATAGTTAATATTTCTGTTTTCAGCCTTGTTTCCTAGGGACACAGAAGTTACACAAACACACTGTTTATCTGCTAGTCCCCAACTATGAGCTTTTGAGCTCCACTGGTCAGTATGGAATCAAATCTGGCAGAGGGCCGGGGCAATGGCAGTACTTGGGAAAGAAAGACACCAGTTAGTACGTCCACCAAAGAAAAGCTGGAGAGAAGATGCTACCCATGCTGTCTGGCATCTGACAACGCCCCCATCCAAATCTACATATTTTTGGTTGTGTCACAGCATGTGCTGTCTCTTGCCAAGCTGAAAGGCTGGAAAAGTGTTGGGAGGGCATATGAAAGCATGGTAGAAACCACACAGGGCAGGAGGAGGGTACTGCAGAGATGAAAAGAAGACTGGGTTTAGGTGTTTAAGGAGCATGGAAGAGACCTGAAGCTAGAACGGCCTGGAGACTATGGGCTGGGGAAGGATTTGGGACATTACTGTGGAAATTTCTTGGTGAGAGTAAGTTTCAAGTGTCATAGACAGGATGTTTTGAGGTCTGCAACTGAAATTTGCAAGGTTTTATTGGTTCTGCATAAAGAGCAAACCCCATGTGACTGACGTACTTAGTTTGTAGTTTTAAGTGTTGAGAGAATTTTTTTGAAAGGTTTGCTTTTCCGCCTGTAATCTAGCAACTGTTTTATAGAAGTTCTTATGAGGGAGAGAGAGTTGCTCCAAGAAGCTCACAGTAATATTTGTTTATTACCTGCACTATGGGAGTCTGAGCCTCCAATGCAGCAGGCGCCATGCAAATATGCTACTGTTACAGTAAATGCAGGAACACTGCTGGAGGAGGCAGGGAGGCAACTTTTTCCCTTGAGTACTTTATATAAAATAAGGATTTGGTGGTAAAGCAAACACATTTAAATGATGCCCACAGGGAAAAACTTGATTTTGGCCAAGAGAAGCTGGCTCCAATACCTGCTATATACAAAAACCAGAGTCAACCAAAACATCCCTCTGGGCTTTCTTCTGCCAGCTCCTGAGGTACCCAGAGGAAATTCGATGCATACTGAAAACCAGGTTCCTACAGAGGTTGTTCACTTGCAAGAATAGCCTGAAAGCCTGTTCTGAAGCTGAACGCCAAAATGCCTTGGCAGTTCAGTCATTGACTGGCAATCCTCCTCAGCCAATGCATGTGCCTGCTGCTCTGCTGCCTATTTTTAACAGGATGCAACTATTTATCATGTTTCTGGCTGAGATTTTTATAGTTGAGGCTCCTGCCATCCATCAACTCCAGACGATTTATGTGGGATAAGGGTTTCTCCCAGGATGGCTTCGAGCTCTCCGGACTAACAAACTGGCACATGACTTTGCCATCGGATCTGGGGACAACTCGAACGTTGCAGTGCAGTCCAAAGCCTCCATCTGGTCCAGCCACTGGTGTGTGTCACGCAGCCCCTCTGCTGCTCCTGATGGCGCTGGCGTCCGGCAGGCAGCGTGCCGTGCCGATGGGAATGTCTTACCTGCTGCCTCGGCTCATCAGCAGCACAGCTTTGCCAGCGCCCACGCTTCCTTTGTGCCTACAGCCCTTTGATGCTGCATCTCGAACATTTTATTTTAATTTTTAAAAAGGTGTGGGTCAGAGGTGAGAGAAACAGAAACATCCTGGTTGCTATTTCTAATGTAAGACAGTGGCAGGGGACGTGGTGAAGTCCAGCTCCCTTTTCCTGTCCCTCAGTAAGAGCTTTCCATTGACTTCAGTGGGGCTACAATTTTCATCCCCTTTGCTTTTAAAACTTTGCCATGAATTTAACGGGCTTTGAGATCCATGGGTTGTGCAGGGGTTGGGGTATTCTGTTTCTAATTTTGCTCCAATTTCTTTTCAACAGATATACTATTGCTACTGTTAGAAACATAGGGAAGAAGCAAAATCAAATAATGTTGTCTCTGCCATGACAGACTAAAATAAAGATTTTAGCAAGCATGAGCAAGAGAACCTTATCTCTTATGCACTGTAAGACCAGATTCCAATACCTTTACATATGTTCTTTAGGCCACAAAATAACCCACCCTACTCATGGTGTAAAACATACAGAGCACATGAAAATAGGAAAATCTGGTTTATATCCACCAGCAAAAATAAAAATGTATATTTATTTTCAGTGGGACTCCCCCCCAAATGGTATGATGATGGGAAATACCATAAATTTCTAAGCTGCTTTAACAAGTCAAGTACAAGTCCCTTTTATTTTACTTCATTACTCTTGCAGACTCTCACCACAACACTCCAAATACAACAGAAACTGCTGCTGACAGGCCCTCCTTTGGTGTTATTCACTGTAGCAAATGCATCCCTGCCCCTGTCCTGCTGTCTACACATCATTTTCATGTATGGATATTAATTTATGTGTTCAGTAGAATACAAACGCTCCCCTGTCTCTATAAGTTATAGAAGCAATCATCCAAGGAAGCATCAGAAACTCTAAAGTCAATTCTGGTGTCATAATTTCATACTTTAACCTGAGATGCCAAATCATGGGGCTTTA
The DNA here is from genome assembly GCA_013397845.1 of Melanocharis versteri. Classification (NCBI taxonomy): domain Eukaryota; kingdom Metazoa; phylum Chordata; class Aves; order Passeriformes; family Melanocharitidae; genus Melanocharis; species Melanocharis versteri. Next base: position 120,372 of record VZTG01002436.1, read on the forward strand.
TAGATGAGAAGCGGGTGTGCGAAAGCGCTCCCTTTTCAGAATTGCAGACTTTATTTCTCCATAAAACATATTTATGCTGGGAAATAATAAGTGGCTAACATGGCGGTGAAAAGGGGGATCTGTGTCCCTGGGATAGCTTTGGGAGCTTGCTCCGGTTCTGGGGAAAGGGAGCCCTTGGAGTTCTCCTGGGCAGGGGCTGCTCCTTCTTGCTCTGCATCCTGTGCACGTAGCACAGTGAGACTCCCAGGATCAGCCACGGTCTCTGATACAGATGCATTAATAAATAAACAACAGCAACAGCAGTAATAACGTTGAGTAACCCTCTTAGCCTACCCTATAATGTTATGAGCAAGCTCAGGAGGGAGGGTTCATCTGAGCCTTCTCAGTCACATAAATCAGCCAGCCTGGCAGAAGGTTTCTGATGCATGCAAAACCCCCATCCATTAAGTCCTCTGGGTTCCTGATTTTGCAGCAGCTGTCCCTTGGCTAAACCTGACCACTTCTTGGGCTGCTTCATCCTCTTTTCTCAGCTAATTTTACACTGCACACTTTTGCACCTTGACTTATGATACCTTTCAGCATTTTCCTCCCTAAGGTAACACAAAAATCCTCTAGAAAGGAAGTCATAGAGCAGTAAATACTATCTGGGTTAACATTTCAGTAAGAAGAACTCTTTTATGGACCACCTAAAACTATGCCTAATGCAACCATGGTCAACCCCTTCCCATATTTGATTTGTGCATCTGGGAATGCAATTTTTTGTAGTGGTGAAAAGGAAATGTCTTCTGGGATTTTTGTGTTTCATTCCTTCCCCTTTTCCTCCACACTGAGCTCCTGAAGATGATCAGCTCATCATGATTTGTCTCTAGGTATTTCAGTTACTCCTGCCACTGGCCACAGCTGGGGGCCCCTGAGAGTTGTCAGTGTCTCCTCTTGCTCCTGGTATAGATTACACCCTACCCAAGGCACATCTGAGCCCCGCCAGTCGAGGGTGCTTGGGACTGACTCGGATTTCCAAACTCAGACCATGATCCTTTTAAAACTGTGCTCTGTCTGGAAACCACGCAGCACCTTCTCCCAGCACTCACAGCTTTTGCTTATGACAGGATTTGCTACAATGCTCCTGAGTGCTAAGTCATTCTGGATGATAACATATTACCTCACTCACAGAACCTGGTTTAACTACCCAGTGTGTGTGTGGAGAAAGGAGGGGATGGGACACAGAAACAGAATCTTTCATGTAAGGCAAATTCCCAAGCAACCAGCTAATAGGAGAACACTGAGGATGTTAAGTAGATTAGACACATCAATAGAATCTACATAAGCGATGCCAAATTTAGTAACAGCAAAGGGGAAAACATTTTTATTTTAAGTCAGACTCTGCTGGAGCAGTGGCACCAGGTCTATTCAGGGTTATGTACTGTGTTCCTTCATAGCACACAAAATATTAAGTGCCAAGGAAGAGTTAACTAAAGTAAATGGGGTTGAAATTTCTGCAAAAAGAATGATGTACTGTACCTATGCATTTTATAGCACGAGGTAAGTAGTTTAATGTCTCAGCCAATATCAAACACTTCATTTGCAAATCTTAGTGTGCTGGGCTCCCTGGTGATTTGTGTAATAAAATGGGATGGTTAAAGGGCATGTCCTTGCATTGACTATGCCTTCTAAATTTGAAGGGCCCAGCCGTTATGTAAATATTTACTATAATTAACTGCTGGAGTTCACTAGTTCCTAGTTTGCAAGAGTTGTCTGAAGTTACTGTTATCCATAGGCAGGGAGATGCTATCTGTAAATAGTCACTTTACCTTACCATGTCAGAGTGTGGCGGAAGGGGAGATTTGCCTTGTCCTGCTTGTCACACTTGACCACAGCTGTAACCACCCTGTTTTAGTATCCACTTGCTGTCAGTACCTCACTGTAGGCAGTCTAATTGGTTTGTGGATTATCCACAAGAAGTAAGGGACTGCCTTTGTGCATAACGCCTGAGCTGGACTCTGTCCCTGCGCTGTGAGGACACAGCTATCTGCTTCCAGACCAAAAGGGACCTAGGCCCCGTGTGTCCCCAGAGTGCTCAGTCTGTACTACTAATCCCTGCAAACCCGAGATGGTTTTGTGGGCAGGGCGATTGGGGTGTCTCTGCACTTTGTCCCCAAACCCACAAACTGGGGCTGGAGGACAGAGCCACTGCATAAAGCCAGTCCAAACCCAGATAGGTTCAACAGCTTCGTCTCAGTAGAGGCTCAGCTGCACGCAGGCTGTTTCCTGGAGAGTCACTTGGATTCCTCTGCCTCGTGCTCCACAGAGCTCTGCAGCCCTTCAGCTCGCTGAGGGGCTGTGCTGCATCGAGCCGCAGTGCCAGCAAAGGCCAGCGCAGGGCTGATGGGGCGGCCTGGAGCCCAGCGGCGTGCAGACACCTGGGAGCTCCTGCTAACCCAGGTCTGGCAGAAGTAGCCCCAAGCCAGAGCTAATGAGCTCTGCTGGATCTGACCAATTCTTTGAGGACCGTCTCAGCTGTCTTCATGTCATGCAGACTAACATATTCGGAGGATTCTCATTACTTATGTTTCTTCATTGCCTGGGGTGCTCCAGCCCCTCTGACTACACTGCTCTGTAAAAAAAGGAAAGAAATCAATCTTGAGCTTACAGGTGGAAACAGGAGAGGCAGGGAAGGCCAAAGGGTAGCAGATGTTGCATGTGGTGCCACGCTTTTCTTTGCGCTGCATGCCAAAACATTCTGGCTGTGCTTTTTATTCCCCCATTCTCCCTTAAAATCTCGTTTGACACATTTGGCTGCTACGCTGCGCTGGTATATATGTGTGGGCTTCTGGAGCTGTCTCGGAATCTATGCCCGGGAGGAGGAAGGAGTCTTTAAAAATTAATACTGCGAGGCAGCTTTAGTGGCAACGTTGGCAGCGCAAACGGAATTGCTAGCAGGGAGAGCCCGGGATCTGCAGCAGGGAGCAGGACCCGTGGCTCTGTGCCAGCAGAGGTGACACACTCTCGCACCCGCTGAGAGGAAAACTGCCTGCAAGCAACGTTGGTGTTTGACCCTTCTGTGAGGCTGTGAGGGTGAAGGCTCTTAAAATAACCACTAAAATGTCCCTTGCCTGCCCCCCATGACAGAGGCCCTCTCTCTGTCTCATCTGCTGTGAGATCAAACCCTCAACAGCATTTCCTGGCGTGCCTTGCCTGGCGCTGCTCAGTGTGTGCCACAGCGCCTGGGAACACAGACTGGGGTGGACTACACGGTCTTTTTCCTAACGCAGTATCCTCTGGCTTTAGTAGCCTGTAGGGTTTAAATCTTGACCCTCTCTCTACCTCATGTTGAAACCTTCCCTCTGTGTCTGGACACCAAGCCCAGAGCAGCGATTTGGCCCTGCAGCTGCAGCTGCAGCGTGGGTGATGTCTGTGCTGTGCTAACACTTGCTCTTGCTTTGGCCAGCCCTGTTTATTTTTTTCCAGCTGCAGGTGCCCTTTGGCTTAGTGGATGGGGTCAATCCTGCGAGCAGGGCTGGCTGGGAAGGCAGGAGGAACGTGACCACTGTTTTTTCCATTTCCCTTTTTTTTTTTTTTTTTTTTCAATCTCAGGCTTTATTAAAGCTTCTAGCATTTCATCTCAAATACATCTAGAACACCTTTAGCAGTCCTGGCATGCAGCTAAAGCACAGGGACATTGAATTGTCTGTCTAAAGGATTTTGGCTGCTGTGACCCCTGCATGTCTGATGACTAGGCTGCGGAGGGAGACGCGGTTTTATGACATTAAATATTAACAGCTGGATATTAATAATGAAGGCTGACAGCTCCTTTCCCAGTTCCTGAGGTTGTTTCTCCCCCAGCTGCAAGTCCAGCAGGATTTGTGTTTTTTCACTGCTTGAGCATTACGGTCAGGGCCCCCTGATCTCAGAGGGTCAGGGGAGGTAGGAAAAATAACACGGAGGTGTCAGTGCTGTGAAAAGGAGTCGTCGCTGCCTGACTGGGCCTGGCACTGCACGGGCTCTGGCTGCCTCTGGTTCGCCTTGTCACGCCAGGCTGATTGGAAAGCAATTTACCATTAAAGGCAGAGAAAATGTGGGAGGTTAATAATAAAACAGGGCGGGAAAAAAAGTGGCATTGGGAGACCTAACAGCAGATCCTTCCTGCATTGCTTGAAGCCAGAGGAGAATAAGCTATTCCAACAAGTTTGTGCTTTATTGCTGTCTGGCCTGTGCAAATAATGCAGTCCAAATTTTCATACAGAGCCCTCCAAAATTACATTTCTCTCCTTTCCTTCCTCCTTTCCATTTCTTGTCGTCAGCTGTAGCTTCTCCCCAGCCTAAGACAGCTGAAATGCCGCTTCAGTCTGCAGCTATATCAGTCTCGTTCCTAAGATAATTTACAGGAGACGTTAATGCACAGGGCAGACGATTCCCTCCCACCAGCAGCATCACCACAGCTGAGGGAAGTCATGTCTATAGCTCAGATCAGGTGGCAGGAGGCTAGAGGAACACAAGTCCTTTCTTGAACTCGTGACCCTCAGGCCTTGCCCTGCAATGTGCTAAATGCTGCTGAAAAGTCACCTCAGAGGAATCTGAACAGGGCTTTATTTGAATAAAGAAATATGGCACAGAGCACACAATGGTTGCTAATAAATCACAGGTTGGTTTTATTTCGCTGGTGCAACTCTGCCTTATTTTTTTCCGTATTGGACTTTTCTCCAAATTACATTTTCCCAGTTGTGCACTTTTGTTCTTTTTACTATGTGACAAATGGAGGTGCTGTTTATTATTTATTCTTTGGCTTTAATGTTGTGCAAGCTAGATCAATTCAGTTTTTGATAAATAAGTCTGCTTTTTGCAGAAATTACCTAGTTGGATCAGTACTCTTTTGTTCTTTCTCTGCAAAGGCTGACCTCTAACCCTGTCTACTCTACAGTGAAAGTCCATTTATCCAGACCACTTTTAAACTCTGTCCTGGTCAAATCTAGACCATGTCCTCTACTCTGACCCCTGTATCAAATACCAGCCTAGTACCCTTTTATGGAAATAATTCCTAATGTTCCCCATGCCCGTAGTGAAACAGAGTGAGCTGATTCTTTGGACTGACAGGGAACAACTTGGTGTAAAACTCGGTTTTATTCTGAGTAAAAGTAACTTACAGAATGTTGCCAAAAATACATGCAGGGAGAGCAGGACAGAAGGTTTGGGCTGCATGAGGTACACCTGGGCCATGGTGTGAGGGGCTGGAAATGAAGAGAGACCTTAGAAGAAGGTAAGGATGCTTTCAGCTTCTTAACTCTTCCGTGTGCCAAGGTCTGTCTTCAGTTTGACATTTTCTCACGTCTGAACACAACTGTGTTTGCTGTGTTTTTTGACAGAACATTGGACGTGGATTTTGGGTCAGTCAGAAAGCAAAAGGCATTTTGGCAGTTTACCTGTTGTCTGTATTTGAATTACTGTTCTTATAGTACTGCTGAGTCCAACCAGTATAAAATCAGACATCCAGTTGCTCCCTGGGTCACGAGATAAAAAATCTTGGTGAGGAGGACAGCGTCTCAATTTTTTGGAACATTCAGGTTTACAAAATCGTGAATCTCTATGAGAGAGACAAGAAGACACAAAAAGTGTATCTGGAAAAGAGACCAAGGTGACATTCTTGTATACACAAATCTTGGAACACAGGCTTTATAGAGTATTAGGTATCACAAGGTCCTTGGTAAAATGATGATACCTTGCAACACAGGGGTTAAAATTGATCCCGATTTGCTCTTGCGTGCACCTAAAGCCAAGATTTGTTCAGTTGTAGTGATTTTTTTGGTGGTGATCATGCTTAAACACAGTTACGTGCTGTAGTAAGACTCATTCTATGGACTTTTTTCTTCTGTATTTTCCATCCGTGTACCTGTATCCTATCTGGAAGAGGTACAGGCTGTAATGAAACAAGCACTGGCCTCACCAGCTCTCTGTAAAATGAAGGCCTTGGCTGTGGCCTGACAGGGATGAGTATATGGGGAAGGAAGAGCTTTTGGAGTTCTGACTGCAGATTGTGCCTCTCCACTTAGCTCGAGGGATTCTCTCCCCACCCACCTCTTTCCTTAAACAGCAAGAGGCTGTGTTCCTTGCTGGCAGGAGCAGTCTAGAGCCTGTTCCCTGGAGGCAGAAGTGGCAGAAGAAGCAGGATGGGGAGCGTGGGTGAGGATGATACCCAGCCCTGGTGAGACTTTTGTTGGAGAACTCAGCCACAGTACTAGAAACCCTGTGAGAGAAGGGGTGATAAGGTCCTAGGAGGCTCGTGGCAGTCCCTGGGGGAGGACAGGAGGGAGGGGACAAATAGTCTGATCCTTCTCTACCTAGGACTGCAGTGATTTTACGGGAAAACCCTGGAACTGTGCTGCTCTTGGTCACGAAGGTTGGCAGGGAGAACAGGTGCTGGAGCAAAAGCAGTTTTAAAATTAAATGGAGATGGAATGTTTCTGTAAGGGAAGCACCCTGGGTCACATCTGTGTGAAGCCAGGGAAACCCAAGGGCCTGCAAACCAGAGGGTGACAGAAGTTTCTTGCAACCCTGTATCTCCAAAAGCTGCCCCTGCTCTGGGTCAAGATGGGCAATGGCAGCATCAGAGGGTGTTGCCCTACAGTCGGAGGCAGGATCAGTCTGCAGGGAAGGACTGATCTCTTTCCTGACAGCCCGAGACATTTCACTTGCCTGTGTGCAGTAGGTGCAAATGTTTTGATGCCCAGGGGCTGAAAGAGTGCAGGCACCATGTTATAAAGGCAAAGGGATACAGGGATCATGCATCAGGAGATGGCTGTTCTGGATTCCTGTTCCAGTGGCTGGAGGTTAGGGATGAGAGGCAAGGGGAAGCTAGACATGTTTAATTGCCTGTAACTAATCAGGCATGTACACTCATCCTTCCCCTCCTTGTTCCTCTGAAAAAGTGCCCCCCTCAGACTCTCTCCTGATTCTTGTGGAGCCAGGGATGAGGCAGCTTATACAGACATGGACACTGAAGTGCAGAGCACCCCTGGCCTCGTGCTCAGTCCCTGCACTCAGGCTGGATCATTAGGACTGGCACCATCAGGATGGTCATCCTTTCTGTGCCCTCTCAGCAAAGTGAATCGCAGCTTTGACAAACCCCAGGAATCATTAGGAGAAGGACCCAGGTCTATTTATCATAAAATCATGTAGTACTGCTGTGGCATAGTGCTTTACTGAGACCCTGAGGTAGGAAAAGGATGTAGGATGAAGGGATGTTTCTTCATAGCAGGAGCTTAAAATGATGTGCAGTGAGTTCTTTCATACATAATATTGGTTTTGAGCATCTTGGCACCTGGATTTTCAGTGGAAATAATTAACTTTGACAAACTAGAAATTTTAAATCAAGTTGGACAGAGGTAATTTTGGATAAAATGGGAGCTGTTCTTCACAGGGAAAATGTTGGTGGCCCAATTCCCAGTCCTTGTAGTGACAGTGAGCAAAAGGCAATTAAGAAGAGTTCTGGGGGAAAGCTCATGGCACCCATTCACTTATTTAGCTGCTCCTCTTGAAAAAAAGCAATGTTTTTTAGTAGAAGGGGTGCCTCCTCAGCATGCACACCTTCCTCAGGAGCCTGCCACCACTGCTGCTGCCCGGCAGCTCCTAGCAGGAGAGGGAGACTGCTTGGAATGAAGCAGTGGCCAAATCCCTGTGCATCCTCTCCAGCTTTGAGCTGGCTGCTCTTCTGAGTCACTGTGCTGGGGAGGCTGAACCCCTGGGCTTAGAGCAGCAATCACGATCCCCGATTTAGGGTGAGACTCTGGCTTAGAGAGAGACACGAAAAGCAAACACACAGCGCTGCCCTAGGGAGGCCGGTTGGTTGGCAGCATTAGCAGTGAGGTGGCTATATTAGCATTTTAATCAAATAACTAGATATCCTAGAATTATATGTTTGAATCTCTGTAGGCTAAACATAGCTTCAGAGGCAAATAATTTCCATGTAATTTTAGGGTGGAGAATGTCCTTTGGGTAACAGCTGCCTGCTCTGCATGGGCATTAAAAATCCTGTGGCACTTTATTGAAAGCAGAGGTTTGTCTCAGAGGCCTTGCTTCAAACATCCCTCAGCGTGCTGGCTGTCTGCCCGGCTGCAGTCCTGACACCCAGGAGGGCGTGCAGCTCAGGGGGAGATACTGCAGCTCCTGTTCCCCGCGCTGTTTGTAGGGTGCCATGGGAGCCTCGATACAAACACGGAGCAGCTTGCCCAGGTCACAGCAGGAATGACCTTACTGGCACCGGTCTGAGCGTATTTGCTTATGTGGTACAGTGGGTGCCCAAGCCCTGGCAAGAGTGAGATCTTTGAGGACAGGAAAACAGATTGCCCAGTCACAGGCTGGCCCAAATCCTGCCCCATCAGCAATATCCAGTGGCTGGTTCTATCGACCTGGGGCAGTCCACTGGTCCCTGCAGTGGACACGCATCCACAGCCCCAGGTTCAGTGTAAAAGATTTTTAGGAAAGCTTCCAGGCTGTGCTAGAACTGACCACACAGATTTCTGTTTTTTTTTCCCTGTTTTTTCACAACGTCAGAGATTAAAAAAAAAGGTCTAATGATAAACCATCTGGAATAGGTTTCTTTTCAAAAGAAAAGAATGAAATAGATGTGAGTTGGCAGGAGCTTTCAGAGAGATTTCCCCCACCCCCCTCTGTTTATATATTATGCAGAGAACTCTACAGGAAAATGGGATAGATGAAGTTGAGCATTTCATGACAAGTTGTCACATTCTGTGCATAAATTTCTCTAAAGTGTTAGGCACCAGTGGTGGGAGGAGATATTAGGTCACTCAGTGCTAATCCTGGAAAGTTTAGGGGACTTTGCATGTCCTTTGAGAGTGTCCCTTTTATGGAACAAACATCACCTGTCCAGAATTATTCCTTCATGATGCATATAATCCATCCATTTATTTGATAGAAGTACCCATAGAAACCCAGAAATGACCCAATAACAATCCCAATACTAATAATCAGTCCTATCCTGCTGTTCATTTTTTATAACTTCTTGCTTTCTACTGCATAAAGTAATGAAGAACTGAAAGTAATCTTCAGTCTGTTTTCTTCTGAAAAGCACATTACAAATACCAACCTTAATTCCTCTTCTGCCTGTGTTCAGAAGGTTAAACATAATTTTTTTTTTGGAGGATTTAAGTACCCCCGGTGCATTTGAGGGGTTTTGAGTGGCAGATGTTAAGAACCTCTGGACATCTGAGTCCTATTAACTACTCCCCAGGTTCATGTGAGGGACATATCAGAACCAGCATCAGAATTCGTATTGTCCCAGCTCCAAACTCTGGCCTAATCACCCCTCTTTTTTTCAGATGCTGTTCATAGATGATGGCGGAAGGGCATCGCATTTCTGATGACTCAGCATCTGCAGGGGAGGCTTGCTTTAGGTCACAGCTCTTCTGCAGTTATAAGCTCCTGTATTACTGCAGCATTACTCCTGCATGGCATCATCATCTGTGATCCCTGGGAGGAGGGTAATACTGGATCAAGTACTCCTATAGGGGGTTAGTGGGAAAAAAATTGATTTTTTTCCTCTTAGCAGTGTTAGGACACAATTTCAGCCTCTAATTTCTCATACCCCCTTCCCTCACCCCTCTATTTCATGAAAACCTTTCATGAAACCAATAGTCTTTCTGAAGGTGTGTTTGGAGTGTTATTGCTTAAGCCCGCAGGGAGAGCACATCCCTCACATAAATTGTGCTTGATGGTGAATCTGGACAGTGTTTATACTGTAGCACAGGCACTGTCTAGGTGCAGGTGTGAATTGCTGAGGTCTCCAAACCTGCACTTTGCCCAGACATTTTTCGTGGTACCCTCAGAAAACAGTAAGTACGGATAAAACTTGGAGCACTACTCTGTAGAGCTCGGGACGCATCTCCCTCCGACTCTGTAAAACCCCGTCAGGTAGAACTGCCCTGATTAAACCTCACCGTTGTCAGTGTCCCCTCCACCGCCTGCCCAGCTGTGCAAAAGTCCCTGGAGTAGGGGACTGCCAGGAGCATGTACAACATGGTGCACTCAGCCTTTCCTCGGTGAGAACAAGTGCTCCAATCACCCCACAATCGAAGCCAAATCTCCTTGGTCAACTGGTTGGGTCCCATTCCAGCCTCCATCATAGTATTAAACCTATGCCCCCATTCCCTGCCGTATTTTCTAGGTGAGGCGGAAAGGAGAAACTTTGTTTTCATTCCCTGGAGAGTAATTAGAGCTTGGTGTGGGGGGAAGGGCTCATCCAGACAGTAACAGGGGTTATTGTGTTTCATAACCGCATCTGACCAAGGACGTGTTGTGCAGAATCCAGAGTCAACAAGAGTCTCTGGTATCAGGGTCAAGTCAGTACATCCTCTGTAACCAAAGTAATGCACCTCAGAACGATACCTGTGTGGGAGAGAGGGCTGTGTGGCCCCTCAGATTTCACCTCTGAGGAGCCTGGTAAGGTATTGCTCACCAGCATGCACAGCAGTCCTTTCCGAATTTGAACTCTTGGTGCTGCATTTTCTCTTTGCACATGTCTTATCAAGAATGCAAGTGGTTAAGATTTCCTCCTCCTTTTTAAAGATCACGTTTAATTTTTCTTTTTTGCTCTAATGATTTAGATGAAATATTTAAGCTCGCTGCTGCAAATCCCCCTGGGGCACCTGCCAGAAGGTTGTGAAATCTGGGTGAAGGATGGTGGAGGGGTGTATGCTGTTAATTACTGGAGGTTGGCAACCCCCTAACACTTCAGCTCACGCTCTTGTCGATGGCTCTGAGGTCTGGCTTTTCAGGAGCCGATTCATGCAGGCATTTGGAAATAACCGGACTCTGGCAGCAGCTCCCACTCTGACAGAAGAGACCATGACAGCCAGCAACCAGTTTAATAGGTTGCTGCAGCCAGCGAAGTCCTCCGGTGAGGAGCAGTGAAGTGAAGAAAAACAAAGCTCATTCCAACCGCTGCCACAGCAGACAATTGAGAGCAAAGAATCATTTTATTGNAGGGTTTAATGGTTTCTTTCCTTTTCCCCTTCCTATTAAATGGGATGAAAGTATGCAGAAAGAGAATTCCACAGATTTTTATTCTTCTTGTAAGAAAAGATGGTGCAGCCGAAGCTTCTTCCTCACATTAAGTTTTCAGAAGGGAAGTCGGTTCCCCTTTCTCTGGCTCCTCATAGCAGCATTTCTCTGGCTCCAGCAACCTAATAGGTTGATTGCTGAGCCTCTTCTGTTTCAATTACTTTTGATTGATTCTCAGGTCTGTGTCAGCCACTCGGTGCAGCCACCATCCCAGGAACAAATCTGCAGCAGCTGAAGATGAAAATAGCTTCCATGACCACTTATAAAAGGGGAGTTCAAGCATCTTTTCTAAGCTCGAGGTTACTGTAGCCTTCCCTCAAAATCATCTCTCCGGCCATTTCTCTGCTCGTGATGAGGTTCCTGTTCCTGATGGCTCGCTGAGCTGTGCTTAGCCTTAGCTAGGAAGGAGGGTGAAAGGAGCTTTAATATCATTAGGCTGCTTAACTTGCAGTTGCTGGAGGGCACTGATGTTACCCCCCAGGAGAGGGACTCTGGCAGAAGTCCCTCTAGGTTTCGGGAGTGGAGGGGACAGGGAGATGCGGGATACAGAGCCTGTAAGATGCGTCCTGGGGGCTTGTTTTCATGTTTGGGTATTTACTGTAGGAGCAATGAGAGAGGGAAAGGAGAGAAAGAGACTTGGGAAAAGGAGTGGAGGTGATGGTGACCGGTTCCCCACAGACACAGCCAGCCTTTGCACTTGCTTTGTACACATCTGACTCTTTCCTCAGTAGTAGCAGCCCCAACCCTTCAGACTGGCAAAAGAGTATTCAGGACAGATTGGAGCTAGTCTGGATTCCTGAGTAAGTCAGAACAGACAGAGGATGAAAGCAGTCTGGAGGACTGGGGTTATTCGTGTCAACAGTAGGATTATATTTCTGTATTTTAAATTTCCTACTGTTGCTATCCAGTTCCACTCAGCATGGGAACACAGCAAAATTCAGGCTGGGCAGGACCCTGAGAGCAGGGTTACCCCCAGACCAGCCCAGGCTGCTCAGGGCTGTGTCTGACTGGGACTTGAAACCTCCCAGGATGGAGCCTGCACAGCCTCCTGGGCTGCCTGCTCCACTCCTAGACTGTGCTCACGGCAATTTTTTTTCTCTTGCATCTAATCTGATCTCTCTAGTTTCAGTTTATGCCTGGTGTCTCTAGTTTTCCTGCCACACAGACCAGTGAAGTTCCCAGCTCCCTTTTCTTCATGACTTTCTGTAGGTATGGGGGTCTCATGTTTGCCTTTAGTTGTCAGGGAAATCCCTGTATCTCCACAGTCTTTGGAAAATGTTAGAGAGTGATGGTGCAAGGACTTGGGCCAACTCTTACGGCACTCTTGGATGCAACTGTTGTCTTGTGGACTTGAAGAGACCAAGATGTCTCAGGCAATCCCTGAGTCAACAACACTCTTCTTGCTGGTAGTTTTCCTCTGTGCCCAGAGCCCTGAAAGACCTTGTTGATGGAGAAAGAGATAGAGAAGGCATTGAGTACCTCAGCTTTCTCTGTGCCCCTGCCATTAAATCACTTTCCCTGTTCAGCAATGGGCCTACATTTCTCTGTTTAGCCTTTATTGCTACTGTAGTGGCAGAAGCTCTTCTTGTCATCCTTGATGTTCCCTCCAAGTGACAACTCTAGATGAGCTTTGGATCACAGGTAGCTGTGGGGAGCCCTCATCAAATTCCAAGGGCTGGGCTTCTAGTCCAGCCTGAGGTGGGCAGATGCAGTAGAGCGCTGCTTCAAGTGAGCCCTGGGCAGAACTTTACCATTGTCTAAAGCAGCAGGTGTGCAGCTGTGAAAGCTTTCCTGCAGGAAAACCTGGGGCACCCAAATCTTGGAGCACCTCCGCCGGGGACCTGCCTGTCTCCTGCTTGTGGGTTGTCCACAGAAGCCAGGCAGGAGGAGAGGCATGTTCCTGTGCCTCCTGTTCTGTCTGGGAGGTATGGGTTCTCTTAATGTGTTTTCTAGAAATACCCCCTGGTCTCTGCTGGGAGGATCTGGTGCAAGGCAGCAGAGGGGCATTTGGAGTGTGGGCTGACAGACCTCCCCCGGGCCTCTTTGCTGCCACCCTGACAAAAGGCAGCTGTGGTGCCATGAGGTGACCCAGCCCCACACTCCTGCCCGTGCCCCACGAGCACTGTGGTGCCAGGGACCCTGGTGTCCCACCACAGGTGAACAGAGACAGGGCACCCCCTCCCCTCCTGTCCCTCTGCTGCCCAGGGGTGGCAGGGAGGGGAACAGACTGCAAGGGCAGCTTAATCTGAATGGACATGCTGTGAAAAATGGATACTAAATTATCCCCCCATCCAATAAAACTCTCAACCCACGTTCTCAGAAAAGCCTCGGTGAGTAGACAGGCCTCAGGAGTTGCTCAGCAGCTCAATAAAATCTGTCTCTGCCCTGTCAGATTGAAAAGGGAAACAAATGGCACAATTTGGGGCCCTCCCCCGAGGAGGCCTCGCTCCTGCATGAGCGGCTCTGCCTTTGGCACCAGCTCCCTGTGGCACCAGCTCCCTGTGGCACCTGCTCCCTGTGACACCAGGTCCCTGTGGCACCAGCTCCCTGTGGCACCAGGTCCCTGTGACACCAGCTCCCTGTGACACCTGGTCTGTGCCTGCAGCGGCCACATTGCAGGCAGGTGCCTGCAGCAGGACCATGAGCTTGGGAGAGTTCCCCTCCTTCCTCCTGGGCTTCCAGGTGCTGTCACGCAGAGATTTCATCCTCACCGTGGGATTGCTTTGAGGCGCAGGAGCCCCCAGCGCCTCTGCAGCCAGCCCCAGCCAAGCAGCTGCAGCAGGGGGAGCGGATGGAGGGTCAGCCCCCCGCCCCACACCAGCCCTGCCACACACCCCAGCCTGCTCAGTTGTCTGGAAGCGGCTGCCTGGCGTGGGAGCAGCCTTCTGGGGCTGTTTGCCCTCGCAGGGGGCTGCAGACGATGCCCTGCCTGGAGAAAGGGCCTGATCCTTCTCTGCCAACACCAGTTTGTTCTGCTGTCTCTGGTGGGGGCCGCTGCACCTCGACACATGGGTGTAGGATGATTCATGAGCGTGCAGGTGTGTTGTATCTGCACTCAGGCCGTGCTAATCCTGTTTAGTCATTTTTCAGAGGATTTCATTTAGATACTGGGCTGGGGCTCTGCATGCCCTTGACAATACTGAGCAACACCATTGCTCATATTTAAACTCTCTGACATAGCTTGTGATGGTGAAATTAAAAGAGACAATGACATAAAGCTCTCACCCAGCAGCGGTTTTCCTCCTGCCAATCACTACTCGTGCATTTTCCCTCCCTTGCTGAAAGCCAAGGATAAGGGGCAGATTTTGCAGCTTCCCTGGAAGACCAGCAGGTCTGAGCTCTTCTGGACTGATCTGCATGCCCAGCCTGTTCAGGCTAAACCTGCAGAGCACAGGGGAGGACCAGGCACCACCTGCAGTGAAAACCCACAGCAAACCCCTCGCAGAATGGAATGCAGGTGATTTGTGCCAGCAAAGACTTTGGGCCCTGCTGCTGCTGTGAGCAGCTCACTCATGCTCACTCATGTAGCAGAGCCAGAAATAGCCTGGGCTGCTGGGGCACAGCACCCTGCTCTCACCTACAGTTCAGCTCTGACTGTGCACACCAGTTTGCTGTTGTGGCTCCTCTTGCTGGCTGGCAGAAGGAGGGGATTGCTCCCTGAAATGACAGCTGAAGATACAGATGTTCCATGGTTTATTCCATGGCTTTTGATACCAAGCAAGTAAGTCACAGCTGGTTTGCCACACTTCTGTTTTTTTCTTTTTTTCCTCCTACTGTTACCAGAGCTGAAAATATGGCTTCGATTAACACTGCAACAATGGGAAGAGAAGGCTTGTCCTGCAATTCTGGTTTAAAAATAAAAACTACTAGAGGGAAATATTTTATGCCCCTTGTGAGTAGAGGGAGGCTTTAATTTCATCTAAGGTTTCTACCATCATACCACTCAACAGCAAGTGGTGTAGTCATGAGGATCTAGATTAGGAAGGGCATGAATAGTGTCTACTTTTCACTGGTTTTAGTGAGCAGCAGGTACCTAAAAACCTTTACTGTCTGGTCTAGGATTTCTGTGACTTTACCCCCAGAAACTACTTCTTTCTATTAGATACGTCATTTCCTTTACTGTTTTTAAAGACTATAGAAAGAGGGCTTTGTGAAACTTAGCAAGTAATAGTAACTGGCCATAATGTCTGAGTAATTATTAGCTACGCAGAGAATAAATGAAAGATTAAAAGGTAGTAATCTTCTTTGCTCTTTGTTGCTAGCTATTAATGGCTTCCTAGTCTACATACTAAATGATTATCAAGGCAGTACTCCATTGCTGAAAATCTGTGCCATTAAAACTTGAATTTATTGAGAGCAGGGAAAGGTCCACTTGAAAAGAGAAGAAAAAATGATAAGGAGTTTTGGTTTACAGGGACTTCGTCCCAGTCTAAATCCAAACAATGTTTTCCACATACTGGTGGTCATTAGTGTCACTTGAAACTGGGAGCAGACAAAGCCTTTGCAGGAGCCAGGGCAGTGCTTGGCAGTCCGTGGACCTGTAAGGTAGCCCCATGGCTACTGAATTTCCAGAGGGGCTACTTCTACTTTAGAAGATATACAGGGTCAACAAATTAAAGAAGTTAAAAACCAGGACACTAGGAACAAAAGAAAGTACTTGGCATCTATTAGACATGGGAAATATTGAATGCAAGATGAGGAGCCATGGCTAGGCTAGTCATTGCCATGTAATGAGGAGGGAGAAAAAAACCAAGTCTTTCCAGCTCCACGCCTCATAAAATCCAACTGAAATCAATCCACAGTTTTGCCAGCCATGAGTTATTCAGCAAACCCAAGGTCAGACCAGTGGAGTCTCCATCACACATCATTGGCTCTTCTCTTTATCCCTGTACTGCAGACAGGAAATCAAGAGACAGAGCCTGATCACTGCAATATAAGCAAACATTTGGGGCCAGACTGCAAGGTGATTAAGTGTGCATTAAGGCCCACTCCCATTTAGCAAAGCCCTTATGTACATGCTTTGAGAGCCACTGCAGCTAGAGACACACAAAGAGACACTTAAAATCTTTCCTGGATCACTGCTAACTACAGTATAAACATTTAAGAATAAATTTAAAGACTTTCTGGGTTGAACACAGCTCTTACTACATAGATGGGGCTGGAAGAATTGGGAGTTGCAAGTTGCCATTGCAAGTTGAAGTGCTGGAGGCGAGCAGTCATCATGGAAATGGGGCTTTCTGGGGCAGCAGGAGAGCAAACATGAGCCAAGAGAGGTAGCCAGGGTCTGCAGAATTACAAGTGCATTTTATGTGTGTTTAAGGTTGAATGTTTATGTCGGGGTGATCCTGGGAAATGAAAAAATGGAAGCCAAAACAATGGCCTATTTTCTCCCATGATGTATTCTTTTTTTCTCTTCTCTGATACAGCCTCCTAATTTCAGTAAAGGTGAAGGAGGACAGGGATCCGATGCAGGGATTTGAGCTTGTGAGGTGGCAGTACAGTGAGTAAATCAACAGCAGGGATATCAGGCATATATCACCTCTTGCATGTTAAAGCACACATGCACATTCGTCCAGTTAATATTCTTGGTACAAATGGAGGTGATTTCTTGAACTGCTAGATGGGGAGGAGGACCCGGTCCCTGCCCTGAAGAGTTTGCAGATGAAATGTGGAGAGTACGGTGCTGCAGGCGAAGGGGGAACACAACATGAGCTGAGGCACAGTTGTTATTCCTGGCACACTCCGAAGCCTCCTTCCCAGTCTGTTGCCTGCCTTTGATGTGAATCATTCCTCCTTTATTGAAAAGCTCCCTTCCTGAGGTGCTCCAGAGCCTTTCGTGCTCCTGGTTTTCATCCTACCTCTCTAGGTGTCCTTGCATTGTCTTCTTTCCACGCTTTTCTCCTCCCTACCATCAGACTTCCTGAGGACATTGCTTTAGTCCCTCTCCTCACTCCTCGCTTTGTCCCCAGGACAGCTCTGTCCTGCCGCCCACTTCAGTGATTGTTTTTGTGCTGACAACTTACAGATCTATTTCCTCAGCGTTACTCAGTCCATTTTACAACAGCTCCTGCAGCACCTTCTCTTTTATATCTCTTTTCCCCCTTCCCCCAGGAATTGTCTCTTTCCAGGCTGGCCCTCAGTCCTCTCCTTTCTTGCATGTCACCATGGGAGTGATAACGACCCTCCTACATGTCCCAGAGGGTGACTGGCTCACAGGAACGTGTCTTCTCTCTCCCCTTCATCCCACACGGGGACATGGGCAGCATTAGGAGCAGCCACCATGCTCAAGGTCACTGGGCTTTGTGGTCCTACATGCCCTGGGGAGATCCACCCCCTTGGAGAGCCTGCATTTGTTCCTGCTAGTTTGTCCTGGCTGCTTTGTCTGCCCAGCAGAACACTCACAAACCCTGCTTTTCAGCTAAATTTCATGCCCTTCTGAAAGAAAGGCCTCTATTTAATCATAGCAGCAGTGTCTAAAACCCCTAATTCCTTCAACATAGCGACAAACAGTTCTGATTATTTGTAGAAAAGCTTGGAAAGCGTTGAGCGTATTTTATTACCCACAAAAGGTGCCAGACTGGCAGCCATGGAGACTTGTCCTCTATTTATCTCTAGAGCTGGACGGCACAAGCAGTGCACATTCCTCCAGAGCGTCTCTCTGCTCACATTTTGAAAGGAACGTGGTGGCCCATCACCATGAGAGGATGGTACTTCCTGTTCAACCCAGCGAGTGCTTGTTCAGTGCCTGGGACAGCAGCACTCAGGTTGCTCATGGGAGCAGCTGGGGAAGCCCCAGAGGAACTCCCCGGAAAAACAACTGCCCTCCCAGAGGCTGTGGGTGATTTAGTGGGAGTGAAGCTGCGTCTGCTCCTGTCTTATCAGGCAAGCCAGATCTCATCCAAAGTCAATTATGATCTTTGGAAGTGCTGCTTGAGGGGCTGTGAATTGTCATCTGGGGATGTATGGAGGGAGCAGACCCCATGTTTCCTCATTAAAGCAATAAATGCAGTAGATTTGCTGGAAAAAAACCCTGGAGCTTCTCTTTTGCCACCAAAAGAAGGATTAGAAGATTAATTCTGAGAACACTTCACTGCAAAGCTTAGCTGTTAGTGTTGTAAACCCGCAGAAAGGCAAGATCCCACAGATTTTATCTGCAGGAGAAGCAGCAGAGGTTATGGGCAGCCTCACCAGCTCCTGGAGGCAGTGTTTTCTCAGAGGCCAAGTGCTGCAGCAGGGCCTGGAGCCTTCCTGCAGTGGCACTGTCCTGCCCGTGCAGGAGCTCAGTGTTCATCCCTGCTTTGCAGCAGGTGCCAGGGAAATTATTCAGCAGAGAGGTAAATAGCCTACAGGATCTCTACTCCTCATGTTCCCCCTTCTCCTGCCCCACTTTGCAGCACCACACACCAAACACAGATGTGCAGTGACATTTTTAAATTATGCACTGATTTGTTAGGGTTATGCAAAAAGAATATTAAGCACTCATTGCTACCATTCAGGCTGGCCCTTATATTTTCTTTATGTGCACTGATGTTAAAAATAAAAAGAAGCAAAACTTTTGAGCACAGCCAGTCTGGATAGGTTGTTTTTTCTTCCTAAAATGAAGCGTAGCTCGGTTAGAGGTCTTTTTTCTTTGTTGATAATTAAACAGCTCTGCACTTATTGAGGCAGCCCTGAACATAGGTACCAGGATCAGCCAGCCTTGACTACAAGAGGCTAAAACTTTCTGCCCCATCGACAGTATGGATTTTTTTCAAAAAAAAAGTCCTTTCAGTATTAACCCTGACAATTTCACTGGCATCAGCACACCTTCCCAGCAGATGGGGTACCATGGAGACACGTGCATTGAAAGAGATGTCTGGGTTGTGCCTGCTCTGAGCTGAGTTTCATCTGGAGGCTCTTCCTAGAAACAAACCAGGCACAGCTGGTTTCTGCTCAGCCTTTGGGTGTTGAGGTAGAATTCAGCTGCTGCTGGTGCTGCTGGAGCTGCACTGCAAAACACCTTCAGTGCAAACAAAGGGGAGGGATTTCTGTCAGCGAGTCAGATTTATATTTCCCTCAGAGTGCATTTTTTAAGCACAGTAATGAAAGATCAAACAGTATCGCACTTTTTGCAAGTTCATCATATCCTTGAGGATGTCACTGTGAACTCAGCTGAAGATGGGCACGTGGGAGTGTTGGTACAGAAATAGGAGAATATTTGATCTCTGGTTAAGGAAGGCCCTTGCTTTAAGGAAAGTTAATAAAAAAAGGGAGGTCTTTATTTTTGGTCCAGAGCAGTCCGGACAGAGTTTCATCAGGAGGAACCCAGTGCTGTCCTCTGCAAAGGACATGATTTATTTATTTCAGAAAGCTGGTGGGCTACAGGCCATCAGCACATACACAGCAGGGGAGCAGGATGTTCCTGCCCATGTGAAGGGTCAGCCCTGCAGGGCTGAGGGGCAGAGGAAGGGGGAGCTTTCTGTTTGCCTTCAGGCAAAGCTTTCCTTCTCCTGCATCACCATTCTCGTTCATCTCTTCTTTTGCCCATCATCATTTGGCAACATTTGAAGTGCTCGTGTTGTGGGAAGGACTCTCGTTGTGTGTCCCAGTCAGGGGGAAGGAGGAATGGGTGAAGGAGAGCTGCGACAGAGATCTGTGCTGTCTCCCTTGCCCACGGATAGCAAAAAAGGTTGAGGGTTAATATACCAGAGGGAAGCTACTGTGTAAGGGCAGGTCCCTGAAAGGCAGCAGGTGCAGGAAGGTGTTGAGTTGGGGCTGCACTGGTGTCAGTGTTGGAGGGCTGGGATTAGGGAGAGAGCCCTGCTTACCCCTCAGACACTGAGCTTGTGGCAAATACTTACAGTCAGAAGAAAGCTCTGATGGCCTGAAGGCTGCTTCCCCCAAGGTAAATGCTCTGGAAAATGTGGGGACAGAGGGTTTCCTGTGGCTCACTTTTCTCCTTCTCAAGGCCCGTGGTTCTGCAGATGGCTTCATAAAATCCTCCAACAACCAGTCTCGTCTTCTGCTGCTCTTCAACATATTATGTCTCTTTGTCATACTGGTTTGTGGTTATCTGACCATGGTTCCATGTCTAATAATCCCTAAGCAAGACCCACGGGGCTGAGGAGGCTGATCCTACCTGCTGGGAGCAGATGGGCAGGCTGTAATGTCCAAGCAGGGCTCCGTGTCCTCCCTAGAATGGTGAGGAGTCAGGGCTGCTACCAGCAGAGACAGGTGAAAAACAGACCTTTCCCCTCCCTCCTTTCCTGCTTTCTGTTTCTCCTCTTTATTTATGCTAATGTGTTCTGCATTGGAGTCATAATTAAATACATATTCATATAGAAATGTACAAAGCTTCTGCCTGTACTGTGAAGCTCTCTGGAGCTTAACTGCTTGAGACTTGTCACAGGAAAATATTTCTCCCCATGAAAACAGGCTTCCTACAGCTGGGCTATATTATTGCCTTTTAATATTGCTGGCTCTGCCTACCCTGGGAAGGATTTTCTGACAAACTCCTACTGGAGATACAGCCTTTGCCGGTATAACTTATACCAGTTTCCTAAAGAAACTGGGGCTTTCATTGCCAGAGGTATCTCACTGATGTTGTAATTTGTTCCCACACTCTTTGCTATGCTGGCAAAACTTGAAAGTGCGGTTCACTGTTTTTCTTTCTCGGTGCCTTTTCTCTTAAGTTAGCTTTTCTATCCCTGTGCTTACCCCAGCTGTTTCCCTGGGCACATCTGATCATCTATTGTCTTCGGAATAGCTCCAAGTAATGAGAGGGGTGGGAAGATAATGCTATTTGGAGGGTCTAATCAGATGCTGGTTCCTCGTAACAGAGCTGTATCAGAATCTGGAGCCTGGTCTCACTTCAGAAGGGAATGCAGTGATGGAGGGGACCAGGACAGCAGAAACGGGGTCTGGCAGCTGGGTTTAAGTAGGAAGTTGGGTCAGAATGGCACAGGGGAGCCAGGGACAGCCTGAGTGGAGGAAACTTCCAGCAGAAGGCAAAGGCTGTGGACAGTGAAGGCAGCCAGCAGAGACAGAAGCATTATCAAGACAAGGCAGACCATGCTCACCATCATGTGTCAAGGCCATTTCTGTTTTCAGTATCTCAGCCTGATGTTGCTATCAGTTTTGTTGGGATCTGGCAAGATGACTGGCATCATACATAGGTAGGGTCTGTCTCAGGCATTTCACATCCTTAGTCAAACGCTGCACATGATGGGTTGGGAAATGGAGTCCTCAATGTGTCAGTGATATGCCAAACCCCAGCCAGCATCACTGCTACAAACCCAGGATCCCAGACCCTTAGCTTAGCTTGTGCTCTGTTAAATAAAACATTCTGCTCTTTCTCTTTGTACTGATGAGACTGAGGAGGAAGGCCTGAAAGTTTGAAGCTCCTGAAGACTCCTACAGTTGAATTATTTAAAAAAATCCTTTGTGCAGTGAATATTTTCATTGTACTGCCAGGAGATTGGAAGAGGTGCTGGGATTATGGATCAAATGTCTGCTTGGTCTAGGACTACTGGATATTACACCTGAACCCTTACTCTACAGCAACCATCCTATCTAAGAGGGTCAAACCCCTCCTCTTGCACATGCATATGCCTCTCCTCACTTCCTGTGGTCTGACTCATCCTCATAGATGCATGCAAGCCCTGGCAGACTGAAATAGTTGTGTGATGAGGCGACATACCAACCCCCCAGCCCTGTCAGAGACATGGCAAGTGGCAGTGCTGCGTGGGAGGGAAAGGAGCAGCTTCCTCCATCCTGGAGGGAGACTTCCCATGCTGTGCAGCATGACAGGTCAGAAGCAGCAGCTTCTTGCTGCGGCTCTCTGCACTTTGCATCTCTGCAAAGCCATGTACAACTCCTGGATGCTCACTCTGCTGGAATGGCCTTGCTAGTTGGCAGGTGGCTTGGCACAGTGCCGCCTCCAGGCTTCTGGCTCAGTAATGGAGGGATCAGAAGACAATGTTGAAAGAAACAGATCATTTTTGGGGCCTCATGGTCTTATTAATGAGAAGAAAGTGATGTGCTTTTGGGTAACTCCTTGGTGTGACGTGCTTATTTCAGAAACTGCACAAACACCTGTTCCCTGAGCAAGATAGTGATTGATCAAGCCTCAGCTTCACACTCATTTCAAGCAGACGTATATAGCTACTGCTACTGAAAGCAGTCGTCACACACACAAAAAACAAACCAGACTGAGTCAGAACAAAGCCAAATGTCCTACTGCTCTTTGCTTTGCCAGTCACTAGCAAAGCAGCTGCACACAAAATGCTTCAGTACCTTCAGTAGGCTGTCCTACACTACAAGTGCAAGAAGTTTAGGCTGTCTTGGACCTCAGACAATGGGAGAGATTAGCTTTGCACCTAGAAGTTTGTCAAGCCACCAGAGTCACATGAGACTATGGAGCTCATACAGTATGCTCTAAAGGCTTTATGAGGTGGTCCATAACACAGAAACATGAGTTTGGTCCATGTCTGTGACAAAGGTTCGCTTGGGTTTTTCTTACTTAAGAAGACAAGATCACTGTGTGTATGTTGGGGCCAATAAGCAGAGAGACAGAGCTTAAATATTGTGTCCTATAATTGAGAGGTCCCCTTTAAAAACCCAAACAACCCCCCAGAGTCTCAGTGGCAGTAAGCAGTGGCTGTAGGAAGCAGAAGAAAACTCTCCTGCTGGTCTTGCTTCCCAGCGCTCACTTGCTGGATGTGAAAGCATGTGAGATCACACAGTGACCTGAATGAAGGAATTAGCCTGCATTAAAATTCACCAAGAAAAAGTGTTTGTGAGGGATCAGTTCTCCTGAAGCCAAAGAGGAAGATGACCTCAGGGTGAGAACTAGTGGCAGGAGGCAGGGGAGGCCAGGACAGCTTCCTCTGGCAGGGGATGGCACAGTCTGTGATCACCAAGCCTTAGTGTCACCTGTTGTCCCCTGCCAGGGCCACATTGCAAATCTGTCCCTCCGTGGCCTCACACAAGACGACAGCCCCAAGCATCTCAGGCAGCTGAGTGAATGCAGAGAAGTGTTTCTAGATGAACCATGTGCTGCTGGTCGCTTCACGCTCAGGAGTGTGAACAACCCGCCTCTGCTTCTGCCCCGGCCGCGCGGTACCTGTGGTCTGGAAAGCGTCCATCTGGGCCGTGCCTTTCCCTCTGGGTAGCTGCTGCCAAACAGAGCCCACGTTTTCCCCGTCTGACTGGAAGAGTGGGTTGCTTTAGTCTTTTTAAGATGTCTCTAGCTGAAGTGGTTACATCAAGGGCCAAACGGCTTGCGTGGTGGGTTGACATAATTTTCCTCTGAGGTTGAGCTATTGCAAAGCACAACTCAGTTGGTTGAGAGAATCTGTCCCAAAAGCTCAATGCTGCTGCAGGGAAGTAACACAAGACAAGACAGAAGTACTGTCTCATAGTTACCATCTTTCTAGCAGTAGTTCCTTATTTATTAGGCATTTCAGACATGCAGAGGACACAAGCAAGCTAGAGTACATTGCAATGCCTGCATGGGTGTCTTGTAATCAGACTTCACCTTCCTGCTGGGGCTTCTTCTCCTAACGTGTGGACCGGGACACAATCCGTTCATGTAGTCTGAGCCTGAGGATGTGAAAGCTTTTACTGTATTTCATGTGAGATGGTTAAGGACTGGTTTCTGAGAACAAAAGCAATTGGACTTGTGTGACTCTTTTCTATCTACTGACCAGGAGAAGATAATCAATACTTCAAACTTTAAGCACACCCAGTAAGATACAGAACTTCGCTTGTTCCTCCTTGGAACTTCTTAGAGCACTCTGGTGTGAGTCTTTGTCATTTGTTTTGCTGCTCCACACTGTGCTACCTACCAGGCTTATGTCTTTACTAGGTATTGCTTCTGATGCAGTAGTGCATGAGGAATCGCATAATGATCAGGCTTAGGTGTGCTTCAAAACCAAAATTTAATGCTTGGGATTTTGCTCTGGGTTGGGGACTTCCTTTAAAGGCTCTGGAGCTACTCCTGGGAGCCTGAATTTTCCCTAGTGGTGGGTATTTCTAGGGCAAAAGCATTTGTCTAGAGACCATCTGTCTCCATGTTTGGTCCATTACCATGCTGAGCCATTGCTGGCTCGTAAATTATACTAAAAATAAGTAAGCGTTATTATTAATTCCTAGGTTCATTGCTTCCCTGAACAAGGTAGGCAACTATGGTTATTGGTGAGTCTAAAATTCTGCTCAGAGAATTCAGTATAGAATGAATTTTCTCGGCAGGAAAAGAAGGATAATCAATAATGCACATCAATGGCTGGGGACAGGAGAGTCCCAAGTAAAAAAATAATCGTGTGCCTCAAAAAGCTTCAAACATTGCTAAAATTAGAGGTGAGATGGGCTAACCCTTCCCTCTGCTCCCTTCACTTCAGAGGATATTGAGAGGAGGAATCAAACATTACAGCTCGCGGTGTCAAAATCACCCCAGGAGAAAAAAGCTCAGGATGTACAGTGGGCTTAAAGACAGCCAGACACACAAAGAGCACAGAGGTGGCAAATCTTCAGATAAATAAACAAACAAGCAAGCAGATAGCCTTGTGAGGATGTCTGCCTGAAACACGCACTAAGAGAAGTTTCCAAATCCTAGAAAGTCCACGTCTCTCCCATCTCACGTCTCTCCCTGCGCTTCATCCCCTCACAGACAGCAACAGAACCCCCCTGCCTTTGATTTACAATTAAATTAAGAATTACTTTGGTAAAAAGCGGTGCTGTTCCCCGCCTGCTTTGTTTTGTGCCTCCAGGCTGTGCAGACCCCTATTGCTTGCTGTGCAAGAGACAGCATCACACGGCGTGTGAGGAGCTGCAGGAACTGAAACTAGTTCTATGATTTATAGCACTAATAAGGCTCAACTGCCATTTCTTGTGGTTTCCTCCCAAGTTGTCTTTGATAATTTCTACTTGTACCATGTTTATTGTTGCTGGTGCTCGGGTTCAGTTGGCAGGTAACTTGCACTGTTTCTCAGGGTCTGCTCCTTTTTGGCTCTCTTTATTGTGTTATTAATAAACATTTATGTTTGGGGAGTGCCAGAAGGAGTCAGCTAGGCACTGTCTCCGTGCTTTCCCCTGTCATGCTCAGGTTTATCAGAGGGATGAAAGATGTGCCTTGCCATGAGGAGTTCACAATCACGTGGTGACAACCTCTCTTTCCAGAACACTTCCACAGCAGGAAGGCTGTGGCAGCTCCGCTGGTGGCCATCTCACAACCAGCCAGCCTGCGTAGGGCTGTTCAGGCTCACTCCAAGGGCTCTAGCTCCTAAAGCCCTGCCAGGTCACACGGGGATGACTTCTAAGAGTTCACGCCTTGATGTGCTGCTGGAGGGTATCACCTCTGCAGGTGAGCACCTGCGAGGCAGCTGCAGCTGGTTCTTTCTCTCCAGCACGGATTAGCACCTTGGCTGTGAGATGCTGCAGCAAAGACCAGGCACATCTGTCACTCTTGCCATCAGTGTGGCACAGTCAGTGACCACCAGAGGAGAGGTCCCATGGACAATCTGCTTTAATACAACCCCTCAAACTGCCCCAGCATGAACTTGCCGGGTTGGCATGTGGATGCCTCACCCTGGCTGAAGCAAGTCTCAGTGGTGGGGTTAAGTCCCAGCCTTTTGGTTCCCGGTCACAGTTGGCATCAAGAGGCTGTGACAGAGGAGAAGGAGGATCCTGCTGCTGCCAGGGGGAGAAAATGGTGTTGGGGGGATTGTAAGTGGAGAGACTTCTTGGGGAATGGCAGCCATGGAGGGGCACTGTGTTCACTACAGTCTGTTGGTTGCAGCAGAGTTGGGCAGGAGAGAATCTGCCTGTACCGTCTGATTTATGTGTTTCTCTTGTGCACACTTTTGGACTGCTTTCTGCCTGCTTTTGTTAACTTGGCTGGAGTAGAGACTGTGAAAACAATGGAACTTTATCACCCAAGGATACTGGAGAGTCTTTGCTGACACTCACGGCTCTGCTTTAATAATCTGCCTGGTGGAACACGTGTGGAGGATTACAGGCCACACCGCAGAGATGCTGATGAGGAGTGGCTGTGCCGTTCTTCCTTGCTCCTGGGCAGCAGCAGCAGTCCATGGCTGGCTGCAGCTGCACAGATGGCACAGCTGGGTCTGGGTTTCCCCGGCTCCATCCCAGGCTGCATGCAGCAGCAGAGGGCACTGGCAGAGGTGGAATGACTGCTGACCCAACAGGATCAGCTGAAAATTTCAGTGCTGCCAGAGAAATACGGCTGCCTACTCCGCTCTGCCTGGATCCACGTGCCTGTGAGAGCCAGGCAAGGCAACATGAGGGTTGAATGAGGAAGGAGGTGGTCACAGAGGTGAATTCAAAACTCCCTGCTATTCCCCACCTGCCCGGATCTTCAAAGCTAATGAGGTCACCAGATTGCCCTTGACAGTTGGCCTATTGTCTTAGCCAGGGCCAGAGATCCTTTCTTTGTCAGACTCTCCCATTTCAGTTTCCAGCTATGCAGCAAGCAGAGGTCTACTGCATGTTTGTCTGAAGGGCACAGGAGGGCCCTCAGTGTCTGGTCTATCAGAGCAATGGCGTTGCCATCAAAGTGATGCAACCCTGATGGCAGTGCACCTGAGACTTGGCAGCACCTTGTGCCCAGAAGAAGATAAAACCGCAGAGGAAAAGAGAAATTAAAGGTGTTGTAACATGAAGGCAACAACGGGAGTTTCGTAATGCAAATTTCTGTACCTGAGTGAACTGCATATATCTGCTTTCTGGAGCCTGTTATGTTTCAGGATGTGTCTGGTTTTAAAAGGCTTGTGGGAATCCAGCTTCTTTTTTTTTTTTTTTTTTATGGTCTGACTTCTCAAGGCAGTTTGGTAGCTTCTCTTTGAGCTTTGCCAGGAAGAAGCACAGAAGCTTTGGCTAGTGGAGAGCCCCAGATCCTCAGTCACTGAGCCCCACTTCTTCTGCAGAGCTGCATCCAGGGGGAGTTCTGGCTGTGGCCATAGCATCTCACTGAGTCCTGAAAGGCGACAGCTGAGTCAAATCGACAGCTCTAGGACCAAACGCTTCCAATATCAAGGGAGTTAGATCCATCTGCTGCTTTTTGGAAAGCAGTAAATTACTGCTTCTTCCCCTGCTGCACACATACACACACAAACACCCACAGACTTCACAGTCTGAAGATCTGCTGTCTTTCCTGCTAGAAGGGCAATTTCTACACTCATTTTCTATGCTCATTTGCCAGTAAAACCAGCTCTTCTCTCAGATAAAGTTTTGAAATAATTCTTGCAGGCAGCTAAGAGGACTTGCAGTTATAATACTTGACATGAATCTTCATGACACTGCACTGGGGTTCATTTCTCTTTCCTTCTATCCCAGTGAAGATGCAGTGGGACAACTGAGGCCATTCTGAAGGTCAGCAACAGCATCACCATTCATGGCTTTCTGATTTGCCTTCCAGACCATGTAGGAGGCTCTAACCTGGGTTGACGTTGTGAGAAGCTTCACTGAACTGTTTCCATCATCTGATCGCTTGTGGCACAGCAAAGCTTTTGAATCAATCTGCCAGTTGCTTATACTTGGGGAAAGAGCATTCATAGATGAGCTGGGGAGTTTTCCAGGCATTAGCAGGTAGAATGGATCAGACAAAACTGCAAGTCACTTTAAACCAAGGGAAATGTTTTATTGGAAATATTTCTATAGTTCTGATTCTTTTTGTTTGGGCCTTTTAAAATTAAAAAATGTTCCAACTGTTTATTTTTCTTTCTTTTGTTCTTCTTTATCTCTCTTCCTGTTAGTCTTTTCCCATTTTATAGAATCATAACATCATAGAATAATGGCTTGGAAGGGACCTTAAAGATCCTCTAGCTCCAACCTCCTTGCCATGGGCAAGGACACCTCTCATGAGACCAGGTTACTCAGACTGGTCTTGAACACTTCTGGGGAATCCACAGCGTCTCTGGGCAATCTGTTCCAGTGCCTCACCACCCTCACAGGTAAGAATTTCTTCATAATATATAATCTAAACCTACCCTCCTTCAGTTTAAGCCATTCCCTGTTGCCCTATCATTGCATGTATTTTTGAAAAGTCTCTCTTCAGCCTTCTTGTAGGCCCCCTTCAGGTACTGGAAGGCTGTTAATAAGGAGTTGAGAATTATATCAGTAAATAAGTAATTAATTTATTTAGCTTTGTTACTAAGGACATAAGACACAGAAGGAGGAAAAAAGGGTCAGAAGAGATTAGAAAATTCAAGTGGCACATGAAAATAAAAAATGAGTGAGATTCATCTGCCTAACCTTAGGCAACAAGAGATATATGTGATACTTCAGGACTCCCTTCAGCCTCAGCTTTGTGAAGGCGTGGTCTCTGTTAGGTCCTCTGTCATGTCTGCAGCTGAGTGCAGATGTCTCCAGTGCTCTACCACATCCCAAGGGCAGCACACACCCTGGCCTGGGCAGCAAAATCACCTTGGCTTCTTCTACCCTTGCTGAATAGAACAGAATGTTTCTGACAGATGCATGGAAGTTTTAGGATTCAAAGAAA
Source organism: Melanocharis versteri (assembly GCA_013397845.1). Taxonomy (NCBI): domain Eukaryota; kingdom Metazoa; phylum Chordata; class Aves; order Passeriformes; family Melanocharitidae; genus Melanocharis; species Melanocharis versteri. The sequence continues at coordinate 148,936 of VZTG01002436.1, forward strand.
CACCTACATATTTTGAGGGACTGAAAAATAACATTCTCCCTTGTACAAGTTTATTAAAGTCTCCTCAGAATCAGTGTCAAGGCAATAACGTGTGGTATGCCAGCTCAGCTGTATTTGCTGCCATCTTCTATAAGTGTGCCATTAGCTGGCAGGCATGCACAGAACAGAGGTTTCCATAAACTGTTCTTTTTAATGTAAAATTACCTCTTAGTGTGTTAAACTCATTTTTGCCTTTAGCTTGTAAGGTGTTAAATGCAGGAATACGGCTTTTCTCTGGCAGGCTCAGCCTCTTGCAAATATACATGCCTCAAGGTATTGCATATATAATGATTATAACTATAGCTTTAAAGGGGTTTTTTTTGTGTTCAAAATGTGATTGGTGTTGCTCATGACAGGATATTCACTATTTGCCTGAAAACCTCATAACTTAAATAAGCGTTTACCATCAACCTAATCTAATCAAATCATAATCAATACCGATACCGTGGGATCTTGTAAAACATGACCCACGTGGCAAGTTCTGCCACTTGTTAATTACGTCCTTGGAGGCAGCAGTCAATAACTCCCAAGGGTTAGATGGTTCCTACTTAGTCAGGTGTTTTCAGGGAGTACCACTGACATTTAATAAGTACTTCTGCAACCACAGAAAACTTTATACTATGACAAATTAAAAGGCTTACGAAAGATAGCAATTAGAGAACTGTTTAAAAAAAAAAAAAAAGCTGTCCATAAAGCCCTGCAGAGCAGGACTACAGGGAACTGACAAGACAGTTTTTCTTTTTTCAGAAAAAATGTTTAAAAGAGGCTTGTGTCTCATCCAAAACCAACACAGCAGCCTGGACTAGTATATAAGTCACCGCAAGTACTTCTTTCCAAAAAAAAGGTCTAAAACTTTGGCTTGGGTATTTCAACATTGTTTCACAGAAAGAAGCTCTTCCAGCATCTGGCAGATGAGAATGTGTCCAAATTAGTGTTTCTGCTGATATTCAAAGCAGATAATCTTGTTCTTTTCTCTACACTTAATATGAGAACATTTGTGGTGAGAGTAATTTATGAAAGAGAAAAACTTTGACGAGGAAAGGATAAAAGCAAACATAAACTCATTGCCTTTTCTTCTCCTGGAGAAACTTGTTTTTAATTTTGTTTTAAGCTGCTGATTGAAGTGAGTGAGTCTTTTGAACAAACACATGTGGTTGGGTATCTGTGCCACAGTTTGACCACCTATGTTAGTTAGTTTAGAAGAGCATGGGGAGAGAGCTGGATGGCTGCGTATACTCTATATCCATCCCAACATTCAGTTATAGGTGCTGTTGTTCTTTCCTATTTTCATTGATTTATCTGCTCACAGGAACAGATTGAATTGCTCATCTATGCAGAATGAAGGAAATGGCCCCTGGAAACAAAGAGCAGGGCTGTACTGCTGATGAGAAAGCAATGGAAAATGCACAGGAGAGGCAAAGTGAGGGGAAGCATTGGTGCCTTGGTCTGTGATTCATAGAGACCTGCTGCAAAGGCAGTGTGGAATTCCCGGGGCATCCAAGCACCCACCCACATTCTGCTGCAGGGGCAGGTCCCAGCTCTGGGTTGGATTGTGAGGTGAGTGTAAACTCACACCTGCCTCTGTCCACAGGCAAAACTGATGCAACATGTCAACCATGTGGGTACTCCTGTGCCAATTGTCTTGCACCTCATTCAAACTCAGCCTGCGTTCTGATGGTGCTGTGTGTCACAGCACAGTAACTTTGGAAATGTGTGCCACTGTGGCTTGAGAGGGCTGGCTCCCCAGAAAGATGCGAGAGCTGTGTGCACTCCTGGTCTATTGCAAAGGCAAAGTGAAACAGGTTAGTTTTTCCCGTGGCTGAAACTCATCTTACTTTGCAGTACAACAAATGGACAACTTGCACATGGCCAGTGACTCTGCATCAGCTATGAGGCATTTCTCTACTAGGTGTGGTAGCATTTTTAGCCCTTTATAACATGGTCATAAGGATAAGTCTGGTCATGTCCTCGTATGTCTTTCTTTGCCTTACCTGGTAGACAGTGGCCCTTTCAGAACAGAGACAAGCAATGTGACATTTCAGGTACTACTGCAATCTTAATCGCAAGTCATTCGAGCAGCTGAGGTGACTAACGTAATACAGACACACACGTGCTTTCACACAGACAGCACACAGGGCAAAAATTACTTTGCCAGTCATTTCTCTTAACTAACTAAAAAATACTATGATGTGTATTGTGCTGCTGAAGTCTCTGAATAACATAAAGCTGGTCCCCACACTTAAAAATAGCAGCAAGGTATGAATAAATGCAGGTTGGTTCAACAGGAAAGAAAACAACACCTCTCAGTCAGAACAGAGGAGTTTGGTTAGGTTTTGTTTCTCTCGCTGACAAACTACTAAGAAAATAGCTTTGTTTCAAAATGAAAATTGCCTTTAGTTCAAAGTGAAACATTCAAACACCCACATGAGAAGTGGGAGGAAGGGGTTAGATTCAAAGGGGGAGTGTGGAGGTGGGATGGCTGTCCCTCTCCTGTCTGGAGGCCTGGCTGCCAGGGCACAGTCGTGTTCACTTCAGGGAAAGAAGTAGCCTCAGTGAGTCAAAGATGCTAACATGACCCCGACACCGTGCAACATTAAACACTTAAAAAGGTTTTGGGTTTTGAATTCAGAGACCTCAGCCTACTTGGTTACCATGGCAAACAATCACCAGTAGAAGTCTTTTAACCTTTAATTAAAGATACACAAAAAGGGGGAAAAACAGTTTAAACACTTGAAAAATAAAGTATTAAGTAAGACTTCCCTTTTTAAAAGCGTCCATTATTCCCCTTCCCTTAGCTGTCGGCAGTTCTTACAGCAATCTTCCTTCCCTTTATTTAAGTTCACAGCAGCAGAAACTGTTCTTGGGGAAAGAGAGACACTCATCAAGATAGACTGGATCTGTTCTTGCTACTCATTTTGGACTCTTCTCACTTGACGACACACATATGCACAGGGGGAGAGAAAAGGATAGCAGAGAAAAAAAAAATGTTACTTTCTTTTCTGGTGTTGACTTTTACTTGCGGCCTCACTGCTAGAAAAGGACAAGCACAAAACCTGGCCTTAGCCCCTCTGAGATCTAAGAGACTCGTACCAGTGTCTGCCTCTTTGGGGCTCTGTTTTTAGGAGTCTCCCTGACTGTTGTTCACAGCTGGGTTGCACAACCCCTACCCTTCCTGTCTAGGCAAGTTTGTTTAAACAGAAGGTGAAGGAGAGAGAACAAGGAAATTAACATATGAGGAAATGGCAAAACAACTAAGAAAGGGGTTATGTCAGGACCTCATCTTCCAAGTGGGTTTCCAGTGAGTTGAAGTTGGTGCAGCTAGCAATGACACCTGCGTGTCTCCTGGCCAAAATGTGGTCAGAAGGTCTGATCAGATCAGGTAACTACATACCAACAGTGTCACAGTGTTAAGTTAGATCGCAAAGCTGGCAATGACAACTGTCAGATTTCTATTTTCTCTCCACCTATCCTATCATCAGTGTCAAAGCAGACGTTTCCAGAAGATGATGAACATGCCAATAGCCACCAGTTAGGTTTAGATCCTGACACACCCGTTTTGGTCCATTGACTTTGGCATTCATCTTGTGTATCAGCCCTGACCTCAAAACAGCATTTGTGTGGTATCAGGGAGACTTTCTATTTGAACTAATTTGGTCTTCCTATCTTTAACTTGTGCTGACTGCACAAGTAATTTTCTTCAGCAGACAGAGCTGTATTTTTTTACCTTTTGAGCTTTAGTATATGGCTCTGGCTGACGTAGTGCTTGTGCAGGATGTGCAAATGCCTTCTGCTGCTGCTGTTTCTGCCCTTCTGATTTCTGAGGAGACTGTCACAGCCTTGAGTACAGGGAGGCTCCTGGTGGGAGTAATCTATTGACAGCACTTCCTTAATAGTTCAGTACTTATTACCACCAGCTGGGGAAGCCAGGAGAACCATTTCCATGTGAGGGCCTCAGCTGAGAGTCTAGAAAGATCTTCTTGCAGACCATGACACACCAACTGCAGAGAGTGAGAACAAACCCACCTTAGTATGCAGCACAGCACAGCCTTATGGTATTCTCCTGAGAGATAAGTGATGCTGGTTCAAGTTCCCCCAGGCAGACGAGGAAATTAAACCCAGGACTCCCACATCCTTTATGAGTGAATAAAAAGTGGCTGTCTTCCTCTCAGCTTTGTGAATATAATCCTGACATTTTTTTCCAGGAAAGCAATTTGGTAAGTCCACACTGAATCTGACAATCATTTCAGGATAATGGAGAAAGCATTTTTCAATGAGAAGAATACTGACTAAAAAAAATCCTCATGAACATAGTGACAATAAAACAACTGGACAGACCCCACCACCCTGCTGCTTTATATCCAATAGCTGTGGGATACGAAATCTCCATGGCTTGCAGGCAGTGAGGGAACTTACCTGGCAGTGTGAAATCTTGGTAGGCAAAAAAACATTTTGAGGGAGTAATGAAATGCTCTAGGAATGGCAGATGAAACCTGAACACTAGTGGGAATGCTCTGAGTCCTGACACAACTGCAGTGGTGTACAGAAAACTGTGAGGATCACACCACTCTATTTGCTGAGGTGTGACCAAAGTCCCCTGTTCTAATTGGGTGCTGAAGGTTCAGACTGTGTTAGAATTCAAAGAGATGGCTGTATGAGGTCTTGCCAGCACCTCTAAGATTGAGAAAGGAAGCAGAGGAAAAAGGGTTCTTTACTTCTCAGACTTTCTTTACTGAACCTAGAGCTGTGTCTACTGGTGGCCAGGTCCAACATCATGGCAGACCTTGGGGGAGAGTAATGTTTTTCTAGGAATGGCCTATGTCTCAGTAAAAAATGTTTGGGTTTTTTTTCAGCCAGATGAGTTCCCCGTTCTAGCTTCTTGCTAGGCCACCTACATGTTACCAGCAGCACGAAGGAGCAAAGAAAATGTGTGTCTGGAAGTGGAGGGGAGGATGGAACAGTTTATTTCAGTTTGTGTTGGCCTTAGCCTACATCACAAGCCTGTCTAGTATGACCATGCAAACATGAGCTCCTCTGCTCCTTTACCTAGAACCGTTTTAAATGCAACACTGCTTCATAGCTCCTTTATTTTAGGGAAGGGAGAGACTTCATCAGGTGAAATGCAGGGTAAATTAGATTGCAGATGGCCAGGCCACTGTGCAAGAGCACACATCTGCCTGTGGGAGAGCCAGGTGGTCCTTAGCAAAGGGCAGTGGATGTAAAGGGTGGCATGGAGGCTGCAGGTTTGTTCTGACAGGCACCTTCCTCACCCCTGCAGCCAACATGAACTCATTTCTACACCTGTACACACACACATGCTGTGGTACAGCCAGGTGTGATGGGGAATGAACAGGGACAGAAAAAAGAGGCTTGTCTGGCCCCAGTGGCCATGAAATAGGATTGCTACCATGCTGGCCAACATGGACAGTGGCAGCAAAGCTTTCTTTATCGTGCCTGCTCTTAGAGCTGTGCACTGGTTGCACTGAATGTTCTGGGTAGAGAAGGAGCAGAAGTTGGCAGAAACTCTGCTTGGAATCAAATCTGTGCAGGTACAGCAGTAACGACTGCTGGTGTGCTCAGAGCTCTGCTCTGGGGACCGTGCTGTCACTGCTTTCCTCACTGCCAGGCTGGGACACAGGACAGAAAACAAAGACTTCTGTGATCAACTGTACATCAACACCTTAAACCACTCCGAGCCCAAGTGAAGGTCAATAAGGACAGCAAGGCTGCCCACTGGTGCCCTCGGACACCAAACTCTGTGAGAGGCAATACACAGAGCAATGGCAAAGTCTTACAGACGACAAACCCAGCCCTGCAGCTTCAACATGAGCCCTTTGATCGGTGAGGCTGGAGTTACTGCAGGGTCAGGGTTGACATAAACCCAGCCGGTCAGGCAAGACCACCTACATATTCAAATTGACCTGTATTGTCTGGGGCAATATGACTTTCTTTAAGGATTTTGTTCTTTTCTGCATGCCACTCTTTTTGGCACTGTTTGCCCCTGCACATCATTGCTGTGATAGATGCAGGCATTGTCATTCAGGGACTTAGGCCCTTAATACTGTAGATGAGCAAGGTTACCAGACATTTTGTTTTAAAACAATCCCCGCAACGCAAGAAACTTTCCAATAATTGCTATGTACTTTTGCTAAAAGAAAAAAAAATTTAAAAAATTGAAGAAAATTGGAGTCAAATGTTTTTAAATTTTACATGTAATTTAAAAAATGCACAAATATTCTTTCATTCCTTTTTTTGCAGAGAGGGAACAGAATCAATTTGCCATGGTTATGCCTCCTGCCAATTGTTTAGAATTTCCAGGATTTAATCTTTCATCCATGTGTGTATCCACTATTTACCTTTGAATGAGATAATGCATAATGCATTGGGCTTTATGGAAATGAACCAAGTAAATCTGCCTTTTTTTTTTTTTTNACCCTCTTTTTTTTTTTTTTTTTTTTTTTTTTTTGAAACTGAGGAAGTTGTACTCTCCCTTTATGGCCTAGAAAAATTAGCATCAATGTTACAACAACATGGAAGGCACGGGGAAGTACAGATTACCTTAGTATGAACTCAGGAGGTGTCACGTGGGGAAACAGTGCAGTGGTCCTGCATCCCTCCTGTACCTGAGGTGTCGTACTGGGAAAGTAGCATCACTGCTGCAACATAAGCAGGTGTGGGATGTTCACTGTCTTCTTCTCCTGGGTAGGAATAGGTCTTCATTAGCGCTTAAGAATCTCAGAAAGGTTTAGGAGTTGTGCAGTAACATGATCAAAATGCATTAGGAAGGTGTGGAAGTCTGTAAATGCATGGCTGCCAGTAATAGAACTGAGGATCTTGTGGGTAACAGGAGGCCACAAGAGGGTCATTTTGAACAGTAAGTACCAACAGAGTGTTGTCAGGACACAAATATGCTTGATTTGAATGCTGCTTTTTGCTGTATGTGCAGCTGAGAACTAAAAAACTGAAATGGATTCTTTTTTTTCCTTTGTGAAGAAGCAGTAGCAGCAGCTTTGATGCAAATTGAGCATGATGCTATCTCATGCCCTAAGTGTTGGGTCTGTCTGCAACCATCAGTAGAGAGAAAGCCACACTTTGACATTCCTCTTCTCTCTGCTTCTCACATGTGCATGCACATCTACAGAGCCTCAAAGAACCAGAACTGGCAGAGGTCTTTTAAGAGGCTTCCTGTCTGGGAGCAGGGGGTATGAGCAGTATTATGGCCTGTTATAGGGGATTTTGTCTTTGCTTTCCTCTAATGCTCAGATTTGGTGCTTTTTCTCTGCTGTCAGATGATTTTTCCAAAAAGCTTTTACTGGCTAGAGTAGGGATTAGACTGTTCCTGCAGCACATGCACAGGGGAATTGCTCATTTCTGGCCTATCTGTTGATACCTTGCTAACTGTGACAGAAGCAGAAAGAAAAAGCAAAGAAGTCATCATCATGGAATTGACTGGATCAAACTCTGACACACTGCACTAAACCAGAAGTTGGAAAAATTGGTTGTTGCTTGTTAAAGAAGCTCTCCTCCTCTTACTGAGTGATCAACACGCTGTTCTTCCTCTGTAGAGAGGCCACAGAGGCCAGATAGGCAGAGATGGAAATGGAGTATTTAGTTTCAACATCATTCCCTTGCAGCCCTAGGTGAAGAAGGAAACTGTGGTGTGAGGAGCACCACAAACACATAAGGAGGGCTCCCTTAAAGTTGTCCCTATGGAATCAAGACCATGTTGTGCTACATTTTGCTAGAAATGCTATTCCTTCCTTTTGGAAATGTTAAGCCTGTGTGTGTCTTTCTTCTGGAAGGAGAGGGCAAACTTCACAGTCACTGAGGGAACACTGCTGGAAACCAGCATTGGAGTGAAGATATTCAGGACAGCAGACTGAGTTAATTGCATTGTGCCATGGGGCTGGTAGGCCTGATGAAGCTGTATCTTCCACTGAGAAATCATTCTGCAGAACATGGATGTGCTGCTTGATGCCACCTTAATCACTCCAAATCAAGAAGTTGCCCTTCAAAATAGTTTTTATGGAGACAAAGGCATGGAGATGTGAATTTTATCCAAGACAGGAAAGTAACTCTGACCTTCCCCTCGTTGCAGAGTTGTAACAGGAGGCTCATAAATGGTCCTGGTTTCGCCCATCTGTCCAGGGCAGAGGTGGGAATGTTGAGCCTGAGCTGTGTTGCACACAGGGGAGCTCCTGCATCTGCATGTCACCCTCCTGATTCCACAGTGGATCTACTCAGGCCCCATGAACTTGGTTGACTTGGGCTTGAGAAAGCTGAGCATGGTAGCCTCAGAGAGAAATAACCACACAGAAAAAGGTAATTTCAGAGAGAGCAATCACTGAGGGACTGACTGCTATGGAAAACATGGAGCCGTAGTTCTGGCAGGAGATGAGTAACTTGCTAGCAAGGTCTCCCTCCAGCAGGCAATTTAAAAAATGACCTTGGAGAAGAATACAGGAAATTAATTCATCTCTGATGAGAGGTTTTGGAGAGTCTCTTGCAATTTTATGCATGTTGGCTAGACAGCCTTGCCCTGGCAAGCACTCTTCCTTGTGCCAGGGACGCAGATAGCTGAAGACTTTTCCATCAGACTTGAGAGAGGCTTTTAAAAAAGGCTGTGCTCCTTGAAAAACAGAATAAACTGTGAAAGGTTCTGGCAAGGCATGCCTGTTTTGCTTGTAACTGGCAGTTGCAGATGGAAGGAAACAGGAGGGATTGGTGGATGGTCAGGTTAGGATATGTGTCTTTACTGTGAGGAAGTCTGTGATGTGTGGAAGGAAATTTGGAGAGAGGCCTTCAGTGTGCTGGTAGTGAATTAGCAGCTGGATTATTTTCATGTCCAACACAGGTCTAGAGACAGGGAGTAGAGTGAGACTGTAAAGAACAAAGGTGAGCCAGTTGCAAGCATGTCAAGATGGCTTAGTCAGCCTTCTTACGCCTGGCTCCCTCCTAAACATCACATTTGAGAGCACTCTTCAATATTAGGTGTTTTCCCTTCTTTGCATGAAAATAAGTAAATCAACCCTCAAAGAGAGGGCTTGGGAGTATCTGCTTGTCCCAAGGAGAACAAAAACTCCCACAAGTTATTTTCCAAAACAGGAGAAACTGAGTTGCAATGTCTTCAGAGCTCACAAATGAAAGGGACGCAGTCTTACCTAGAAGAGGCTCCTCGAAGGCAACCTGAAGAATGAGCCCCATTCGCTTCAGCACCTACTACTATCCTCATTTTCCCTTCCTGTATGCCTTGACTACCTTCCTGGTAGCCAAGCACCTACTCTGCAAAGGGTCAACAGTCTCTCAGTGAAGCTTTCCCACGCACCACTCACTCGCTCAGTCTGTTTTTGCTGGCAGAGAGTAGGCACAGTCCTACATCCCTCCGTCACCAGGCACTAGTCAATGGCTGCAGTGGCTGGTCTCAGCCAAGAGTGGCTAATAAACTACCTCTGTTTGTCCCTAGCAGATGCTTGTGGTGTGTTGGCTAAGGTTTGGAGTGAAATAAAACAGAGCATCTAACAGACGGACACACAGCAAAGAAGAGTCACATCACAACTTTTTTTTTGGTGGGGGTAGGCAGGATTTAGACCTCACTGAGTGAAGGAGTTGCTGGTTTAGTCAAGTTAAGAACAGGATGAGACACATTGGTCTAGTGCATTGACATTTGCATCTCTGAGTGAGAGTGCTTGTTTTCACTGAAAGAGCAGCAAGACTGCCTTTTGAAACATTTAAAGGTAGTTAAGCTTTTGGAGGAAAAGAAGTGAATTTATTCTGATGGGAAGCTTTGAGTCTCCCTGGACCTACCAGAATGGCTGCAGAAAGACTTCAGCATTTCTATGAGTGCATCTTCTTAAACTGTGTGGTCTGTTTTGGGGGTTGTAAATAAATACTTACATTTCACTTTTGCCTGATGTAAGAGTGTTTTAATGGTAACTGGCTAAGAGCAAAACATCACTGATCTAAAATTAAACGAACGTGTCTTTCTGAAGCAGGGAGGCTCGGGTTGAGAGCAAGTATCAGAAGGCTGGGAGAAAATGAGGTTTTTTCCACTGACTAGCACTGGCTAGGGGACCTCTCTTGCATACTGCAAAGGAAGAAAAGGCATGCTTGAATGCTTAAGTCCTGAATGAATTTTGCATAAAGAAAAAAGAAGAGCCAACTTTTGCCCTGAAAATACACCCTTTCCCTCCCTGCTCTGAAGTCCCTTGACCCTTCAGTACTAATTGCTAGTGGCTAGTACCTTGCACTGGGGCTGCACTGTGTCAGGCAGAGGAGAAAGAAACCTGTCAGGGTTGCGTGGAAGAATTCCTGGGCACCTCCAGTCTCCAGGCACAAGCACAACCTATATCTGTTCCTGGATTTAAAAGCACTGTAGAAAAGTGCTACACAGGAACAGTCCAAACACACTCAGAGCTAATTAGGACACGAAGGAGGACTTAATTCTTTTGAAATTTCAAGGCAAATATGTACCTTTCCTCCAAGGAAAATAAAACAAATGTTACCTCCTTCCATAAGGGATGGGATCAAAAGCAATCAAAAAGTCACCCTTACAGCACATGACAGCAGCACAGTTGGATCCTGGCTCAGTCTTTTAGCTCTCCGTGCTGCCATGCCGTGCTCAGCCTGGTGACTCCAGGCCCTCAGCCACAGAGTGTGAGATGATCAGCACAGAGTCCTCATGAATTTTGCACGGCAGCAACTCTGAACCTTATATTACATGTGTGCATTTGTGCAGGAGACAGGGAGTAAAATTAAACGGGGTATGTAATTAGGTATTTCATACCACATCACATCGTACTAGAGTTTAAAAGGCATATCCAGCACTGGCTAATGACCAAGGTCCGTGTGCTTCCATGTGTCTGTCTCTCAGCTTCCATGTGACACAGAAGCCTACAGACACACATTATGAATTTAAATTTGGGCATGGCCTGTGCCCCTACCTGGACAACTTTCTTGTTGTGCCCCTGTTCTGGAGAGTTACTTCTAGGGACCAGTGCCACAGCTCTTAAAAGCAGTGATAGCGAGGCATCTGTGAGTAGAGATGCAGAAATGGCTCACGTAAGAGTGACCAGTGAGTCACTTCATTGCTAATGTAGGCAGGTCAAAGCTTATTTGGACTATGGTTACTCTGGAGAACTTCAGAAATTTTGCTTTTATTCTATTTCCTGCCTCCCAAGTAGCAGTCATGTTAGCAAATGCAAGAATCCTGAAGTGGGGAAGCAGCAGGTACAGGGGCTCTTCAAAATGCTGGAACTCCTTGCCCTGCCTGTGCCCTCATCTGGTTGGCGAAGAGCTGAAAACAACACCAGGTGCTCACAGGTGTGGCTGGCAGGAGTCACACACCCCTCCCTGGGGTTGATGAGTGGTCCTGGGTGCAGCCAGTTCCCACCCAGAGAGCAGCTGAGGATCTCGAGTGTTGCAGCAGGCCCCCTGTTCCTGGGGCTGTGGCTGTGCCAGACCGAGTCGGGAACATCAACTGCAAAATATTCCTGGTGCAGACAGAGCCTTTGGAGAAAAGGTAACAGCTGCCTGGAACAGTGCAGGATAAGTTTTCATCTGGGAACCTCTGCCAGCCAAACCGGCTTTCCGTACTCATTGCAGTGGCAGCCTCTTCTTGCAGACAAGCCCCCAGTGTGGCTGAGCAAGTTGTTTTCAGGACTGAAGTTTTCCAGTGCTGGCTTTTCAACCAAAGTCTGTAGTACAAATCTCAGGCCTGGCCTGAGCTGGCAAGAGGAAAAATGTCTTACCACCTCTCTAATGCTCTGGAGCTAATCACAATCTCTGTGACAAAGGTGATAATACAAATAGGGTTTAGTTTCTTTTTAACATACTTTGTGAAACTGCTTTATGCAAACCAGTTTTAAAGACTAGTTGAATCCCACCTCTGGTAGCCAAGTGAAACTGCTATTATCTCTCAGGCAAGAAAAGTGTTTATAGCAACGTTTTTGAAAAGTATTAGTGTGGTTTTGCAGGCCAGTGTAGACTGTCCTCAAGGGTTGAAATCATCTCTGTGTTTTTAAAAAAACTGCAGAAATAGAATGGATGCACAGCTGACTAAAGTTTTTGGAAGATTTTGATTAAAATGAACAATGAGGAATGCAAAGCATCATTCCGAGCTGGCTCAGTTTGAGGAGGTGATGCAGCTGTGTCAGTGCAGTGCCTTGTGTCTACAGCCCCTCCTGCCTTTGAGGACACCACAACTGCACTCGCTGCCCCGGTACTGGGACAACCTCCCACCACGGTCCTGAGCCAGCACAGCTGAAGCTGGCACAAGGCCCTTCACCCTCACTCTGCTCCAGGACTCGGAGCAGCAGCAGGTCTGGGGCAGTAGCTGCTGGATGCCAATCCTGTGCTAATCTTCACATGCACTGTAAAACCAGAGGAGTTGTACCTCAGTGATACCTGGCATGATAACATCTTCGATGTTATCTTCCCCCAGTCTCCCTCCCCACCACTCTTCCCCCATCCTTTTTAAGGGAAAAAAAAAAAAAAGGAAAGGAAGGAAGCTTGCATTCTGATGCTGGGTCAGTGGATATGGAATAATTCAAATTCAGCACCTTCCTCTGAGCTATGTGGTACCCAAGGGACAGTATCTTACTCTGCTCCTTCCTATCACTCTGTGCACTTGTAGGGGCTTATGGTATTACTGCAAAACACTCTAGACATGCACAGCATGAAGAAAGAAGTTGAAAGGTACATTTGGATGCTCCAGACTCAAATCAGATAAACTCACAGGATTCACGTGGCCTCTGACACCAGGTGATTGCAAATGGTAATAAATAGAATCCAAATTCAGGTTGGCACATGCTTTCCTAGCAAGGGGACTAAAAATAACTGCATTTTAACAGACTAAGTGGTTAGAGAACTTTGTTAATTCAGACATAAACCTGTTAGCATAAAATATTGCCGGAGGTCTGAAATGGCCTCAGACAGTTTACATTTTTCATCAGGATTGCTGTTAGAGACAACTAACCCTTTCTCTCCCTAAGAATAATGCTGCTTTTCCACAAGGCAACCCAAAAGCCAATCTCTTTGTACACAAGAGAAATGCCTCTAATCTAGACTTTATTAGACTGATCACTATATAATGGCTTTAGAAACTCTGGACAAAATAGAGCAGTGGGTTTAGCTGACGGTAATGTCAGATTGCTGTCAATAATCCCCAGCAGATGCAAACGTGTGACCCTTTTTCCCCTTAATTGTTGAATATTTATTTTTATCTTATAATGTTAATAAGGTTTATTGTGCTACAGAGAGAGCTGATATCACATGACCTTCATCTTCCTGACTCACAACAAAACCAGAAGCATTACACTGCCTGTCACGTCCTGTTGCTTAATGATAATGTGTAGGTTAGTTGCTTTTCTTCCCCACACAATATTATTTATTCCTTTTGGACTGCCTTCCCTTATTTGGAGTTGCCATCATGCTGAGAAAAAGGCGTGATTGAAACAGGGGGTTCTGGAGCATCTTTTCAGTATGAGCAGAGGGAACGACAACAAAAAAATAAATATGCAACTAGTCTTTAGACAGCACTCGTTCAGTTTATGAGTGGCATTATATGATGTGATTGCCTAAAAGAGCAGGGGACTGGATTTGGTGAAGCACGAGGGACCTAGCAACTCAGCCATCCTAAATAAGACCTAGATAAAAGCTCGAGTAACCCTAGTCTTAATAAACAAAAACAGGCTATGCAAAGGACATGGGAGGAAAAAAAAACCCAGACAATTTTAATTTTCTTTGGAACAGAATTAGCTCCACTCATGTATATTTGAGATGGCAGGAACCCAAAGTAAAGGTTTGCATCTGGTCCTCTATTTGTGCTGTGCTGGGCCAGGATCCCCAGCCCAGATAACTCATTTTGGATCAACCATGTTGGTGTTATGTAGGATCTAAGGGCGAAATTGATACAGACAGAAGAATGCAACAGCTTGGAGAGTTAGGCTGTAGCTTAGGCTGCACCTTTACACAGCACTGCAAGGAAAGGTAGGGCTTGAGTGCAGGTGGATTAACTTGAATTCCCACACCCAGGGATGAATGGCTGCAGTTCCCAGAGCAACACTGCCATGTCCAGCAACTGCTTCCCACTCCCTCCACAGCAAGGGGAAAACCGAGGTGTGCCTCAGGCCCAGCATTTCCTGCCAGTTGCTGGGACAGAGCAGCCAATGCATCACAGCCCTCAACTCTTGACTCCAGGTCTAAACTAAGCAGAGATTTGGAAACCTTTGTCAATATGCTTCAGAAAAGCGCGTGCAGGATGGAGGATGCACAATGAAGAAGTAAAGAATACCTGGGCAGTTCAGCCCCTGGGGCAGCTGTCACCAGCCTCTGGACATGGCTGGCTGAGTGGTCTCACTGGGAAGACTGGGGCTAAACACAGAGGAGGTCCCTCACCTTCTGTGGGCAGGCAGGACCTGGCTCTGGCTTTGGATCAAGAGTTTGGCAAGGGGTGCAGTGGGAAGCCCGGAAGATTTAGCATTTTGTCTGTGCCAGAAATCTCCAGCTGCAGAGTACTGAACACAAACTTTGTATATCCTGAAAACAGCGAAGATAAGTGATTTTTGGGTTTGCTACGTGTTTTAAACGGAGTGAGAGCCCTCAGCTATTCCAGCACATTCCTTTTGCAGGTTCATTAATGAGACCTATGGGAATTGGACTGGGTTCTTTTTCACTGTTATTTGGACTGTGAGAAAAAAAAAATCACAGAAAGGAGAAGCTATTTTCAAATCATGTTTTTTTTCTGTTTCGCAACTGAAATGTTTACCAGGCTTCTGTCATTAAGTCCAGATATTTGGGGTGAATATTAGAATTGTGCAGAGACTAGTCTAGATTTTTGTGTGTGGTTAATTTTGCTGAGATCTCTGCAATCAATTATTTACATTGCTTTTTTAAACATTATTTTTTTTAAACATTATTTTTATGGCATGAAAATAATATTTCATGCTATAAAAATAGTGTTTCGGTCCATGTGGTCATTATACAATATAGTACTTCTATTTTGTTCAGAGTGCTTTGTAAGCATTAGTGAAATGAATGTTAGGGTACACTTGTGAATTAGGCAGCACATCCCAGTTACAGTGACATGAAAAATGTGTCTGCTTCCCAAATGTCTTTGCACCAGTATCACTATTTTGATGACAGGGGGGATAATTTTTACCATGGTGATAAAAGCCCCACAATCCCCAAACCTGGCTGCAGTTAAACCAAAAATGAAAGTATCATATCTGTGTCTGGCTGCCCCCCCAAATACTGGTATCAGCACTCCTCCCCTGACTAAAGTGGCATAGGCCAGGTCTTGGTTTTCAGCCTATTACATCAATACTGATGTAGCTAATGCATGACAGATGTTGTGGTGAAATCATAGATCCATTGAAGTCACTGGCAAAACTCCCATTCATTTAGATGGTCCCAAGGCTTTGCTCAGCACAGTTTAGGCTCCATGTGCAATACCCGAAACACAGGTCATCCTCAATTACAACATGGCTGTTTCCCCAAGCCAGGAACAAGACGGGCAGAAAGTGGCACTGTGCACAGTGCCAGGATGTATTCCTGTAACTGGTGTCCTCGGGCAACTGCACTTGATGGGCAAATCCAGTGGGGGCAATTGCCACAGAAGCACTTCTGCCCACTACTTCTCTTCTGTCATCCTGCATCATCTGTGTGACACCTACAGAAGTCGCTGGGGTCAGCAAGTAAAGCTTTAGCTAGTTTTGAGGCAATTTAGTACTGAAAAGGAAAGAAGAGCTAGTACTGCATTAACTTTCAGCTTCCCACTGGCTGCCTACCCGATGCTTGGGGACTGGAGACCTGGAAACCTTGACCCTGCTGTGTGGCATTTCACCCATGACATGAGCCAGGGGATTCAGTGCACAGCCTCTGGGAATCACAGGGAAATAACACTGCAGTCACATTCCCTGAGCCAGGAAATGGGTGCAAATGCCCATGGACCGCTTATATTGCCATATTTTTCCATGTTTTTGAGCTGTGTGTACCTCTGTGTCCTGTGTGTGGTTATGCAGACAGAAATGACCTGGCTGCAGAACCACAGTCCCAGCTCTATCCTGTGTGCGGGCACAAGGAAAGCTGTTCCATGTCCCCCTTAGGGGAAAAAAAAAAAAGGTCTGGATGTTTTTTTGGTGGCCCTCCTTGCAGCAGTTTGCACACCATAAATAGCATGCTTACTGCTCCCAAGGAATCCATGGAAGATGTTGATTCCTCAGCTGAGTGCTGTTAAAGAAGAAATAGGATCCACTTCTGTGTGGGCTGAGCTGTTGAGAACTGTGCTCACGTGCTCTGGCTGGGCTTTGGGATGCAGTGGTGCTTTTGATACCCAGTTTGTTTAGAGCTAGGCAGGGTACCTCTGCCATACACTGTGGTGAAGGGAAATCAGAACCCATTGCACCCAAAAGGGTAACTTCTTTCATTGATAAATTAAACCAGCTGGCACTATGGACCGCAACGGAAAAGATGACACACCTGTTTTCTGCAGAGGCAAAAGCTGAGTGCTGGACTTTCCCATCCTCACACCAGTGCTTACCTCCCTCGTCAGTCCTTTCAGAGTGCTGCAATGGGGGAGTTCAGCAGAGGGAAGAGAAGGCAGCATGTCCAGCCCTGCCGTGTATGAGGAAAACTCCTTACCAGTGGGAACACTGGCTGAAGAGTGAAACGGATGGATCACCATGGCAGTATGGTCAGGATCACTTAATGAGATGGGCACAAACCCAAAAATGTGTCTTGCAGTGTAGACAAACACTAGGACTTGCATCCAGAAGCAGAATACAAACCACAGTCCAATGACTGCAGGGAACACCACATCTAGAGAGGATTGATGAGGAAGATGAATGTGTCTAACAGTTCAAGAAGGTTGTGGATGAGGTGAGGACGAATCCAAGAAAGGCCACAGAACAAAATGACTGAGTACTGGAAAATGTGGCTTGAAGTGACAGACTGGAGAAGACACTCCATCTGTTTAGCCTAACGAAGATGAAGTTGAGAGGATGACTTGATCACAGCCTCTAAGTACTGACATGGGGAACAGAAATGTGATAATAGAAGGCTTTTCAATCTAGCTGACGCAACTATAATATGATCCAACTGGAAGTTGGAAGCCAGACAAATTTTGACTACAAATAAGGTGCAGATGTTTAACAGTGAGGGTAATTAACCAGTGGAACTAATTACCAAGGACTGTGGGGACCATCACCAACAACTTTAAATCAGGATTAGATTTCCTCCCCCTCCCCCTGCCAGAGATGTGCTTTAGTTCATTCAGGAATGAATTCAGAGATGTCCTTCAGTGTGTGTGTTACTCAGGAGGTCAGGTTAGATTATCAAGCCAGTTTCTCTGCCTTTGGAATACCCCTGTGATTCACAGGCCCTTGAAGTACATAGACACTGTGCAGAAAACTTGCAGCACTTGCCCAAATTGACTCATGACACTTCATTTCATACCCTGGGCTGTTAAGTAGTAAGGGGACAAATTGGTAAGAGTGGGAGGAGAAGGGTGTGGGTGATAGGATCACACATCCCCTCCATGTAAGCCTGTGCATTATCTTGGTGATTCAGTTACTTCTTTAAAGACATAAAAAGAATGAAAGAATTAAGATGGCAAATGTAATTTTCTGCCCTCCTAAAAGCATTGCAGGAAAAATGAGCTTTCAGGAAAGATACTGATAAAATGCGCTTTGTGTTTCTCTTGCTGTGCTGTGCTGAATTTGGCCAGGGCAAGGAGCATCCCAAAATCCAAACGGGAAGCAACAACCCCTGTCTGGAGTGAAGTCATCCTGGGGAGCAGCAGTGAGCCAAGGCATGGCTCCTGGCCTGCCAGTCACAGACCATGAAACTGCCTCCATCTGCCGCCAGGCCCATGTGGACATTCCACGTAAAAAAACAACCGGGCTGGCATCAGCGATGCTCCGGTGCAGCTGCCAAAAGGGAAGCACGGTGGCTGGCTTGGGAGCCTGTGAGGGATGGAGATGGACCCCTGGCCTGGACCTGCACAGTCCGTGGTGAAACCCCTGTGCGCTCCAGTGCAGGGCAGATGGAGGGGAGGCCAACATGAAACACAGGGTGTAGACAACCTCTCCCTGGCCATGGAGTGGGAGAAATCAATAAAAGATTGGAGGTGTTTGCAGTTCTGCTGTAGCTGCAATTTTCCCTCCTGACATGGTGGCAGGGTGCAACTACAGCTGGGGGACGGTGAGACTGGGAGAGGCTTTTAACTTGCAAGCATCATCCTGTCCCAGGGTGGCCCCAACAGTCTTTTATAACCTTCCAGGGCCTTCTAGAATCTTCTGGGACCTTTCAGAACCTTCCAGGGCCTTCTAGGACCTTCTGGAGCCAGGCTGACATTGAACAGAGGCGTGGCGGAAATGCAGGAGCAGGGCGGATGTGGCGAACACCCTGTTCCCGCTGCGGTCCCGTCCCCCTCATCTGCTGGCTCCCGCACGGCCTGGACATGCCCTGTGCCAGGCGCAGGCAGGGCAGGCAGGGCCGGGGGGAGGAGGCTCCTCAGCTGCCTGCTCGCACCTGCCGGCGCTCGCAACTGCAATTAGTTGCACCCGGTCGAAGCCAAATTGAGGCCCCTTTCAAACCGCAACTCTGTGCGTTTTGTTTCCAAAGGGAAGTTCATCTTTTATGTGCATGCAAAATGGATAAAACCCGAGGAACCTTTTTTTTATCCCCCCTCCTCCCTTCTCTCAGTCAGGCAGGATTTTGTTTAGAAACACCCGCTGCTGCGGCAGGGAGATGCAGTGGGTTGAGGTCTGTAGCGATCCTTCTTTTGTGGCATGGGAAAGGTTGGCTTTTTCCAAAGAGAAGGCTCGGCGTGTGGCCTGCTCATGGTGACGGGATCCCCGGTGTGGGTGGGCAAACTGGGCCCTCTGCCTCATTCGGGAAATCTGTCCCCTTCACCCTGAGTGAGGAGAAGATGGAGAAAGGGGGGTTGGGTGACCTTCTGCTGTGGGGAGGAGATGTGCCCCGGCAGCACCGAAAGCCCCTCTGGGAATCAGCGTGGGTAGGAACTGATGGACACCAGGCAGCCTTTCCCTTGCCCTCCGTCTCCTTCCCTCCTCCCTCTCTCCTCCACGTTGTTTTTCCTGCATCCTCATCCTGCTTTCCCCAGGTGTGGATCCCCCTTCGCGAGGGTCTGCCTGCGCGGTGGTCCCCAGCGCCGGGATCGGTTCCTCTGGAGGCAGAGCCCCCGCGGGTGACTGCCGGGAGGTGCTGGCTCCATGGTGCGCGGGGGATCTGCCAGCCACCGCATTAAGAGGATTTACGAAAGAGATAAGGCGCAGCGCTGAGCTTCCCTTGGTAATCGTGCCGCGCACAATTCGGGGCTGCGCGGGGAATTTCGGCGCAGCTGACAGGTACACAGCGCTGATCCAATTGTCCTTACAGCCGCTATTAGCCAAAATAAGGGGCAACTGGTATTACAAATGATTTCTGGGTAAATGCTTAGCTCCGGTTCTGAATGATCTCTCAGCAATAATCCACACATAATCCTCAATACAGAGACTCTGCTTTAAAGGCAGCTCCATTTTGAGCAGGCCTCAATAATGCATGGATGTCCTGATTCACAAAATAAGGGGGAGGAGGGAACAGGAAAGCCACATTTGTTTTACAGACTTTTTTTCTGGGTTGAAAAAAAATTAGGGAAGTGTGTGATCATGTACGTATTATTTATTAAGAGACAACTACCTGCTTGGTAATTATTTCTTTGGGAGAATAATTTTAACTACAGTGACTGCATATGACTGTTTCACGCAGGTCTGATGTATCTAGAAAATAAACAAATGAACAAAAATCTCCTGTAATGACTCAATTCATGATGCTTATTCCTCAGAACACTCTTGGTGACTTAATGTGAGGGAATGAGTGTGCTGACAGTTAACACCTTCTCTCTTCTCCTCTGCACTTACTGACATGAAAGGTTGCTTGGTCCAGTGGCACTTACGCAGCCCCACTAGCAGGGCACCTGAGAGCCCTGCAGTCTTTGGTGCATTGGGTGGCCTCATCACAGCCCCATGAAGTGAAGCAGGAAAATGTGCTGCTCCCAGAGGCACAAATCCCAGAGAGGAGCAGGTGATTCTTCCCAAAACCATCTACTCATTTTGGGTGCCTGGTGCTGGCATGAGACCCAGGACTTGGTTTTCAGAACCTCTTAGCACCCACTCCAGCACTCATGCCTGGCCATTTATCTTCTTTGAAGAGTGTTCTTCCTAGAACAATTTGATTGCCAGAGAGTGGGCACAGAAGAGTTTGAGCCTGCAACAATTACTCTGTGAGTAATCCTTGGGTAATCCCAGGAGGCTTTACCTGGCTGACTAAGGACTCTTAGAATATTACCAAACCATTGGATATATCCTCTACAAATATTTTTGGCCCATTGCTTCCTCTAGGGTTTTCAAGGGGACTGGAATAGGTTTTGTAATCTCTGGTATACCTTAATTAACATCCATAGGACATTTTAACCAACAGGCTCAGCTCTTGGCTATACAATAGAGAAGTGTTGGAAACCATATCTGTTCATCATGAATCATATTCTCCTAGCTATCTGCTACTGAGGGGAAAGGAGGCCCTGCCAAATGCCACAGAAAAAATTTAATATTTCTCTGCTAGCAAATTCTGAAAAAGCAAACAACGTTTTCATAGTTTGTTTACTCATTTGTTCCTTAAAAGAGGCAAAGGAATCTGTGAATCAGAAGAATTTCCATCTCAAAAAATTGCTTTGGCAGCCAGTGGCTTGTAATTTAAGATTAAGCAATTGAATTTCATGCAGCCCTGCTTAAAATTCACTACCCCACACCCCGTCACCATATGCATAAAAAACCCCACACAACAGTCCAGCCACCACCTCCCCCAGCATCTATAAGATCTACTATAAGTCAGTAAAAAAATGTCCAATCAGCTGGGAGGTTACAAAATGTACTTAATAAAGATGTTGTCTGCATGACTGCTGGATTTTTCCCCTCACAGCGTTCGCAGCCTATCAGGCAGTTTCCGTTCCGATGCAGTGCCAGTGCCGGGCTGACTTCAATCAGGCTGCACAAATCAGCAGAGCAGAAATGCCTCCTTCCCTCCATCACCTGAAGCCAATGCTGATTCATCTCTTCAGGCCCATTCCTCCTGCCCTTTCTCTGAATTTGCTGATTGCTGAATCATTTTTTTCCCTTTTTCTTTTCTTCCTCTCTTCCCCTGTGGAGTGTCCCGGCGCTGAATGCAACACGCTTCGTTCCGAGATCTGACTGAAAGGGAATATGGAAATTAATTGGCTCGGGCTGCTCGCAGCCTTTTCCACGTGCCTGTACTGTGTAAGAGGTGCCGTGCAATTGCCTTCCCATTGTGGTTCCCCACCAGCCACCTGTCTCCTTGCACACACTGCTGCGGCTGCTCTCAGCCTGGGCTCCGGAGATGGATGTCCCCTTCCTCTCCCTATTGTGCAAGAGGGAGGGCAGCTGGCAGGGCTGTCCTCCTAAGGGCTGGAACTGCCCTGTTTGACTCAAAATAGGCCAGATTTAGTGAATTCTCTGGCTTGTGGTAAATAGCGTGTGACTGGTGCTTTGGCAAAGGCAGCAGAGGGATGTACAGTACAGTGTCACTGCTGTTGAAATGGTTATTTGTTCTGGCTACTGGGAGGAGAGCCCAGCTGAAAGACAGCAGCCAGGGGATGTGCCTCCTCCATGGGAGGGTGCTACTGGGATCCTTGCAATTTGGGGTATAACCTCGCTTCATGAGTATGCTCCATCTCAGACACGCTGTCCCATGGTGCTGTGGCTTTTCCAGCTCCATGATGGGCAGAAGGAAGGCCTTATCTCCATGTCATGCAAGAGGGAAGCCCAAAAATAACAAGATCTTACAGCCAGACAGACAGGAGGGCAATGGCAGGCAGGCCAGGAGCACCTACGTAAGAGGGGAAGAGTGGAGACCCATGGCTCAGTGACAGAACCACTCTGGGTCTCTGGAAGCACCTCAGCACTTGCTGGGGGACAACAGGCTCTTCTGAAGGGTGGATAGTACAAAACTGAACCTGACTCAATCCCTTGCTGGAAGGGAAAATCTGAGCTCTAATAGCCAGGAGGACATTGGTCATTTGTGCTGATTGATTTTTATTTGGAGGCATTTCTAGAAGTGGCTTTTGGAGTCCTGAATAAAGACTTCCTGTGCCCACAGGAAGCTGGTCTAATCTCCCACCTATAACAAGCTGGTCTTTGAAAAGATATTGTCTCTACACACAGACTTTGATTTACCTAAGTCCTTTGACCATTGCAGTCACCACAAAACTACTTTGAGGCTGCTGTGGCATTTGGCAGCAGATGAATGAAGCAAATTCGGCACAAACACTACAGATGTCTGCAGCTGCTCCGAACAAGGAATGAGAATTTTTAGGTAGAGACATTCTCACCTATGGCATCAGCCCCTGTGTCCTCATCTCAGCAGACTGATGCTATGAGCACCACTAGGTGCTGGGGAGCTGCTGGTATTTTCAGGGTCTTGGGATGACTCAGACTTTTGCAGCACTGTAGGTCTGATGCTGCCTGTGATTTCTCTGGCATGATGCCCATTTTTCTTTTCCATCTTTGCACTGCCTCTTGCCCAAGGAGTCATGGCCTACAAGAAGGACCACCTCCTATTATTAATACAATAGCCATAAATGAAAGAGCAGGCACATTTTTAATGCGGTATCACTTACAGAGAAGACATGATGTCAGGCACACTGGATGTCAAAACCAAATGAGAAACTTTTCTTCTAGTTTTGTCACAGTTTTTCCCAGAGCCACTACTACTTGCATTCTGGAGATCTACAGGATGAAAGATTTTGTCATGATATCTAATTCTAATCTGGAGTGATTTACTGTTAAGTTGAAAATCAAGCCTGTACATATCCCCCTCCAAGTGGTTTCTGTGACAGTTTCTATTAACCATAAAAATGTCACTTGCTAGGAAGTATCAGCCTTCTTATAGGCTTTGCAATCATCACTACCAGATGCACACTTACTGAATGGAATAAATAATTGTCTTGCACTGTTAGCCTAGGATGCAGGACATGTCTGGCTATCTCTCTTGGCTCCAAAGCGAAGTTCTCACAAGCAAACCCATATACCAGGAGATGAGATCTATGGGGATTCTCTGGAGTTCTTCAGAACCTGAAATGTTGTAAAGCCTTAAGGATAAAGCTAACAGTTGTGGTGCATATCTTTGTGGTTTCGGTCTGTGTAAGCAACTGAAATACCCATCTTACTTCATTCTGATCCAGTAAAAAAAATTGTGTTTATTCTGTCACTTATAATGTGTTTTGAAATACTCCACTAGCTCTGTGGTGTTTCCTGCTGTTGCACAATCACAGTGAAATTTGTAGTGTGGGGTTGCACCGTAAGCACTCTGTCCCCATCTACCCTCCAAGGAAATGACACACAGAGCCCTTCTCGAGCCTGGGGCTGTGGATGAGGGCTGCTGTCCACGGGACATGTGAGCAGTGCTGAGACACAGATTTGGGTTAATCTGGTCCTCAGGTATGAGCTGAAATGAGAGTTTGGGTTTGTGTCATGTTATGCCAGAGCTCCGAGCCATCACACGGAAGGTCTCTGCTGTCGGTGGGGAGCTCAAGAAATCGTCCTGAGTACAGAAAATGACACTTAATGGTTCCCCACATTTTAAACCATATTGTAAGCTGAAGTCATAAAGAAAGTTGTAACCGGGACCTTCATTGCTGTGTTTGCACCTGAGGGTTGAAGTCCAGGGGGCTGCAGAGCTGAAGTGGTGGATCTGAACTGCACGAGACACATTACTCTTGCAGCAGCAGAAGCCTTGGAGCCTTGCAGCAGCAGAAGCAAGAAGCCTGTTTACATCTGTCTAGAAGAACAAAGTCATGTTCTCCTCTTCTATGCACCATTCCGACTACTGAGGTCAGCGAACTTTGACTTGTGTGTCAGGGAAAGAAATTCACTGTGTAGGAGTTTGCAGCTGGCACAACGAACAGAGGGAAATATCAGCCACCTTTAGAGAGCACCTGGATCTCTTGATGAAGTGAACTTACAGAGCCTGGATAGATCTGAAAGAGTAAGGGAGGGAAGAAAGCATTTGGTCACATTTTGAGAGCAAGGACACTGTATATTTGAAAGTAGAAGCTCTGAGAGGGACACGTGCTACGACTTCAAACAAACATCTGCTCATACAAGGAGCACCATCGGTGCAGGGAGCTGAGTGTTGAAAATCACACAAACGGCGGCTCCTGCACTGCACAGGGCAGGTCTCGTGAGAGGAGATAAAGTAGGAAATGGAGAGGTTTAGTTCCTTCTTCCCTCTTTGTCTGCTTTGCAAAGGCTGTTGCAAAAGTGGCAAAGGTTTAAAAATGTCTGGAAGAATGATTTGCAACTTGTCAGACCTGCTCTAGAAGGAGAGTATGAAGAAGCTCATCCTATCAAACTCCAGAAAAAGAAATCTTGAAGTATGACTTAACTTCAGCACAGGCAGAGGCATCTAGTCTGATGTTAGAAGGCTCTTTATCTTTTATCCACCAAATGCATATATATTCCAGAACAAAAAGCCCCTGTGTGTCCCTTGCCCGTAGAATTTTTAAAGATTTATAAATTAAAGTTAGAATTCTGGAATATTATACAATATATAATCCTAAATGCTGTTGTCAGAGGGAAGAGTGCCTGTGGTCTGTTTGTGACTGCAGAATCTGTGATGAATACCTAGAATGTTCCTCTCCTGGAAACACTGTTAATTGTTTTTTCACATGATGAAATTGGTTTGAAGCAATTTCACTGTCCCTTGAAGTCTTGTGAAAACAGAAAACAGAATATATTAGTACAGGAAAAGATGATGCTCACAGTTGTCTAAGAACTAGAAAGCCATGTGTATTCTTTAAAGTCTGGGATGAAGCTGCTTTCTTCACTGCAGTGTTAACACATGCACCTTGGAGACTCTCAGCCAGCATCTGAGCATGCTCTTGCATTTCATCCGATGGCTCAGGAACAAAAGCACCAGCTTATACTCAGCAACATGTAGCTCCAAAATCAATGTCAGCTAAGCATTTTCACTGCTAACAAATTAAACATTTTCACAGCTATTATTTGGACTTGATAAATAGCATATAAACTTGATAAATAGCATTGGAGGACTCTGATGAAGCTAAATTCTCCAACCTGTGAACCTTCTTTTCTGACTGGGACAGATGAGAGAAAAGAAAAAAGTAACTTGTGCATGTTTTCATCCTTGCTCCCTATGGTGTGGCTCTTGAATGGATGAATGTCACCAGAGAAAAAATGGTCTTGGTGAGAACTTTGTATAGAAAGATCCAATTCAAAAAGTGAGATTTGCCACTTCGGCCACACTGAAGGAATTATTCGTGTTTCCAAGCTGCAGTTCTTTGAAAGTTTGGGAAGTAGTTGGGCCAGTGAATTTTCCACACTTGAGAGTGATAGCAGGAACACATATACATGCTGTGTACAAAGGCACTCCCTGAAAAAAATGAAATTGAGCTGATATATTGGGAAGGTGCCAGACTGATACAAATGGGAGGTCAAAGACTTTCATCTTCAGAGCAGGTATGCCTAAGGTAATGGCAGCCAAAGCATCTTCACAGAGGGGAGAACTCAGCGGTCAAGTTTTGTTTTAGCATTTGTCTCTGTGAGGAGAGAAGGGATGACTTGGTACCCACAGGATCATCCCAGCTCAATGACTGAAGCTTTACCATTATCATGTATTAGATTTCCCCGTAGCAAATAAAGCATTGAAATTGGAATAAAGTATTGAAATTGCAGTGGAGACAATACATTAATTTTAACTATATCATAAAGCATACTTTAGAGGGCTATAATAAAAATGTTTGAGACCCAGATAAGCTGAAGATTTTGTCTTTTTAAAAAAGAAAATCCCAAGCAACCCAAGCCTGCTCACTCTCCACTTCTAGAAAAGTCTGTACAGACTTAGCATTGACTTTGCATTGACGGATCTATGTTCAGGCCACAGGCACACGTGGAGAGAACCAGGAGTTTGCTGGCAAGCCAGACCACAGCATTTCTTATGGCAGCTCGTGGAAGGGGGTCCTTGTTTGAAGATTCCCACTCATGTCCCATTGACTTTATGGATAGTCCTCGGGATCTTGTCTGAGCACGTCTGAATGTTTGTACAGCACCTGACACAAACAGGCCGCCGTCCCACTTCATTTATCAAATAACACGATAATACTATGATTGGAGTCACTCATACAGACAGTAATCACCTCGTGATTCAATACAGCACAGACCTGCAAGGTGGAAGACTGCACTAAGCTTATGCAGAGATTTCTATCTTGCCCATCAGTTTCTGCACGCTAAATATATTCTGACTCTACGAATGCTGAAGTTTTAAGGTGAGATTTTCTCTGCTTGGGCTAAACCCAAAGTGATTAATTTTTGTAATGCCAGAACAAAACTATTCAGCCACTTTTGGGTTATGTGACACTGAAAGACAAGGTATTGATAATGTTACTATTAACTGTTGAATCAAGACCCACTGACAGCACGTAGCATAATATTTTTTTATTTATTGAGCAAGGAACAGCAATACAGGGGGAGGTGGAAGACGGGAAACTTCAGAGAGTTTATGCCCTCCAGTGAGCAACACCTGATCCAGAAATCAGGCTCTGGCAATGTACAGTGCAGGGAAAGTATGCCTGAATTAATGCCTAGGTCCTGGCTGAGACATACCTCATAGCTAATCTGGTTACGCGGGGTTTAGTTCACAGTCGGAAGTTCTTGCGCTGGAAGAGAGTCCTGCTGGGGTTTTCCGAGCATGCGGCAGAATTAATGAATGAACGAACGCAGCTTGCCAGCCCAGATTTAAATTGCTTACCAGATCAAAATCTGTTCATTTTCTCTGTCCTTATTTCCAGCCTCTCTGTCTTTTATTTATTAATTTATTTCAGAAAACAGATAAGGAGCACAGAATGTGCCTGCGGACATCATCAAGGCAGCAAATGCAGATAAAGGGCTGCTCTTCACGCTGGCCTGAACCCTGGCACCAGGCTTTGAGCCACGGTCCTGGGCAGGGAGGTCCCCGACAGAGGCTGGTTGGTGGCTGGTGCTGCTTTTGGGGCTGGGAGTGTGAGGAACTGTGGCATAGCCCCCAGCCCTTACAACCCAGCTGCCCTGAGCCTCTCGCTGGGCCACCAGCAACCCTTTTCTACAGCCCCTGGGAAGAGGACGGCATCAAAGCAGTGAAGCCCTGCTTTGAAAAAGCAAGAAGTAAACCCGGGATGCTTTGCAGGAAGGGTCTTTTCTGTCTTTCAGATCCATGCTGCCTTTGGTATTAGCCAGTTGTCAGGCTTTAATGGGCGCTTGCAAACAGGATATCTGAAATACTTTGATTTATTTGGCCACTGGGCAGACCTCCAGCCTGCCGTCTTGACTGCGGTGCTCGTATTTTAATAGGAGTTTTAAGAAGGCTTAGTTAGGGGTATTTAAGGTAGTCCCTGAGTTTTCATGCAGGCTTTCTCAGCTCCGACCGAAAACACAGCACCAAGGAGATGCGGCGGCAGGTTTTTAAGAAGCAGAGGGATCCTATAAACGTGCCACTGCCACTGCCCTCCCAAAGCCGCTTTCAGAAGAGCGAAGCTCCTCTCGCACCTTTCGAGAGGCTCACGGCTCCTTTCGTATCCCGTATCCCGGCGTCTGGACTCCTTAACTCCGTGTCCAAGCGCGCTGCGCACGGCCGGGATGTAGGCAGCGCTCCGCGGCAGGAGCAGGGCGCTGGGAAAGGATGGATGCCTGCTCGCCCCCACCGCGCTCCCCAGCCCCTGCTTCGCGAGGCCAGGCATCTCCCTCGAGCCCCGGCGCTGGGATGTGCTGCAGGGAGGCGGCGTTTGGCTGCTCCGAGCTCCAGGCAGCCCGAGACTCCTCCCCGGACTCCGGGCTGCGCTCTCCAGAGCGGAGGGGAGAGGAGACGAATGTCGCTCATTCAAGGTGAAGGGCAGTGCTGGCATGATGGAAAAGCAGCCTGTGCTCTCTGCCAAAGACTGGAGACCTTCCTGAAGATTCGCTGCTCTTCGGTTTTTAATGCTCTTATTTTAGAGCTTATGGAAAGAAGATGCTGATAATCAAGAGAGAGATTCTGCCAATATATCGAGGTATCCTGAGCTGCACTGCCCCTGCTCTTCCTCACTTTCCTCTCCCTGCGCTGCCAGCACAGGCTGAGCAGGGATGGATAGCTCTGCTGCCTGGTGCAGTGCAGGCGTGCAGGCATCTGCTACTGCAATACTGACCAGGTTTGCTTTCCTCAGCTAGAGACTGCTGAGGAATTACCTCCAGGTCTCTGGAGATGCGAGCCCAGTGTGCAAAGCACTCTGCCTGCTGCTGGCTTAACCCTGCCTGATTGGACCCCAGTCCCTGAGGAGGATGAGGCAGGGTCAGCATCAGGGTGCACTTTTCCTCCACACCACCCCAAAAGGAGTTGAAGAACTTCAGAAATGAAAATCTGCTTTGAAGGTGTCATGATGGTCATCCCACTTCTCTGGGAAGCAGTTTGGTAACTGAAAACCAAGCTGGGGAGCAGAGCCAAGCTCCCCAACCACAGCCTGGAAGCAGCTAAAGCAAGGAGGAAGATTTTAAAAGGCCCCTCAGAGCCCAGCACATCAGTTGTTCAGCTGGAGGTTTTGTCAAGTCTCCTCCGTTGGTGTGAGGCCCTTCAGAGCCAGCAAGCTGCAAGCAGCTGCCGTCCTTCCTGTCCTGCTTCTCCCCATGGGGCAGGTGGAGGAGAGCACACCGTGAAGAAGGGAAGCTCAAGGCCTCACCATAAGCTTGAGCTGCTCTGCTCGGTGTGCCCACACCCACGCACCTCTCCAACAGCAACCAGCTGCCCCGAGAGAAGAAGGTGTGATCTTGGCATGGATCCATGCAGAAGGATGGGAACCGAGGGTGAACATCAAGGATTGAGAATATATCAGAGTTGAGCAAAAGCTTGCCTGGGTGTTGAAATGTTCGTGAAGTGGCACATTGATGAAGGAGGAAAGATGCAAAAAGCTGCCCACCATAACTTCACCAGCTTGCACTACCAAGCATCCCTTGAAATGCTGGTTAAAACGAGCAGAGGGAGAGGAGCCTGCTAACAGGATCACAGCCTTCCTTGAATTGAGTAATAAATGTGTAGTAGGCACCCGTGCTTTTCTCTACATGTGTCTTCCAAGCTGAGTTGACTGTAAACGTTGCAGTTTTGTGAAACCCACACAGACTAGGATGCAAACACAGACTAGATAGAGAGGCAAGGTCTAGGCATGAAGCTGGAAGAGAAAAAGCCACGACAGTCTTCCGCAAATAAATAAATAAATAAATAACCGCCCGAAATGAGGGCTAATTAACTTGCAATAAACCTACTTAACCACTTAGGGGCAGCGTTAACACAGAGTTAACATGCAAAACAAACCTGTATTTCCTCACCTGGTTAATTTAATGTGCGCCGTGAATATTCATAGTGTATGAAATCCTGATACATCAACACACCGAACGATGCAGTCTGTCAAAAGCGGGAACGCGTGGCAAGAGGAGCCGCTCAGTCGCGGCTCCCACGGCGCTGACTTTGATCAGTTACTGTTTCTAAACACATTCACAGAGGAGGCAGGACTCTGCTGCTTTCCCTCTGTCAGGGTCACAGAGTGTGTTCTATACAAAGATTAAAACCTAAAAAAAAAAGGAGACAGAAAAGAGCTTCACTTAAAATAAACATGAAGAAAATGAAACAGAAAAAAGGTGTCTTTGAGAAATGCTGCTCTTGCATGCCGGAGCTGAACCCCCCATTTTATCTCCGTGGCCACATTCAGAGTCCCTTTGCTCTCAGACAATACGTTTCTTTCTCTACATTGCATGCAAAAAAGTCCTGGTTCCTTGGATTCCTCTGAAACATTTCCTTGCATAAAAAGGAGCCCAGACCTGTTTCAGGTATGTTTACACTTCCTGATCAGAACATGTAAATAAAGAAAAGGTGCCTTTTTTCAGTGTGACTTGACTAACTTGAGTTAGCTCCGGCAGAAAAAACCCACGGTAATCTGGTTGTATGTATGTATGTATTTATTTATTTATTTTTAAAGGGGGCTAGCAGCTTGAATTCTGACTCAGGTAAACCTCATCTTACCTCACTGTCTTTTCACCTGAGGTATTAAAAGCACAACTTTTCGCCTTCTCTTCCTGTCCCCCCAACCCCTCCTTTCCCCTTCCCTGTTCCCTTTATGCACCAGCATGTTTACAAGCTCAGGCATGGCTTGCCAGTGTCCCAGCCTCACCTTTACAGCCACCAGGTGCTCCGGCTGCTCCGGCTGGGCTTGCACGGTGTGCCGGGGCTGTTCCTCACCCCGGCCGGGAATGCCGGGTCCGTGCAGCACCAGAGCACTCAGCAGGAAGAACAGCCCCGCATCAGGTGCAGGCGTGTGCTCGCTTTTCTGCTGAATTAGCCAGAGTGCATGACAGGGAACACACGCCAGCTCTGTGCTCTGCGCTGGCTGAGGGAGGACAGACGATACCTGATCTGGCATCGAGTGAGCTTGGTGTGGAGAGGAGATATTGAACATGGCATAAAGTTAAAGTAGGATGGGTAAACAATATCTGATCTGGCAGAAGAAGCTGCTGGTACAAAGTTGGCCTGTCAGAACCATTAAAATAAATTCAAACCAGTGGAGTGAGTGCCACATGGCCAAAGTGGTTTTGCTGCAGTGTCAGGGGGCCCAGAGACAGATTCCCGGTGCTGTCAAACTCTGCACTGGGAAAAGGGGTGGGAAATGTGTGCCTACCCTTGCTGGCATGCCTGTCTGAGGAACAACACTGGGGTGGATGAAGAGGTAAAGGACCAGGGATGATCCTTCATCCCTGAAGGATGCAGGAACAGCATCCCTGAAGGATGCAGATACAGACCTTGTTCAGCATTGCCCAGGTCCTGGCAGCTGTTTGACAGTGGATCCTGGTGTGACAAAGGGCTTCCCCTGGTGCAGGAGGTGGTGCTGGGAGGCTGAGATGGAGGAGGAGAAAGATGTGCAGCACTGCTGCCAGCACCGCCTCTGCAGAGGAGGGGGGATCAGGCTCCAAAGCCATCACCCTGCCAAAAACATCAAACTGACTGAAATGAAGTCCCGCAAGGAGAGGAAGCAAGCGAGCTGTCAGAAGTGAGAGAAACAACAAGCCCACTGTACAGGATCATTCACAGACCACCCTTCTCCACTGAAGTGATATTTCTCCTTTCACCTGTCTCAAGTGGATGAAAAAAGTCAATGTTTAGGCACTTGCTTCCTTTGCTTATAAAATTTGAGTGTTGGGCCTGTCTTTCCTTCCAGGATGGCCAGTGCTGCCCTGGGAGATCCAGTCCCTGAGCTCCTAGGAAATGGAAGGAGAATGACGGGGCAGAGTCGTCATGCATTATGCTGAATGTTTACCCCTCATGCATGCTATTTTATTTTAAATCTAGCGTGTAATATGCTTTGCATCTAGCGTGTTGCTCTTGTGTGTTTTTCCCTTGCCCTGCCTGTCTCTTGCTGGCAGCTGCCATCGTGAAACAAAAGGCAGCTGCCAGTTTGAGTGAACATCTCTCTCTCTCTCGCTCACTCTTTTGCCTCTTGCTCTTGGAGCTGATGCAAAACCACTTCACAGACTGGGTGGCAGGCGCTGATGCAAGGGGGTTTTGCTGCCCGTGGGATGCTTGAGCATGCAGTGCCTCTGAGACTCACTGCCAGAGCTCAAAGCCATGTTCAAGCTCTTGAACCTGGCTCAGGAGTAGCCAAGAGACAAGCAGCTGTCGCTCTGCCAGCACACCAGCTCAAGCTATCTCCATTGCAGCAATTGCCCATTTCACAGGATTTGATTATGCTGCTTTTGGCAAAGGTGATGGTTTATTAAATACCACTTTGTTCTTCTGCTCCAAGATGTGTAATCAAACACAGGGATCTCTTGCTCCAAACCAGTGGTATTCCTACATCATCTGAAAAAAGCCCAAAACCAGCAAGATTGAACTGAAACAGCATTTGGAAGAAGAAATTTTCCTGTGTCAAGTTAAATAACACGGGGAGAAAGCAGGCTGAGATGCCAGGACCTAGACCCTCAGGCCAGCTCTGGGCCTTGGATGCCATGGTTCCTTGGCTGGTGATTCTGTGCAGAGTGAAAAGCTGCTGTGTGTGTGAGAGTG
The DNA here is from genome assembly GCA_013397845.1 of Melanocharis versteri. Taxonomy (NCBI): domain Eukaryota; kingdom Metazoa; phylum Chordata; class Aves; order Passeriformes; family Melanocharitidae; genus Melanocharis; species Melanocharis versteri. The sequence goes on from VZTG01002436.1 coordinate 181,114, forward strand.
CCTCCAAAACTCAACCAGGATCCTTATCCCTTGGCTCCTCTTATGACTCCACGTTCTGGGAGGCTCTGGAGACCATGAGAGGGGCCAGTTCAGCTGGTTTTTTCCAGAGCTGGGAAGTATGGAAGAGATGTTTTTGCTTTTCTTAGGGAGCCTTTACCCTGAGCTATAATGAGAACTTGCTTTGGGAAAACAAGTTGAACTCTTGACTGCTGTAAATAGCCATGGGCTGGGTCACGCCTCTGGGAAGGGACTGTGTCCTGCTGGGAGAGGGGCAGGGATTAACTGAAGTTTGCTGGAGCTGTGGTCACTGGCATGTCCTCTGTATTTTATCTCTCTGGGCCGTGGTGAGGGGACTGGGGAAGAGGGTGAGGCCCAACAGGCAGGGAGGTTGTAAGAAATCAAGCAGGACTCCAAATGATAGCGTAAAATGAAAAAGCCAAGTAAATGCAAGTCTCAGTTCCAATCAGGAAAGTTAGGAAATGAGATCTGAAACACCCTCCTGGGAGCCTGGTGTGTGCTGAAGAAGCGTACTGAAATAAATTCTCATGCAAGCTGTATCACTCTGATCGTCAGAGAAACTGAGCCCTTGCTCCTTTCCTTTGTGACAATTTTCTTTCAGACAGCTCCTGGGTTTTTTTGTTGCATGGCTTTTTTTTTTTATTCATAATAGAAATGGGTATTCTCGTGTCATTCATTGTAAGCTCTTTTGTGGAAATTATGGCAACATGGGCTTGTTCATAGGGACAGTTTGGAAAGACTCTGGTTTGTCTGATTTGCCTGACATTGTTTTCATAAAGTACAGAGAAAAGTCAGGAAAAGAAGCTGCAGAGGACAGGTCAGGAGTCCCTGAGGAGCTGTCAGGGCAGGTGAGAAATCACAAGTGCAGGTGAGAAGGTTCTGATTTTTGTAAAGGAAGAGCAAGCTATACTTCCCAAATGAAGATGATTTCCTCTAGATTAAGCAGGATTGCAAACAAAACAAAGCATAAAAGTTTGTGTCCATGAGCAAAAGAGGGCATCTGGCACTGCTTTGTGTGCTGACTTGCTTCTCAGACAGGCAGGTGGGCACTGCAGGAAAACAGGAAACACTTCCACCCGAGCCATTGTAATCCCCCTCACCAGAGCTCCTGGATGAGTCTAGAGGTTTTCTCTGCTTCCAAAACTACACAGAAAGTAGAGTTTATGGAAATATTTCCAGTTTGATTTATATGGAACACCCACTAGTAAGTGGATTGTGAAGAAGCAGCGGCATAAATGAACAGCTGAATGCCTTCAGGCTGCACTGTGGCCCCGTGATCTTGTGCTCTGATATGCTACAGTTGTGCTGCAAGACTGTCAGAGTCCCAGGAACTCTGTGGCTGTGACAGGACATGGGGCAGTGGCTGCCCTAATCCACTCATTGGCTGTAGCACAGGTGAAACATGGTCCTGCTCTGAAAACTGTATATTTATTTAAATCCTGATGAGATAGCACAGCTGTGATAGAAAGTGGATGAGACAAATCCTTTCCCTTTGCCACCATCTGCATTGGCAAGCCAGGACTGACAGCTGGGCCAAATCCTGCTCCTGAATGTCGATCCTTTGCCATTGCTTTGGGTTCTCCTCTCTGCCAGCTAAGGAGATTTTCCAGATTTCCCTTTAGGGAGCTCTGTTTAGCAGCAATCCCAGGTTCTTGCTACATTTCCCCATGCTGCAGGAGCAGGATTCTGCTGAGGGCTCCAGTCCCCCTGCCAGCTTCTTTCTCCAGCTCAAACTACACTGCTGAAGTGGCCTGCCCCTTTGCTTAAGTGATAATAACCCTTACAAAAGGATTCTAAAACATCTTCATAGAAGACAGAAAAAAATAACTCCTCTTTCTTTCCTCGAAACTTTCCACCCAGATTTTCTGTAAGCCTGCTTTGGTCCATCTCGTCTCCAGTCTCTGTTGAACCAGTCCCTCCCTGCCCATGGCTGGGGAGTTCCCTCATTCCCAAGGCAGCAGCAGGGAGGAAACATGCTGTGCTCTGCCGTGGGTCTCTGTCTGGGATGCCTCAGCTCTTGGTCCTCTGCCTCACGATCACCCTGCTTTCCCTTCCAAGACCCTCTGTCCCAGGTGCTCTACAAAAATACCTCCCTGGCCCCTTTTCTTCTTGTCCCCTCTCTGCCTGCTAACCTGCTGGCTGTGCCTCCCTCCCCAGGCTGGGGTTTCACCACTTTGTCCTCCCAGGGCACACTCTGTCACCTTGGGCACACGGGCACGGGCAAAGAGCAGCCACAGGCCCCTGAACCAGGCTGGTTCATTCTGTGACAATCATCTCTGGGCTGATCTCAGTGGTCAGGAGGATCTGAAGGATGATCTTACAGAAGGTGGGAGAGTTGTGGCCATGGCACATCGGGGTGGACACAGATCCTGGAAGAATTCACCTTGCTCCTGCCTGGACCTCTGCACATCCTGGTGAGAGACACTGCTGAAAAACAGAGAATCAGAGCCACCTGCCTCCTTCTCCTTGTGACATTCCTTGCTCAGAGAAAGTAGCTTATGTATGACTGACTGCCCCTGTGAAAGGGAGAGAAAATCACTCACTGCACTCAGATGGAGAGTCAGGAGTGACAATGAGGATGAATCGGACTTCTACCTCCTAAAACAATTCCATAGTCTTTCCCTCACCAGGACATCAACCAAGAAAATATATTTCTTCTTCTACAACCCTTTACTTGCCACTTCTTCAGCTGCAGCTAAGGTGTACCTGGCAACATAGAAACAGCCTTTGCTGAAGCCCATCCTGGGGGATGTTTTCCAGCGGTCATTCGCTGAGGAAATGAGGTTTCACTGCAGAGTCTCAGATCCCCCTCTTGTCCCCACTCATGTTCCCAGGCTACTGGGGTGATGCAGGTCCTTTGGGACCTGCTCTTTGCTGTGCCCTGAGCCCTGGAGAGATCAGCAGATCATGCTGCTCACATCCTGAGATGCCCTCTGCCACCCAGACCCAAAGAGCCGCTTTCTAGGGACTCAGCCTGGGGCTCAATATGAAGTTTTGAGGTCAGATCCTCCCTACCAGCAAAATCAGCTCTCCTACCTTACCCTTTGGTGTTTTCAGCTTTTAACTAAAGCAAGTTGGGGGCAAACCTTAAATTCACTTTTGATCTCAGGGGGAAGGACTGGAGGTCATTACAATCTATGAATACCCCAAAACATTGGAGAAGACAACAGAAAATGCCAATTACCTCAGTGCTGGAGAAGATCCAGACTGTCTGCATTCACAGTGGGACTGACAGCAGCCAGCCATGCAATCTGGGCAATCCCAAGCCCTCCTGCCCCACAGTAATGTCCCTTCCAGAGGCTGGGATGGATGATGGCCTGAGTTGTGCAGCTGTGTGAAGCCCAAGTACACAGTGAGATGTAAAAACCTCACTTGAAAGCAAGCAAGAGCAGACACAGTGCAGGGCACTTGGGAGCCCTGAGTTATGAGGGTCTGGATCACACAACTAGGGCAGGTTCACTTCCAAAAGGTCCCAGCATTGGGCACCTTTCCTGGGGGCTTAGGGTTTACAGTGACAGCAGGCTGCCCCTGAGAAATGCTCTGCAGTGGGCTGTGAGGACACAGGGCTGAAGCAGAGTAACAGTGAAGAAACCAAGTCTCAGCCATCTGTAAATCTCATCAAACCATGGAAATCCCCTCTTTTTCTCCAGTAAAAGGCTCTCTTGTGTGGGGAAGAGGAAGGCTGAGCTGTTGATCTCAGTGTTGAGGCACTCCTTTTAAGATTCCCTATAACATCCCATTTCTCATCTCTACCCCCAACCCCAGACCTGCCTGCCTCCTGGAAATGCACTGGCAAGGCTGAATTTCGAGAGCTCTCTTGTGGCTCTCACGTGCATGTCATCCCTCAAAAAGAAATCAGGAACTCGGGGGGTGTTGAGGGCTAGGATGCAAACAGCCTGGGCATTCCTGGTGGTTAACGGGTCTCAAAGCTTGCTCTCCCTGAGCTGGGCTCCTGCTCCGGCCAAGGCAAGAGCCCTGCCGGGCACCGCCTGACCTCTCCGCGATTTCAGCCCCGATACTCAGCATCCGACCTGTGGATTTTCCTTTAAGGAGATTGGGGGGGGGGGGGGGGGGGAGAGAAACCCCCACAAAGCCTCCTATAAAAAGCCAAACTTCCCAAGGCAAAGCCAATAAAAAGCTTCCCAGCTGTTCCCGCTCCTCCGAGCCAGCTCGGGCTCTGCAGGCAACAAAACCCTCCCCGCAGCCGGGGAGCCGCGGGGCGCCGGCGGCCGTGGGACGGGGGCAGGGAGCCGAGGCCAGGGCCCCCCTCCGGGTGTCCCGTCTGGAAAGCTGGGGCCCAGGGAAGCGAGAGGTGCCTGACAGAGGGCTGACTCAGCGGGAGACAGCGGTTTGTGTAACCTCCAGCCATCCATTATTACAAAGGGGCTTTCAGGAACTCCTCCGTGCCAGGCACAGCGAGGGTTATTGATTGAGGAGACAGTGCAAATGCACAGAGAGGCTCCATCCATTAGGGCCGCTGCTCTCCACCAATTAGAAAAAAATCATTACTCAGCAGCCATCAATGGGCTCTGCGCAGCGCTGGAGTGCATGCATTCAATCTATCTTCTCCCACCTCCCTGAAAACTTAATGACAACTATTAGAGCTCCGCTGAATGCCCGGTGTGTACAGAAGCAAAGATTCATTTGGTAATCTTAGTAATTACGACGCCATTGGAGGACACATGCTAAATTCAAACAAGGGTGTGAGGGGGAGCCAGGGGGGAAGAGCCTGAATTCCTGTGTCGTGAAAGCCCTTGTCTTGCTCAGCCTCCCATCCCTTCCCACTCACCTGCTGCCTCCCCTCCCCTTCTCTCACAGCCTCTCAGTGGGCTTTCTAGGCTCGCTTTTCTGCTTCCCCCCTACCCCCCCGAAAAGGGAAACATCATTTTGTGAAAGTAAATTGAAGTGGGGCAACTTGGGAAATGTTTGAGACCTCTGGATGAGGCACAAGCCTGGCAACACTGTTTGACAGCACTGCCCTGAGCGATCGAGGAGGCAAATTCCCATTTACAAAAGCCCGTGGAACTGTTCTGGAGCCCCGCTGGCATAACACAGGCAGGGTGCAATTTATTTACTCTGCCACGGGCCTCTCCTTACCCCACCCCCGCCACCCAGCCTTTTCATTTACACACGTCAGGACTGAGCTGAGCGAGACCCTCGTCTCCCCCCTTGCCAATGCATGTCACTCCGAGTTATGGGGAAAGCAAAGTCCCAGGAGGGAATTTTTGGAAGAGCTCAAGGATGGATGTGACATGTCATTGAAGCTGAAAGGAGCAGTTACTTACGAGCAGTGGAGCTTTTCACAGGCCTGCTCTTCTCCAATCCGGGAAGAGGTAAGTCATCATTATCTGAGGGGCACTGACGGTGCTCATCAGCGGCCAGAGCCTGGCGACGGCCGTCAGTCACGCTGGCGTTCAACACCTCTCCTCCCAGCAGAGGAACATCTACCACACCACCGGCAGCCGTGCACCTGGCAGATTCCTTCAGGATAACGGACAGCTGTTGAACAACATTCCTGTTTCCTTTCTAGTACCCTCTACAGGAGCTGACCCTGCCAGGGCCATCTTGCACAGCACTCGCCAATCCCAAGGGGAGGATCGCCAGTGAAGGAGAAGACATGGTCCCAGTGCCTGCCTCAGATCAAGCCTGCAGGCTGATCTTGCAGGGCGTGGAGAAGCTGGGTCACCACATCTCTGTAGCCACCCTCGACTTCTCTGGGCTCAAGACATTAGCCCCGAGCATCACAGCTACAAGAAGTCTTGATAGCAATGAAGAGTGCTTCATTTTCAGCCGGGCTTAAAACCATGACAACAGCACCAGGCTTCTTTGAACTTTGCTTGTACTCCTTGATCTTCTTCACGTGGACTCATTATAGGAAGAATGCAGAAGTTCCTACAACACCCAGCAGATGGAAAAATATGTCAAAGGCAAAATGGCACAGACAATTGTAGGAAAATCAGAAAAAAGGGAAGTAAATCCCAAAGACTCTACTCAATTTTTATTTTGGTTTTACTCAGGGGAGGTATTTTTAAGTTCAGCAAGATTTATTAAGCACAGACTGAAGGCCTCAGACTCCAGCGGGTTGTTAAGGAAAATGTAACCTCCAAACTTTCTCAGAAATAAAAAAAAAAAGGTATTAAAGTATTCAGTGGAGAGAATAATCTTTTTCCTCTGTCTATGAAGTATGAGAAGGGCACTAAACGAGAGGTTACTTGTCTGCCGTGCTACACAACTTAGGACAGGCACAGAGAGCCCTTTTGTCGCTGAAGGCCAACCAGGCCTTCAAAAACCTTGGGTATGCAACGTATTAACATCCTCCTTAATGTTATACAGCAACAATGGTGAAAAAACACGAGTGGCTACAAGCCACCTGCAAAATGATATTGCAGCCCGTCTGCCCCTTGCGTACCCTCTCACAGAGGGCTGTGGATCACATGGCAGGATGCACCCTTGTAAAGTCAGCAGACGTGACTGCCCTGATGAACCTCTTGCATCTGCGACTAAGTGGCTTTTGATGTTAAAGTTTATTAAATAAAGAATGAATTCTCAGCGAAGCAAAAGGGCATGTCTTGGTAAAATGCAATGACAAGATCAGCACGTGCAGGGCAGCAGGAAGAAGAGGGGATGGACTTAATCACAAAACCCTCCAATACTTTCTCATGTTCTTTCCCTCGATGCACTGCCAAAAGGCACAGCCCATCTCCCTTCCTGCTTTTTGTCTGGGGAGAGCCCCTGCAGCAGGGACGCAGGGAAAAGAGAGACCACAGCAACCAGATCAAAAGACAGGTGTCTCCACGATTCCTATCCAGCCATCCCTGACCCTGAGGCATCCAGTGTGAGTCAGAGCCAGGAAGGGCAATGTGTGAGAGTCCATCTGACCTCCCGCTCACGGGGAAGGTGCTGGCAGACACCACGCGGGCTGTGGATCCGGCCATCTGCTGCAGACACGGGGGAGCAGAGTGGAGGCCCAGCTGGTGAACAGGCTGGTGCCCGGCTGGCCCCTGACAGAGTGAGGAAGGTCCGCAGGTCCAGCACAGATGGTCCCAGGAGAACAAGGAATAGCTCAGACACGGAGTTTTTTCTGTGCCTCTGGGACACGATGGAGACCGAGCTCACAGGTGAACCAGGCAAGATGTTTTGCTGCTCAGGTAGAATGTTATGCTAGAGGTCTAAGCACCCTCTTGGCCCTTCTCCTTATGCCCAAAAGCCATGGAATTGCTTTCCCTGCTTAACTGGGAGCAGGCAGTGCTGGGCTCTCTGCTATGTACAGCTTTACTTATCCTCAAAGCCTTGACCACTGCCCTTTGGTATTCCTTGTGAGGACCTCAGCAGTGGGGGGAGGCGGAAGGAGCAGGTACTGAATCAATAGCACTGGACATTTACTAAAAACTGCAGGCTCTGGAGGATGAAGGAGAACATATCAGATCCTCTGACCAGGGGGCATTTGCTATGTTTCTCTGATATTGGTGTTCAGGGAATGGTGTGGAGGATGACCGCCTAGAAATGCATTTGTTGAGCTATTTGCTTAAACTACAGAGTCACTTGGGCACCATCATCAGAAGGAAAGCCATGAGCTCCTTTGCCAACAGACTATTGATAACGCCCTTGAAGAGAAATCTTAAAGCTCTGGGCCCATTTGCTGAGCCTCCTTCTCCACTGTCGCGGCGACGGCGCTGGGGCGGCGCGCGGGGAACGCGCGCCCGGCCTCTCCGGACTTCCCCGGGCTCAGCCACTTCCTCGGGGAGCCGGCCGGAGGCCACCCGCGCCGCGCAGGGTCCTTGGNGGAGCATCAACCAATGATTACAATCTGAGGGCAGAGAGAAGAATAACTGACAACTAACTCAAGGCGGGAAGATTTCCCGGGCGCGGAAAGGATTGGCGGGGAATGGTGGATTGTGGGAAGGAGAAGGGTGAGGGGACGCTATCTTAGGAGAACGGAATGGCGCACCACCACACTCCACATTAAGAGTGATTATAGTATTTGAGGAGTAAGGACAGTAAGATTTAGGGTCATAGTTTATAAAACTCCAACTCAATAATGACACAAAGCCAAAGATGGAGAAGAGGCATCCACATTACAACAAATACTCAAAATATGGCAATTTCACAAGTTTTCTATGATTAAGACTATTTTTTTCTTGACTCTCTGAACAAAAAAAATGGCTCTACCGTACATCAGCGGAGTGAAAACTCTGCTGAGATGTTCCTCAGCGTGTGCCTGGGGATAGCGGGCAATTTAATCTCCAAGGTTTTAATTCATACTAAATGACAGATGCACGTCCTGAATGTCTTCTAATGAGATGACATTTGCCCAGATTCTCTTCTTTTAATTCCATAGCTGTTCAAAGAAGCTGGAACAAGAAATCTGCCCAGGGGCTACCTGCAGATAGAAGACAGTGTTTTGAAACTGTACAGTGTCCTTCGTTGTTTTGTAGGATGCTCTGGATGATGCATTTTTGGTGTATTTATTTACATCTGGAATAAAGTCCTCTTGATGGTCCTATCCTATCCCATCTGGAAATACTTCAACTGGTGCCTCTCATGGCATCTTTTCAGAGTTCTCTTGCCTTTCATTTTAGACTAAAAAATATGTATGGATTCTTAGATATTTCTTGGTGATTAAACTGCTCCTTCTGGATCCCTGAAACACTTTTGTCAGAGAAAATATCTCCGCTGTGGCAGACCAGACTGGAGCCTTGTTTTGGTGGGATCATTGCTTAGGTGTCTTCCCCTCAACCCTTTCAGTATTTACAAGCTCTCTCTTAGTTGCAATATTTTTCCCTTTCCCCTAGAAAAGCATGTCCTCTTTTCTATAATTTCCTTTTGCCACCTACAGATCGTTTCCCAATCTGTCAGCCATTTACAACTCCCTCTCATCTCATGCTTTCTCTCATCCCACTCCACTGTGCTTTTGTCAGTCATTCCTTGTCTTCCCTAGCTCTTCTGTCTCTGTATCTTCTGCTTCCCTCCTTCGCCATCATGGCATCCCTCTAGTAACAGATGTCCCTCTGCCTCCTCCTTTCCCCTCTGCACTGTGACCATGTCCCACAACTACCTGACTTGCTACTCTCATCTTCTTATCTTCTCTCGGCCCTTTACAGAAATACCCTGAATGTCTGTTGGTCCTTTGGATCAAAGGCAAAACCACCTCAGCATCCCCCAGCTCTCTCCCTGCATGAGTTGCCCAGGGAAAGAGCTGCAGGCTCAGGGGGAGGATGCAGCCCCATCCCTCCTCAGCATGAGAAAGGACCTTCCTGGCCTTGGACCCTAAGGAGAAGAGGAGAAATGAAAGACAAGCTGGCTCTTTTCAGGTTTGTCACCTCTGCCTAGTTACTGTTCGTCACGTTCCCCAGCCTGTCCTGCAGATACCAGCTATCATTTATCTCAGATCATTCGGAGGATCAGCATAAACCAGTTGCTCTCACCCCTATTTACCTTGGGAAGACTGTTGCTTCAGTGTCAGACCTGCAGGAGTGCGGTTATTTTCTTCAGATGTTCTATTTTGTTTAATGAAAGGTGTTACCACTGCCTACATCCCTTTGACTCTTTTTGGCACTGAGGTACAATTTCCCTGGCTTCCTCCCTGAGATATATTTGTTTTGTCTCCCATCTTCCACTCAAAGAGAGGCTTCTCAGACAGGACAGGCTTCAAGCCATCTTTCTGGAAGCAGCATCCCTATTCTGTCTCGCCTGCTGGTGAAATTCCTGTCACTGGAAGGGTCTCTACCACACTGTCATGAACAGTAGCAGGTCACACATCAGCTGTCTAGAAAACCAGGCAGAGTCTCCTTCCACCTGAGATATGAGGACTACTTGCTGCCAAAGTAAGAGAATGCTTCCAAAGTAGTTGACGGGAAAATATTACTACCAAACTCATTCCAGTGCTCCCATGGGGTTTGAAGTAGTGATGGTCAATGCAATTAGACCATGGCAGGGTTGCAATCTGAAAATTGTGCCCTACTCAATGTGACCCAAATTACTGGGTGCTGAGGCCACCAAGTCCACAAGACTCATTTTGTGTTCTGCTTTGCATCTCCCCTCTGCCCACTCTGCCTCTGTCTCCCGCAATAGGGAATCCTTATCGGCATGGTGACTGGCCTCTGCTGCTCCTCTTTTTCCCCAAAAAGTTGGAGCACGGCAGAGCCCATGGGCAGGCAAGAGACTGAGAGGAGAGTGGGTGAGGAAGAGGATTACCCTGAGGAAGGGAGTTGCCAGTGTCTGAGGGTTGGGATGTGAGAGAAAGGAGAGGCTGCACCAAGCCTCCAGTGCCACACGCTCAACAGGTTTTGCCAGGTGATGCAGTCTCTCGGGAAGGGTTTCACTGTCCCTGTAAACTGAACCAACTAAGCAGTAGGAACTAGGGAGGGATAAAAAGTGAGACTTGCCTTCACCTGGACCTTCCCAGCTTAAACCTTTGTCCCAGAGGCTCAGCAAAAGCATAATACTTGATGATGCTGTGGCCCTTCTCTTGGTATCGGTGTCATGAAAGATTCAAATGGCATTGTCCACCTACAAAGCTTTTGCAGAATGAATCAGTTTTCCTGTGTGCCTGACTTGACACACATTCCCTGACCACTTGGAGGTCACAAATTTAATTAAACCTCAGTGAATAGTAGCAGACCTCACAGAAATAAAGGCCTTAATCCAATCAAGCCACATTTGTACTCCCTGTACAGCATCAAGCACGACCAAAGCAGAAGGGACAGACCGTGGCGAGCTAGAAGGGCCCCAAGAAGTTCCTCTGTACAGCGCCATTTATGGATGATAATGTGATTGTGACACTTGCAGACAATACCAGCAATTTCTCAAACGGGAGGTCCAAGGCTTGGTATTATCACGCTCAGCTAGTGCCAGAAACATGGGAAAGATCACAGCTAGTTCTGGGAGTAAAATGCCTGTGGCTCACAGGAGAGCTATCATTTGTCAAGTGGGGATCAACTTTAACAGCAGCTGGTACAAATCTCTCACCAAAGTCACAGCGTTGTTTGTATCGGTCACTTTGGGAGGAAACTCATCCACTCTTTTCTGTTAAAAAAATAAAATAGGGAAGAGCAGAAGCAGCTTGTTGTCCTTGGAAGTGCATTTAATCTGCCTGTGCAATAGTAATTAATTTTGCATAACGTCTCATGCTGCATTCCACCCTGGAGGAGGCAATGCTCGATGTGTGGGCCAGGTGATTCACTGGTGATCAGAGGAGCCAGCTGTAATTTTTTCTGGAGCTGACAGAAAAGTCTACTGAAATTTTGAGAGGAGGAAAATGTGACAATGTCATCATAAGTTGCTCATCTTCAACATATGCACCAGTCAACATTTGCAGAGTGTGGAAATTTAACAAGGAATGGGCAATTCCTTTGCTAAAGAATTCACAGTATTCAGCCCAAGTATAGAATTTCTACTATCCTGGTATAGTAAATTTCACTAATCAGATTAAGGAAGATGCAATCTGTAAGTAGAATTGTAGGGGGCTTTGAGGCATTTTCTTCGTGTTGTTAACTGCCAAAATATTAGTAAATTGTGTCTTAACAGTATACAGTTAAAAAGCAAAACTATAACGGGAGCGAGATAGATATGCAGAGTCAGGAGCTGGTTCCTGGTGGCAGGTCCTGGTTAGGAGAAAAGGCATTTGAAATGGGTAGCAGGGCAGTGTTAAAGGATCTCATTGCTGGACACCTCAAGGGAAGGTAGGAACTAAGAGCTGTGTGCTTCACAGAAGCCTTCATCCATCCTACTCAGAAACCAGACTGGAAAATGGAATGGGAATTTTTCCTACTCCTTGTTACTCAGACTGCAGTAGTAGATAGAGAGCATGCTGATCTTGCTGTTTAATGCTCTACAGAGAGTAAAAGATAGTGCTTGTCCCAAAATGTTTGTAATGAAAAGGAATAATGACACTGGAGGGAAAGCACAACTTTTGCTTCATGTATTTTTGTAGGCAGAGTTGAAGTTTTGCTGCACCTTTCCTTGCACTGGTGGAGGAGGGGGGGAACTATGAAAACTGGTTTCATTGGAATCACTCAGCTCAAAAAATGGGGCTTTAAAAGGGGGAGAGTGAGAGAGAGAGAAAACGGTAATGTTTTACAAACCATTTCACCTGCCTGATGAGCAGCCGCGCATCAGCTGCAATGTGCATGGGATAGTGCCCTGGCCAGGAATCTGCTCAGGAGAAGTCTCCTGCCACAGGCCAGACTGAGCAGACTGCAGTCACACTCTGCTCCTGGAGCTGCTCTGGGCTCCCTGCGTATGCTCGAGTTCAATAGGCTTTGCCCCTGTGCTCATTCCGCTGATTAAAAGTAATCTTTTTTTTTAAAGCCACCAGCATGTGAGCCACAAGGATTCGTTCATTATTGCTCAGCCGTGCTGCGAGATGCTGTCTAGAAGTAATTAATTGGGCAATGCTTTGGAAATGTGGAGGAAAAATATTTTCAGGGGAAAAAAATTAGTGCAGGAAGAGGGGAGAGGCTTGCATTTTCCCTTTGAAGTGAGGATCTTTTGCTGAGAGGGAGGGAGGCACAGCCAGAGAAACAAGCCCGCTCATAATTTTACAGTGTTATTCTCCACAGCTGTATGTATAAACACATAACTTCAGCCTGGTTTTTTTGCCTCGTTTTAAAAACACCCCTAGGAGCTGGACTTTGTTAATGAGAATTTGTTGTGGGAAAATTTGTTTTTCAGGAGAGGGAAGCCTGGCCCTGCAGCAAACCCTCCCCTCTAGGCTGGCTCATGCAAAGGGGCAGCCCTGGGAGGTCCACGCCACCATACCGTGCTGGGCTCTCGGTGTCGTTTGCAGAACATCTGCTCCTTTCCAGCCAAACCCCAAATAATCCTGCAACTTTAACAGGAACCACAAGTTCATGCAAGGAAAAAAGGGTGGAGACCCAGCAGCTGTCAGGCAGGCCTATTTATATCCAGGCTGCCAGCGCTGAGTGACGTTGGTAATTCCCTGGTGAGGTCTCTTGCCCAGCACAGCATCAGCTGCGCTGTTCTCTCTGGCCATGGGATTAAATGGCACTAAATCTGAATAAACTTTTGACAAAACTGCCTTTAAAGCACAAAGTTTTCTGCCTTCTGCCCTGACTTGAGCCTGGGGAGGGGCTGGGTTCCATCAGCTCACCCTGAGAAGGTGGCACTCAGAGGTTGTTTTGCATCCACTCCTTTTCACAGGAGTCTGGTGGATTGGGGATCCACCAGCACTAGGAAGCTGGCAGCACTCGAAAATGAAGTGATTCTTCATCCCAACAGGATGAAAAAAGAATTGGGGACTCAGACAAAAAAGGGAGAGCCCATGGAGAAGGAAAGGATATACCAGGAACTATCAAGGGAGCTAAAGGAAGAGGGGGCAATTCTTTCCAGAGGCAGAGATTATGTGTCAGTGTATGGGCAAAGTCTCCAGTCAAATCAGGCACTGTGGATTCAAGTGTAGAGAAACTGGCATGGAGTACTTTGCATACCTTTAGTAAGTTTTGAACTTGGGATCACATAAACAATTGACTTTCTGTTTTGCAACAGGGAATTTTGCAAATCCAGAAAAGAAAATTGAGTGTGCCTCTTCAAAGATCACCATCTCCTATGAGTTTTTGTCACACCCACCTGTCAGAGATGGCACAAATCCAAAGGAGAGGGCTGTAGAAATTGCTGGGAGAAGGAATTATGGTAATAGGAATAATAATTAGCAAAAATAAAATATTGCCACTCCCAGTGTCCACCCACTCGAGAGCCACCCAGGCTCTCCCAGTGTTTCAGGCAAGCAGCCTTGTTATCTGTGGCCCTGAAAGAGGCATAAAGATGGTCCCTCTGCTTTCCAGTGATTTGGCCCAAGCCACCCTGTCCCACCATCAGCTCCCTGTGATGCCAGGCTCCCCGCATGCACTGTGATGGTAACAGCTCTGCCATGCCAGGAAACCAGGCAGGACTTTGGGATTTTCGAGTTCGTGGGTGATCTGGAGTTCTTTCGAAAAAGCAGTGATTTGGCATTGAAGTAGAAAGAGGAGTTTATAAAAGAGTGGTGTTTATTTGTGCAGCCGTGGCTTTAAAGGAGCATTGCGTTCTGGGTCGAAAGGGCTTGGCTGGGGCTGCGAGTTCAGCTTTGTTTTCAGCCTGTTCTGCGGGTTGCATTTAATTGCGTTGTTGCACGATGTTTTCATGCTATTTTAAGAAAGCGTGTGTACTCATCAACATTATCAGGGAAACACAGATTCCCAGAAGTACCCCTCATCGCAAAGGAGCGGACAAACCTCCTCAAATGTCCCGAGCGGGTAGGCTGATCCGCCTCCCCCTCCCTACAGCTCCCCGGCCCTCTGCCCTCCTTGTGCCCCCCATCAATAATCTGCCTGCTTTCGCCAGCAGTGACGCTTATCAGAAAGGGCAGCTCAGTGAACTGGCAGGGACGCGATTCGAAGGTCATCCGGGGATCGCCAGCCACGGGCCAGCCCACCCTGAGCCTCCCGGCCAGCCCAGGGGCACAGGGCTGGGAATCAGCCCCGCCGCCGCCCGGGGAGGGAGAAGAATAGGGTAAAGAGAGGGCAGAAAGAGAGAGAGAGCACAAAAGAGCTCGAGGCCCTTAAATAGCGCTTGGGATGGTTGTTGTGATGGGGCCTGGGCCCTTTTGGATGCTGTCGCTGACACTTTTAAACGAGCTGACGGCCCCGATTCTAGAGGATTATGTTCAGCAGCGACTTGCTCTCCCTGCCAGTAGGCACAAACAAATAGCTTATTACATCGGGGCCAATGTTATCGAAATGGCTTTAAAAAACCAGTCAGCTTTAGTCTCCCTCTGCTCATTAGAAACTGCGGTTAATCACTTGCCGTGAAAAGGCTCACCACCAACTTGCTTACTCCTCCAGCCCTTCTTTTCTGCCCTTCTCACAAGTAAATCCCTTATTCAGCTGGTCCGTCCCCCTGCCATCAAGTAATTCCGTATGCCTGCCACCCACTCTGCCTGGATTAACCTCAGGTGGTCACTACATTGCATGGTTCTTGAAAAGCGCTGCCTCTGAGCAACCTCTTTCTGCTTTTTATTCCTAAGCCCGGGTTTTAAAATCCCTCTGTGTATCTTGAACCTGCAAGACTCTTTCCCCGCAGGCTCCGCCAGCAGTTTAATAGCCTCTTGTTTCTCTTAAGTCCCCGCCTTACCAAGCTGGATGTGTGAAGAGCGCTGATGGGGGGGCAATGACTTCTGGCTCCCCAGCTGTGCCGGGCACCTTCTCCACCGGCTGCTGGCTCTGACAGCAAGGGCTGCTTTCTTAAAACCCTTGGTCCCTTGGTTGTGCTTGGTGCCACCCGCCTGAGCTTTCATGCCACCGGAGCCCAGACGTGCCTTGCACCCGCTGCTGCCCACCCCACAGCCACAGTCTTGTCCTGATGTGCTAATGGAGGTTTCTTGGACAGGAAAGTTGGTCTTTCTTTCCGACCTCTTAATTGGGCAGCTGCTGTGGCCGCAGCTCCCTTTATGGAAATCTTTGGGGGGCTTCCAAATGCTTTATGCTTTTTTTGGGTAATGCTTGGTGTCTAACTCTTGCTCTGCTGGAGGAGGCAACGGCTGGGAGTTCGGGGTGAGACACAGCTGGCTGCGAGGAAGGCAGGAGAGCTGAACATATCGTGTGACTGGAAAAGCAGCCTAGGATTTTGAACGGAGGCAGAGGCAAGAGAGACTGTCTTGTATGTTAGAGCTACCTGATGTCAAGTGATGGTACTGGCATCCAGAGTGGGGACATTCTGATCACCTCTCTGGTCTACCTGATTTGTTTATTAAAAGCACCAAGACAACGGCTAAAAAACGAAGAAAGCAATGCTCTGGCCCCAACGTGCTGCTAATGTAACCACAGTGATCCTAAGCTCTGCCCAAACCAGGAAGACTTTCCTTCTGCAAGGTGCTGTAGGCAAATCAGCAAGGTAGCACTGCCCCTAGACAGTGTTTGGTGGAAGGCGCAGGGTGGGCTTCCACACCTCACAGGGTATCCACAGGCAGTGAAGCCTCTGACTGGATTTCCAGGAAACCCCAGGGTCTCACTCCCACTGATTAGAGGAAAGAAAACTAGATCAGAGGGAAACATTAGAAACGCCTTTACACAGAGAAACCAGTGAGACTCCCGCATGTACTGCAGAAGCAATAATGTTTCAGGGGAGTGTGGGAGCTCTGTTTTGTACCGCAAAGTCTCAGCTATCGGGACATGATCTTTATCTGTGTCACTGTGAGCCTGCAAGACCTCCTGTGTGGAACGGAACTGCCTGCAAAGGCTTGGCTGCAAATGGCAGTGTGACTTTCACAGAATCCCAGTGACAACGAGGCAAGGAAGATGGTCCATTTCCCTTCCAGCCATCCTCTGGCTCGGCTGTGGTGTGTGCTGCTGCTTACCTACAAGATGATTAGCAGAGCTGCCAGCACAATGTACCTGCTCTGCTCACAACCGCTCTTCACAGCCGGTGCCTCTGGTTTGCGATCGTTTCCTGAATTTCTAGAACCGCTCTGACCTCCTCTGCTAAAGCTTCAGATCCCACACAGGGAAATGCAGCCTTTGGCTCAGCTCCCTCGCAAGCAATGCACAAACCTGTGGCACTTGCGACAAGCCTCAAGGAGGGAGGCGTAAGTGAGACCCGGTGGCACCATGCGTGGGCCACCATCCGGACTGGTCCCCAAGCCTTCAGTGGCACTTGAAGCAGCAGAGAGAGCTACCCACCCTGTGCCTGCCCGGGGCGTGTGGCTGCAGCTGGGCTGTAAGGGCAGTCCCGGGGCTTCGGGGACAGGGACCAGATTGCTGCCCTGCCTTTGGGCTGCTTTCGAAGGCATCGCTCGGTGCTCGCGGCTGACGTGGTGGCACACGGAGGCCCTGCTGCCGGTCACACAGAAGTGGTTGGGCACCAGCCTGGAGCTGGCACAGGAGGAAACCCCCTGGCAGGGGCAGCAGGGACGGCACACGGCGGCGGGGAGCGGCCGTCGGGGCGGTGCTGAAGCGCTGCCCGCCCCTGCAAGCAGCGCTCCACGGCTCGGCTGGTGGGCGAGCAGGCACAGGACACCGAGAGAGCAGCCGAGTGAGACCTCAGCTCAGGCTTTCCCTGGTTTTCAACGGGATTATCCTGCACGGCAGCATTTTTTAAGCCGTTTCAGTCTTTCATTAAGTGCATTGCAGTGCAGCTGCTCATGGAATTTCAGGGGGTGTGCAAAGCTCCACTCTCATTCCTGGAGCCAGGAAAAAAGTACAAACCACTTTCCCCCACAACTGTGTGGACATTTTCCCTCACTGAATCCGCACAAAGTGAATCACAACACCTTACTTGGGATATTCCTTATCCCTCAGACCAGGGTATCTCCTGCAGCCGCTGAGATAGCAGCACAGCCAGTCTGGGGTTTGCTGCTGTAACACACGTGGACCTGTTTTGGCCGAGGGAGGAGGAACACACGCGGGACAGCGAGGCCCCTTCGCTTGGCAGCCTGCGTGCGACTCCGGGCCAGGCGTGCGAGGAAGGACAGGCAGCGCTAAGACCTTCCGCTGCCGCTGAGGCAGCTGGGGCTGGCCTGCTGCCCGAGGATAAACTAAAGCAGCTTCGCAACTGGTTTAATTTATGTCCGATTGCCAGTAGCCCCGGGGCATTTCTGTCAGCCGAGGCTCAACCAGCTGTAACAGCATCCCGGTTTCAGCTTCTCCTCTCGGTGCTCACTGCTTTTGCCAGTGGCTGAGAGGGATCGGGGTGCAAGCGGCCCCAGCGTGGATTCTTCTCAGCAGACCATCTTCAGGCCCTCTGTGCTGCTCACCCTGCTATCTTCTGGCCAGGTTACAGGCTGTGTTTCCACCCCGCTGTATGGAAAGCACTTCCTTCTCACATCTGTGACGGTGCTTCACGATCTATATCTATATGTATGACGTGAGCAGCAAACTCCTCTGCAAACCGCCCACAAATCACCCTGGAGTCAAAAAGCCCAATCACAAAGACTACAAAGAAATACGAAAAGACCGTCTGAAACCCAGAAATAGATGATGTACAGTAATTTTTCCCGTCTCTCTGCTTTTGCTGGAATTAATCAACAATCTCTGCCTGCAATTGCTGGGAGTAATTTGTTTCAAGAAATGCAAAGAAAAAGCATTTAGAATAAATATTTAAATTTCCTCTTCCAGCCCATCCTATTCTCAATCATTGTTTGTGTTCAATTCAGTCAGCTCTGCATAAGCTGATGCTCGTTCTCTGTGCTCTGGATATTTACATATTTTTTTCTCTACTGAATCTCTGATCCGTAAGTCTTTCTTGGGTGGGGAAGGAATTATGTGAGTGAAATTCCCTCGGGGACTGAATTCTGGGTGACAATACATAGGGTCACCCAGGACATGGAGAAACCCTTACAGACAGGTTTGGTGCTCCCAAATGCTTGTGTCTACTTGCCCCTTTTTGATTTACTCCCCCTCTGCTTGGGATGGTGAAAGTAGTGGTACGGAGGGCAAGGAAACAGTGTGAGCAAAAATGCAAGAAAGCTTGGTTCTGGAAGGTGTATGTGTGTCAAGTTGTATGGAGCACATAAAAAATGAGATTGGAGTTTGTTGTAAAAAGAAAAACCCTACGTGCAAAAGCTTTAGTGTTGTGGAAACTATTTAAAAATGTTTTGCTTTTTTTTTTTTTTTAACAGAAAAAGTTACATAAATTGAGCTGTGGGAATAATCAAACAAAAAACCCCATAAACTTCAAAGGCAGAGCTTCATGCCTTTCAAACTGAGACATCTGAAAAGATGAAAAAATGAGAATAAAGGATTAATTCTGATCTGTGATTGTTCATGCATGTACCGGTCATGGGTTTCCCCAGCTTCCTGTAGCCAAACATCTATAAACACAGTCTGGACGGGCCCTGGCTGACCCCCTGCCTAACCTGTGCCGCCCCACCAGGGCTGCGCTTCCCACTTTGGTGAGCTCTAATTAGCTCCTGCCAACAGAGGGTTGAACTGGAGCGGGCTAGGGGAGAGCAATATATAAACTTTAAAGGCAGCTCATCCACCACGTGCAATTTGTATTTTACACCTCATGAATTTTAACAGCTAAAGTTATAACTTCACTGTAACCCCCTGTGTGCCGGCGCCTCTGCCTTGGCGGTCACAACTGCAGCTTGCCTGGCTCAGCGAGGCTTTCCCTGCATCCCTGCCCTCCCTCGGCCAGCAGGGCCAGGCTGAAGGTGCAGCTTTCACTGCCTTCTCCCCCAGCTGCAATGCCGTAGCAGACAACAGCAGTTCCTTTTCTTCTCCTAAAAGAGCTCAGCCACTTGTTCGAGCCCTTCCTTTCATGCTGAGCATTAGAGTAGCAAATGCCCTCCAGATAGCACTAAGTGGCTGCTTAAAACCAAAATAACAAACATAAAAACGCAGATGACTGCAGCACGGAGTTAAAAATCTCTGCACTGCTGGCAGGTTTTGCAGAAAGCCGTAGCTGGACAGGTACACGCTTGATCTTCTGCGACCGTCATTTGCACTGTCATTAAAAGTCGATGTTGTGACTCTATAACAACACCTCGAAACACTTGGTGGAATCAGAAAGAAGTTCGTTTTTTACAACATGAAAACTGCACATGCAGGTGAGAGCTGGGACCTCTGCTCCCCAGTGGTGTTTCATTACAGCACTGAAACTATTAAACCAATTTCCTAGCGCTCGGGTGTGAGGTTCCTTAGCTGAACAGACCAGCTCAGAAGCCTGCAATTCATTAAGCAAGTTATCAGGCAACAGCCTCCCCTGCTCTCTCTTTGGCGTGCCTGCAATCCCTAAGTCACAGCTTGGATTTTTTCCAGTTTGGTATAGCTGGAGGGAGATTCGAAGTCCCTTTATATGGGGCCATGATGCCCCAGCAGGTCGATTAGTTGAGTGTGTGTCTCTCTGCGGGCGGGGGCTGGCTGTGCTGCCCTCAGTCCTGCAGATTCAGCCTCTTACCAAGCCCTCTGCAGCCCCTGGGGACGGCTGTAAATGAATCAAGTCAGGTAGCAGTGTGGGCGCCGCGGCCGGAGCTCTGCTGGGACCGTGTCCTGTGCTCCACGGCAGGGTTATCAGCCGAGCTGGCAGCTGGCAGCAGTGGGAGCTGGCTGAGAGCGAGCTTGGCTGTCTGGAGGGCACGGTGCAGATGTACCCTGTGGTCAGCCAGCCTGATGCCTGCTGTCAGGCCTAAGTAAGCTGTCAGCCCCTTAGCTAACACACTCGAGCTAACATCCTAAAGCAAGACGATGCTTTGAGACATCCTAAGGTCTTTAAAGGCAAGGCATCGTGTTCCTTATCACAGCCTAAACCAGCCAAATCTGGCTTAGGCTTGCACATCAACACTCTCTTTCAGGGGCAGCAGCAAGGATGTGTTCCCAACAGTCCTCTATGTCCTGGTTGCCACACAGCTGTACTGGGCTGTTTTTAAATTTTCAGACTGTATAGGTTTTCTGATGAAGGGGCAGAGCCTGGAAACTGCTGCTGAGGACTTGCTTTCCTCTGCTGTGATGTCCCTCGGGGGACTCTCAGGAGCAATTGGTGGGCCAGGGATTCAGAGCCACTGCCTATGGAACGGGGAGGCAGGAGTTACCACACAGAGTGAAGGTGTCAGAGGAAAGTGGTACACCAGGTCAATTTTTACCATCTCTCATCAAACCTAGAACTGCCTGTGCACTGGGCCCCATGCTGCCATCCTGGAGCCACTACAAGTCCCTTGATGATTCTACAGGAGGCTGACTGCTCGTACATCCAGCTGCTGCCTGCTCTACCCATCATGAATGAGAAGCAGGAAAAATTGGCTTGTGCTGAGGCCTGTGCGGCTGCAGCTGGATAGCCACCGATGCTGAAGTTTGCCGGGCGGCCGCCAAGGCATGGCAGCCTCCCAGGAGCTTCCCTCCCAGGGAAAAATCTGGTGTTACGGAAGCACTGCAGTCAGGCAGGGACAGACTTGCCCTCCTCTTTGGCTCTCCTTTTGCCCTTCCTTCGGGTGAGGTGATGACAGGGGATGACAAAGGGGCTGCGGATGCTCGTCAGTGCCGGGCTGTGCTGTGCACTTAGGCTGGCGCTCAGTAGTGCGGGAAGGCCTTTTCTTCCAGGCCTTTGCATTTGCAATTTGAATTTAATCCCGTGAGCTAAAGATAGCTCTGGCTCGCCTATTGTTCCTCCAGCTGGCAACAGCTTTATTTCTTTGATGCTTTCAGTTCTCGGTCGTTTCCAAGGAACTGACAGACGCTTCTAACACAGAGCCTGTCCCAGCACTGTGTCACGCTGGTCACTGCGTTCACTCTCCTGGCCCTCCCGTAGGTGCTCAGCCTCCCACTGCCAAGGTCTCCTGCAGACACTGCAGGTCTCCCTCTTGCTGGCACGGCCTGACTTCAGGGCCGCTCCCCAGTGGCTCCTCCAGGAGCAAGAGTCATCCTCGGGAGCAGATCTTTCGTGAAAGTCTTGCTCAGATATTTGTTAATTGGTCTTACTGCCATTACTCCGTCGGAAGAAGTAAGTGATGTGATCCTTTCCTGTATTCTTGGTGGCTGTTTGGGTTCACCTGTGTACCTCTCTAACCCACCTTCATTGTGTATCTCTCTGGTAAGAATTCAGTCATCATTTTTTTAGGAGCTCTCTGTGTCACGTCAGCCAAGGAAACGCAGGCTCTGCAAGGTCACTGAATGCATGTTTGTTTCTCAAGTATTGGAACTATCATTTGAAGCGGATTAATATTGGCAAGCTCTTATCTTTGTTTAGGTTTGTATGTGGTATATGTGCACCACCCATATATATATCTCATACGTGTCATACACATTATGCTGTGTATGTGATTTGGTATCTTCTAATCTCAGGGACAAAAATGGAGTGCCTTCCCAAAAATTAAATTTGGGATCATTCCATGCTAATTCATGTTGTTAATTAGCTATAGCAGGTAGCCAATAAAGCAACACAAATGATTTCAGGTTCCTTAGGAAATGTGCCAATACGAACGCAAATACTGATTTGGATGTGGAATTTTCACAGCGCCTCTTGGTGAAACTCATTCATTAAATTTAATAAACGTGCTGGGGTTGCAGGCTGCTGATGAACGCTTTGCGACCTGGGAGAGGGAGAGCGCCGGACGGGTGAATCCCTCCCTGGGCGCATCAGCAGCTCCCATCCCACTGGCAGGGAGGGTGGGAGAGCCCTGCCTGGCTGGGGCAGCCTCGCAGCCCCGCAAGCCGCGGCGGTGATTTCCCGGCTCCGTCAGGAAGCGCTGCTGGTTCGCACCGCTGGCACGCTGCCCGAAGGGCTGCCGGCTGTTGGGAGGCACAGAGCCACAGGGAGCTGCACGGGACATGAATGCAAAAGGCATTCAACAGGGACACTTCCCTTCCTGCAGCAGAAAAAGCCGTTCCTGCGTGGAGGCAATGTTGCAAAAATCAAACACAGCACAAGGGGAAATCGGTTCCCAGGTAAACTAAAGGAAGTATGTGGGGCAGGTAAACTAAGGGGAATAACTGCAGCCTTTTCCCCTTTTTCTAGAGATTGTCCTAATGCCACAGAAATTTGTATGTGAGAGCATGACATCAATACTGCATTTAAATATTTCTCTGCCCTCTGTCCTGTCCCAGTTCCTGGTTTGGGACAGAATGGGGATCTCAAATAAAAGCACTCTGCAGCAAAACACCAACTGTTTGGATAACTGGCCATGAGGGATTGCTGACACTTCAGCAGAGTGGAAGGAGGAGATGAAAAGTTTTTCCAGGAGAGGGTTACTGAGTGGCCTTAGGGATGGACAGACTCCAAAAGCATCAGTTATTCACTTGAGCACACATGTTTTGGGCTTTGAACATCTTACAGTCATACAACTGGGAGTCAGATCTCCCCATGCAGGCTCTAGAACTTCTTCCTGCACAGCTGCTTGGGTGCTTTTCTCCAAGTTCGAGGAGTGTCAGACTGGGAGGAGCTGTATTTTGCCCCTGAAGTCAAAAGAAGCAGATGCAGGAAGTCTTGATTGTCTTGATAAAGTTGTCAGTGAATGCTCATCCACATCAGATACAATCTGAGTATCCCCAGGGTGCTCCAGGAAATGTGTGTACCTGTGTTCACTGCTGTGCCGAGTCCATGCTTGACCTCTGCAAGTACATCCACCTGGTACCTCTTAAAAGAAAAACAGCATGTTGAAGTAAATTCTGATCATCTGTACTACATGTGGGACCTGAAGCCCTCCTGTAGGAGGATTCTGATGCTCTGATTTAAGGGACGAAATAAAACTGTTTGTGAAGGCAGAGCTTGCTCCCGTGTTTTAGGCAGAGCGACACTGATGATTTTAATTGCATGTCCCCTTGGGGGTAGCAAGGACAGCAGCTGCATTGATTGGACTTCAGTCTGTGGTAAGTAGCAAGCACAAAAACTTAAGAGGAAAAGGACATGTCTGACAGAAAGAAAAATAAGGGTTTTCTCCCCATTGGGAGCCTTGTGGAAGACATTTGTTAGTGACACTGGCCAAGCCATGTCTGCACTACAGGGGCCTGTACTGGACAGGCTGCAGACCCATGTACACAGTAACATGAGGGAACATGCTGAGATGCCTCATGCTGTTGGTGTTTTGCTCTGGGGGACATGCTTAAGGAGAGAACCTCCCCACCTGTCAGAAAAAGAGATATGATTTTGTTTCTCAAAGGAGATAAAAGGCAGGAGGGAGACCCAACCCCTCAGTGGTGATATCTGTGGTCTCTGCTGTGGCAATTCATCTGGAGGCCATCTAATGCAGCTCATAAATGGGGTTCCAGCATCTGAAGGGACATGAGAATTACTTTATATTCCTCTTCTTATTTTTTGTTATTAATAAAGCTGTTTTATTATTATGCTACCTGCTGTTGTGCCTTCCTTATTGACATCCCTGCACCTCCCTGTGCAGAATGCCCTCTGATGCCCCTTGAAGTCCTTCAGAGGGGCTGATTCATGAGGAGCTGGTCCAGGGTCTTTCATTCTGAAGAAGGCTGGGGTTTGCTCATTCTGTGGACAGGAGCTCAGCCCGGGGGGCACAGCAGGCAGAGTGCAGGCAGCCACGCAGGCAGCTCACTGCTACTTCTTGTGCGTGTGACAGGAGCCAGGGTGAGAGGCCACGACGGCATACGAGGGGCTGGACAGCTGGATCCAGGCAAGGGGGCTGCTAATTCAACCTCCCCACCTATGAGGAGAAACAGCTGCTGCTGCCACTGCAGACAGAGCTCACAGCAAAGCCATGGTGTTGGCTTCCCAGCCTGGGTGATCCTCCCCCTCCTGGGCTGCTGCCTGCCAGGATGAGTCACGCTTGCTGCTGGAGCCGGGGCTTGGTCCCATGCCAGGAACGCGCTCCGGAGGGAGACCGCAGAGAAATACAGAATAATTTGCAAATCCATAAAAAAGCCCCATCGCTTCCCAGCGCGGGTCTCTCGGCAGGTGCCAGAGTGTGTTTGCAGCAGGTGTCACCTGCCCGTGTGTGCTCCTGGGGGACAGGCCGCTGTGCCAGGTGACCTGGCAGGTCTGCGGTGTGCTGGGGATGGGCTGTGAGTGCCGGAGCACGTTGGTGCCAGGGGCTGCCTGTGCACGGGATGGGGCTGCTCCCACCACAGGGCCTTGTGAGCCATTAGCCAGGGCACGCGTGGTGACGCCGTGCCGCAAGCGGAGAGGAACCCCGCTAGCCATAAAATGGCATGGAAGACCCCCAGGAGTCTTGTAGAACAGAATGGTGGAGTGTAATGAATAGTCAGACATATGGTAAAAATGAATTAATGTCGAGTTGCCATCCACTCTGCCATTTTTTGCTTTCAGTTTCCCCGCTGTGCCTGTCTCCTGGCATCACTGAATCTTGATTCAGGGAGAGGCAGCCAAGTAGCTTCCTGTGAAGCCAACATCAAATCCTAAGTTGGCCAACAACTTGGTAGTGCTTTCTCCTGGCTCCATCTGGCTGGGACTCTCTCGCCTGGCCTGGTGGAGAGTGACCCAGCCCCAGAGGCATGGGTCTGTGTCTCCTCCCCTCTGGCAGGGAGCCACCTGCCCTCGGGAGATGCCAGCCGATGGTGAGCACAAGTGCCTTCAAGCAGGAGCTGCCATGAGCACGTCAAAACGAGTCCTGAATCTCGGGTCTCACAGCTGCAGAAGCAGAGGCCCCGATCCAGGAGTGCGGGAGGTTCACCTGGAGCTCCTGCAGAGCTCTGTGACTGGGATGCCATGGCTTGGCTGCTGTCTGGGGATGCTGGCTGTTTCAGCAGTGTCCTGACAGAGTAAAGAGGAAAGGTCCAGCCTGGTGGAGCAAACTTGAAGGAAAGACTTTTGAGAGCCTGATGCGTTGCTACAGGCAGCACCAGTGCAGATGTGCGTGTTTGTGTGTGTGCGTGTGCTTGTGTGAGTGAGCATGTGCATGTGCGTACCTTGAATAATCCTAATTTTCCCACCAAGAAGTAAAAGACTGCCATGAGTCAGTTTTCGCACTGTGAGGACATGCTAAAAAGCTTGCGCAGTCCAAGAATTGAAGCAGAAAAGGGCAGGACTACTGTATCCATCCTCTGCCTTCCTGCTGCAGCCTTTTCATCCGCAAGCATCTCTTCTTGTGCTGCACGCAGCACAGATGGGCTTTCTCCAAAACGAGTGTGCTGCTTCTTAGCCCTTGGAACTACTGATATTCTTAATTTGAACAGGCCCCGAGGGGTAAAACAGAGGGGCAGGAGCATAGCTGGGGGGCTGTGCAGGCAGGGAATGCTCTCTGCGGGGATACACAGGGAGCCTGCCTGCCTGCGGGTGCAGCTGGAGGAGCGGTTCGATGGCAGCAGCGCAGGCTGAGGCAGGCGTTTGCATCTGTGTGTGAACGCACGTGTGCATCCGTGCCACGGGATATGGAAATGCTCGCGCTAAAAGAGTGAAAGAGGAGCTACAGCCTGGGGACACGTATTTGGCTGCAGCTACACCTCTTCTTGCTCGTGGGTACCTGTATCCTGGAGTGGGGAGCATCACCCTGCTTCCCTCACCACAGCACCCGCAGCCCCTCGCGGTGCCTGGGAGGCTCTGCCGTTTTCATCAAGGCTCCTCGCTGAAAGCAAGCTTCCTCTTCTTCAGGAAAAAATCCTCGCTGACTTAAGAACAGCTGTCGCGGTACAGATCCTATTCTTGGATTTCTTGGAAAAAAGGGAGTGCTTGTAGGGGCTAAAGGGCAGGAGGCGTAGGTCGGGTACTTGTGCTCTGCTGCTGAATTCTCACGTGATGGGAGGCAAGTCACTTATTTTTTATATTATATAGGACGAGGGGAGAGATAGGAAGAGAAGAAGAGGACAGTGCTATTAAGCAACCTTTGCGAAGCGATTTAAAATCCACAGTGGAAAAAGCCATAAATGTCACATCACATTCATTACTGAGCAGCGGCGGCTGCGGCCGTGGCTCGCAGCGAGTCGCTGTGCCCGGGCCAGCCTTGGCAGGCTGTTCCCCTGCCGCCAGGATCTGTCCCTCCCACTGCCGCCTCCCGAAGTAATTTTTATTATCCAGCAATCACCTGTGACCCTGAGATATTTTTAATGCCTGCGTTTTTAGTGCTGCTGTTCTGCGGGCGCAGGGCTGTTCAGCCAGGCAGCGCGGCCCTCCCTGCCGCTGCTGCTGCCGCCTCCTCCTCCTCTTCCTCCTCCTCCTCCTTCTCCTCCTCCCTTGGGCGCCTGGGCTCCTTCCCCAGCGCAGGCAGCCTGCTCCTGCCGCCCACAGCGGAGATCAGACGCAGCGGCAGCTGGGGAAACAATTGGGTGCCAAATTAGAGCGGCTCTTCAAGTAATTGACTGATGGAGCCGCGGTCTTACTTAAAAAAAAAAAAGAAGAAAAAAGTAAAAGCCCCAGTTTCGCAGTATGAGTCACCGGGGCGGTTGTGCTCTGAGCTGTTTAAAAGTCAGACCATGGTGGAGGTCAGGGCATGGAGCTGTTTTGCTCCGCGCTGCCCAAGGCTGGCCTCTCTCCTGGGAAAAGGCCAGGGTTTGCCCGGCCGTGCTGGGGCAGAGCTGCGAGATGCTCGAGTGATGCAACCCAGCCGCGTGAAAGTCACCTCCCCTCTGCCCGTGTGCTCAGCCCGCGGCTCCCCCGGGCTCGGGGTGAGACCCCCGACATCGCAGACACTCTCGGCTGCGGACACACCGGCAGCTACAAGACAGCTCCTGAAGGGATGTTTTAGTCAAGCCGTCAGGAGGGAAAATTTCATCCAGACCTGGGCTAACTTTGCATCCTCTCCTGCTCCTTGTGGTGGGAGCAGCCAGAGCGCTGCGGGCTCCAAAATAATATCGTGGGTCCTGGCAGCACCCTGAACGACAGCCCTGGCTGGGGTGCAGTGCTGAGCCTTTCCAGACATGTAGGACAGCAAATCTGACCTTAATTGCTCTTAAAAGACCATGCAGATGAGTATTCCCCACTGCTTTCCCTGCATCATTAACATTTTAACAGCTTTCTTGCAAGAAGTAAGGCTACAGAAGCCAAGGAGCAGCAAGGTTCACATTATCAGGACCCCGGGAACTGGGGCTGCAACAAAATCTCCTGATATCCCAAAACGCACAAGATACAGAGATTATCTTTGTAGCTCATGCAGCACTGTGTGGGCAGTCGAAACCAGCAATGACACTCTCACTCATCCTCTTTCCCACACTTTCAAGCGTAAAAGAGAAAGATTTCTGCATGTTGCAGGTATTGTCATTATTACAAGTTAACATGGCATTTATGGAAAAAATGTAAGCAAGCAAATCTACTTCAGGGAACTGGCCAAAACCCTCCTTGACTGTCAGAGAGGTGACTCAGTGTGGTGACTTCATCGTGTTGTGCCTTGTCTCCCAGCTCTACTCCCAAAGGGGTGAGAAATGCCAGGTTCAAAACAGGCTGGTCTTTCGACGCTCCTTGATATCACTCTTCTCCTCTGGAGCAATACTCTGGAGCAAAACACAGAGAAAAAGTTCTGCATGGGTTTCCCGTAGAAAACCCAGGAAGCGTTTGCAGCGTTCAGAAGGCGGGCTGCCGACAAACCAGGGTGGAAGGCTGTGGCTGTGGCCAGTACACCTTCGCAGGCTGTTCCCAGACGTGACCTACTCTTTGCCTTCCGGGGGCTTTTTCACTGTGTCAGAGCAGTGCGCCCTCACCTTGCTGTTCCCAAAGCCCTTTGCATCTTGAAGTGTTTTGACTTAGGGTTTTTTTTTTTTTTCCTGACCTGTCAGAGCAGCCCAGATAACGTGGGCTGCAAAGCCAAGCAGCCGAGTGCCGTTCCTTGAACGCTCGTTTCCTCATCGCTGATGTCTAGACCTTATATATTTTTTATGGAAGGTTGTGTTGCTGGTGCAAAGGCGCCTCCTTGCCTTTCCCCAGGTCTGATTGTTTCCTCCAGCTTTGAGTACAAGGGGGTTAATTAGAAGCCGGTAATTCCCCCCCAAGCCGGTGTGGAAACCTGATCAGGAGCCAGCAGCGAGAGGGAGGTGAGGCAGGGATTAGTCCTTCGCAGGAGGCAGGGCGGGGGGAGCGCGGCTTCCCGGCCCCGTTCTTAGCACGGAGGAGGGTTTGGGTCGTTCCCTGCGTAGTTCCAGTGCGGAGCCCCCAGCAGAAGAATGTGCATCCCTGGCTGTTCAGAAAGAGATTATGGCACATCTCTGGGGCTCCTCATTTGGCCGGTGAAGAGACTTGATAGTCTCATGGAGCTGGGTTGTGGGGTGAGGGTGGCTGATTTTGCCTGTATGCCAGCTCCACCAGATGTCTGTCCTCTGTTCCTGCGGGGATAGGGAGAGTGTCTGTGTGTGTGTCTGTGTGAGAGAACGGGGCGCTGGCTCATGCTATTTCCTCCCTTCCCTTGGGGCTTGACTGGGTCCCATTTTTTTTCTCTGCTGCTGCTCTAATAAAAAAAAAGTGGCTCAGCCAATTCTCTTGAACCTGAACGCAAAAGGAAGGAGACAGGGAGTGGAAAATGTGAAATCCAATACGATTTTTTTCCCAACCAGCCGCAGTCACCAGGGAGTGGGGCTGGGAACACCGTGGCCATCGCCGGCAGCAGGTTGGGGGGCAATAGTTACTCATGCTGGAACCAGGAGCAGGAGTGCTGCTCTCCCCATCTGAGGGAGCTCGTTACCGCCTCGAGTTTGCTTAAAATACAGCTCTAATTACCTGTTTAAACAATAGCTCTGTCCCTTCCTTGGTCTATGAAGACTGCACACATTTTAATTATCGGGAAGACCTTGGCCATTCACCTTTCCGAGGTATTTAATGCTCCCAGTCAAATGCCTGCCCTGATGTACTCTGTTACTACGCCACCTCTCGAACTCTCGCTGGTGGAAAACTGCAGGATGTCGCTGGTGAAGCAACATTCTCTGGCAGATATTTTTTCTGCATAATCATGGTATTTGGGTTAATTCTGCTTTGCTGGGCACATTAGTCTTTGGCTCCTAAAAAAGAATATGCTGGCCCTCCTCCTGCCTTTCCTTTTCCCCTGTGCACACATGAAAAATAGGGCTTAGATTGTATCTGAATGTGTGATAATATTCTAGTCCTGTAAATGAATGCCAAACCTGTTCCTGGGAAAGGAACACCTGTTTTAGAGACAGTGCATCTAGCACGGGAAGGGTTCTCCTTTTCCTTTGCCCAGACATCGATCCACCCACCACAGAATCGTGTCTTCTCCCCACAGAGCCTCTCATTTTGGGGTATTCTTCTTTTCCTAGCAAGCAGTGGGCTGGGAAATGCTTCCAATCACAGGGCGGCGCAGCAGGAGATCCTGCTGAGTTAAACGCCCGGAGGCAATGGAAGCACTGCCATCCCCGAGCAGACAAACCCAGCTTTCCCAGGACTCGGCTGCGCAGCCATGGGAGCCTGACCAGCAGGAGAGATGCTGAAGCTCACAGACATCCTTCCTCAAGGGCCCTTTCCTCAAGGATGCTGGGCGAGAAGAAGCTGGGATACCCTGGGACCCGAAGTCTCAGTGGCTGTCCCAGCTGCTGGCAGTGACACGGGGCAAGGGTAGGGCTATTCCCAGCAGGCAGCAGCTTCTTCTGGATATCCATCAGTGTACACGGGAAAGCATCCCACTGCCACGCTGGGCCCAGGTGATGAAAGGGTGGCAGGAGGACTTTGCTTCAGCGGAGTGCCTGAGAAGGGGGCCAGGACGCTCAGAAGACGAGAAGACACAAATTTATAGTCAGAGAGAAGGAGGAGGCCAAACACTGCCCAGCCCATAAGTCTCAGCCTCCGAAACCTTGAAACTTGCCTGTGAAACCTTGTCTGTGGGGTTTGAGCCAGCCAGCTGGGAGGAACCCAGAGTAAACGCAGCAAGCTGCCCGGAGGGTCTGGAGCTGTAAATCTCCACAGCCTGGATTTAAAGAGCTGCCAGAACTTTTCACGAGGTTAGAAGAGTGCTGGGGAGGCAGCAGAGGAACACCTGGCTGTTTCTTCCTCCCTCCTCTGCTGTCCTGCCTCTTGGGGTTTTTGCCTTCCCTTCAGGAGTTGGTGAAGCGTAATGGAGCCTTTTGGGACTGGAAGATACTGCTCTGATTTAGGGTAATTGCCTGTATGTCATGATTCAGCGCATCAGTTGAGCACTCGTCCACCTCTGGACATGATTAACTGGACATGATTAACTGTAAAGACCACAGGGATTTTCCATGGGACTTAGGCATGTGCTTCCCTGCTGCGCAGACCACAGTTCCCCATTACCACTGCCGACTTCGGTGGGGTTGCTGGAGAGCACACGGAAGAATTCAGCTCTTTTGTATCAGATCCCCCTTTGTTTTTATCAGACCGCTGAAATTGCAGAGCTGGAATATTTCAAAATATTTGCTCAGCTGGCTATGAAACGCGAGGGTTTCTTTGGGGGGAACGGCTCATTTATTCTCCAGCCAGATCAAGCACCTCCAGCTAATGATGAAGCATCACGACACATTGAAGCCGTGCTAATGGCAGCGTCCTGAGGAGTGAAGATAAACAGTCCTTGCCGCAGCATGGGGGGATGCCGATCCCTCCCCTCCGCTGATGACAGAGGGATGAGTAAAGGAAAAGGGGAGGGGAAAAAAACCGTGCTGCTCTGGATGCCCCAGTTTTCTTGTGCCTTTTTCATTTTTTTTTTTATTATTTTATTAATACCTAGTAGCCTTACCGAAGCTAAGCAAAGAATCCCTTTCATCCGCTGGTCTGTTTTCTACCTTTGATGGCCAGCCTTTCATTTCACTTTGAGGTATCCCCGCTCAGAAAGCGCCTTGCTGCCTAGCCAGCACATTTGTTCCTCCCTGGCCGGATGCAGATGTGACCAATTTGCTTCCCCGACACAATGCAAGTGGAAGCAGGGGCGGAGAGGGGAGGAAGGTCTGTGGAGCCCAGTCGCGCAGCAGAAGGCAGCGAGGAGAGCGCCGCGCTATTTATTCCCTGGCTTCCACCGGGGTCTTCAGTGTCCCGGGAATGGTAAATCTTAACTTTCATGCTATAGTGCACCGGGATGCAATTTACTTCAAAGACAGCATAAATCCCCGGCTGCCGCTTATTTCACAGGGCTGTTACATAAAAAGGGTTTATGCACTTCGGTCCCGGGAACAGGTTTGCACTTTTTGCCATGGGTTTCTACTGAAAGGCCTGCAGCTGGTCTGAAAAATCTCACAAAGGCCACAAAAACTAGACTGTCCCTGCCCTTCTGAGCCGCCCAAGCGCCGTACTCTGCCACGCCAGCCTTGGGAGCACTCTCCCTACATCCAGCCCCACTGCTGCAGTGACTCCCCCAGTGCTGGGCTGGATGGGCAGGAAGGGGAGGCATGGGCAGGCTCTGGGATTATTGCTTTTTACCCTTGGGAAAAATGCCGGGGAGGGAGGGGAGGAAGGAAGCAAATTCCTCTCTCTTTGCTACCACAGCTGTCTTGCCAAAGGAAAACTGAGAAAGCGCTTTGGCCAGGAAAAGCTGCGTGTGAACTGGGTGCTGCCCTTGCGGAGGCGGGCTGGGGGCATGCGTGGGAGTGGGAATATCTGCCCTGCCTTCTAGGCAGAAGGGCCTGGCCCTCACCTGCTGTGAGCCTTTTGGTCTCTCTGAATCCCCGCGAAGTCATGCCACTCCACACTGATCCCGCGAGTTTTTGTTCTGTGGCAAACTTCACAGGTTTAAACAGGGGAGAGCTAAAAGACCTCTTTAGGCACATGAAGAAGGTACATTTTCAGAAGTGACAGAGACCCTGCAGAGCTCAGACCCTATTGTCAGGAGTGACGTGGGCAAGTAGAGCCCCAAATAACTTCCAGAAGTGGGACTTTGACTCTGTTTAAATACTGTTTATCCACCTCTTGGCCAGGAGAGTGGCTTCCTCAGCCAGATTCTAAACAGCCACCTTGCCTAGGAGGACTTGTCTTATGTGCTAGCAAATTAAAATCAAGCTAGAAAACACACGGTTAAACTTCTAAGAATTTAATTTCTTGGCTTAATATGGGAACCCAGGCATTTTCAGAATATTGCTTTTGGAGTGAAAGAGGAGAAAAGAAATCCCTTCTGCCCTCTGTAGTTCAAGCATATTAATAATGTCTTAGTCGCAAAGCTGTTTACTCCTCCCTTCCCTCCCCTCCCCTCCTGCCGGGGTGCTGCTGGGTGTCTGCTCTCATCAGAGCGCTGCTATTAGCCGGCTTCATTGTGCAGCAATGCTTCATCGTTAGCTGAAGTTGCTTTATCTTCGTGAGGGAGAAACAAGCCGTTCCTCTAGGAACCACCCATATTTCATGGCCAACTAAGCAATATTGCAAAAACATTGAGATTCCTCAATTTCCTTGATCGCGTGTAGCAGATGCTGGTTTGATGCTGGGAAAACTGATTAGCGAGCCCCTTCCTGGCTAGTCTGTCACAGCGCTGACAGCCCCAACGCAGGCAGCTTGTCCAGCAATAGAAAGACCATTACCAAGTGCATTTTTCATGCAGTGAGAGAGAGCGTTTCTAGCTGCTTCTATGCACTGAGAACAAATTTCCAAAAACCCACACAGCAAAGTGCCGGGGCGATAATCCACTCCTGTGCAATACTACCTTCAAATGCGTTATCACTGGAAGTGTAAAATCCCGGCTCCTCTCCTGCTGGAGCCCCACTGTCATTAATCGAAGCTTTGCCAGGCCGGGGGCCTGTCTAACTCACAGGGCTGGCTGTGAAACCAAGGGCATTACTGGATGATGCTGTCATGCACAGCCGTGCAGGTCCCTTTTAAGGGAGCGGTGGAGCCATTGTAGCGGGCGAGCTGAAATCTAGTGTGTATAATTTCAAGGAAACCTATTGGCTTGCAGAGGCTAAAAATCAAGATCAAGAGTTCAGGGTTAAATTCAGCTGTCGGGTCTAGATAAGCTTATCTCCAAAAAGTGGCTTACGAGAGATCTGCTCTGGGCTGAAATGCTTAGCTGGTGACCTGCAGGACTCCTTCCCACCAGGGCTTACCTCCAGATCTGCATGTCTCCTGCGTTTTGGATGCTAAAGCCATGGCGGGGAGGCAGGGGGGTGGATAGCATGTCAGGACAGCTGCGTGCTGGCCCCAGGCCTCCAGCAGATTTATGCGCTTTCGCTTAGCCTGGATGTCCCAAAGAGAGCAGCGAGTGGCGAGCGCTGTGGTTTTGTTATTACACAGAGGCCTGCTCTGGCAAAAAGGGAAAATTAGAGAATTTTTTCCAAGCATTCTTTTCCACTCTCTGGGAAAAAAAAAATTACAAACAACAAAACAGCCATGCCTGTAATCAGCTGCAGGAGCGGAACAGCCCTCTTAATTTATTTTAAAGTGTCCTTCAGGACTGTCTGCTTAATAAGCACGCTCCACGGCACTGCGCTCCCCAAGGGCGGAAAGGCGCTGCTGCCTGGGAAACTCGGGTTTTTTTTTCTTTTCCCCGGGATTGGATGCCCTCTGCTTCATCCCCCCAGACACTGGAGAAGGCAAGCGTGCACCTAAAGGAAGCAGGATGGCTGGGACAAGAGCAATCCTGGCTGCAGCTGCTGTGGGAGCGGCAGCTCCGTATTTGGGATGCTGGGGAGGGCGGCTGGCACACAGGAGGCTGCCACGGCTGCAGAGGACGCTGGTGGCAGCGTGTGTCTGATCCCAGCCCTTCGCTCCAGGGGGCTGCTGAAAGGCACTGCAGATTTGGAGGTGTGCAGCATCTGAGCTGCCCGGGTCACGCGGCTGTTTGATCCTATCAGAGGTGTCTGCGGCACACGGATACGACACATTTCTGGGAAGGGCAGTAAATGGGAATAAAGGTCAGTTTATCAATCATCTTGCAGTCTAGTGGTGTGGTGCCCTCTGTAGGGAAGAGTAAATCAATCACTTTAACCTGTCCCTATTTTTAAAACCCGCGCAGAAGTTTCTGGGATGCAGCGTAGTGACGTGGCTCAGTGAGGTGCCCACTCACTCAGCCAGCTTGCTACCATGAGAAATTAAGATAGAACCAATAAAACAAGTCTGGAGGACTGCCAGCAGCAAGAAGGCAGTGGGGGAGGATGAGGCTCTTGTCAGGTTAGATGTGAGGTGCACGGATACCCCTCTGGGGGTGGTCAGTACCCACTCTTGCCTGCCACTGGCCTCCCCAGGCGGAGTCCTCCTCCAAAGAGAGGCCCAAGCTGCTCCACATCTCCCAGGGGATCCCCTCTCAGAGCTGATGCATCCAAGCAGTGCTCCAGGCACCCAGTGCCACCACCACCATGGGTGCCAGCAGCTCCCTATGTCCCCTGGCACGGCACACTGGAGCTGCCACCTCCAAGAGAACCCCACACCCAACATTTTCTCACAGTGTATGATTTCTGTGCAGGGATACAGACAAATGTGTGCCTGTGAGAAAGTTGCATTTTGGCCAAAATGCAAAGCATCCTGTGTTGGATGTATTGAAATGCGGTAATGTGAGTCATTGCCACAGTGCTCTTGCTACCTTAAAATGATCCAGAAATGTTTGAGACACTGAAAATTAGATATTTCATCTTAAAAAAAAAAAA